>CALNXK010000162.1:565000-755000 GCA_942486035.1 Porites lobata
AAAGGAAACAAAACAGACAACTGGAAATGAGGCTACCGATAGGGTTAAGGCTCATGTTCGGTTTTGTTCCTCTTTTTCCGAAAAAAACAGTTATGATTATCCCGTCTATACCTTGGTTAGCTTGATCAAGTGTTCTTCATCAAAAGTTCAAATGTATTCCGGAGCGGAATGCAAATGAACCAGCCAAAGGGCTTCCCTTGACTTATTTTTCGTTTTGAGGCAAGAAATTTTAAGTGCTGAATATATCGAATACCAGTTTTCCTAGTTTGAAGGTCTTTAAAGCTCTTGCACAGCTCGCTGATTTGCCATTTGCTTGAAAATGCACCCACTTTGAGTCTATGTCCTATCTTCTCAAAATGCATCAGTCATTTATAGATTTGGCCAGAGCTAAAAGCGAAGTTTCCGTTTCTATACTTATGATAAAAGCAATCAAATTTAAACTAATAACATGAACTTTAAGCCAATAAGAAATAAAGAAATAAGGAGCCTTAGGCATCAGTTCGCCTTTAGAGGGAGCGGCTAAATGATTAAGAAAAAATGTCCCGCTGAAGTTATTTAGGCAATAGAAAACGTTTTCCGTCTTTGCATAGCTTGATATAAACACGAGAGGGGTTGGGAGAATGAATTCGAGGGTTTGCATAACTGGCGAGAATTCTCCCAACCCCTCGAGTGTTTATATCAGGATATGCAAACACAGGAAAAAAACAAACATTATGATGAGAAGATGGAATCATAATGTCATTTTATTTCGAGGAATTACCCGTTTCTTATCAGCAGTGTGCAGGCGGTGGTTCCCTGGCCAATCAGGAGATCGAACGTGTTTAGTGCTGTATAAAAGACTAGTTATGTGTTTCGCGCGGTCCTTCCAACTATTACCATCAACCTGTACTAGTGACATCCCTTTGACGCTTAGTTGAAAATTTTTCCCACCACCTCCCCAGTCTCCGACCTGCCACCGTCTACATCTTCTTATAGTTTTATCGTCTTTAGTTTGCCGTAAGTATTTGCTAATTTGTGGCGGATTTTTGTCCCCACCTTTCCTGAAGAGATGTTAATTAGTTAGTTTTATCATTGGTTTCAATTAAAAACGTCACGCTTGTGGCCATTTATCCCAAACAGTTGAGATTCTTGCTCGGGTCATCTCTTCAGCAAACTCTCTTGTTTAGAGCATTGATTAAAAGAGAAATTCTTACCTGTCGCGAAGTCCTGTACACGAAGCTTGTACGCGTAACCAAGCCTTGTTTTGCAAAAAAGATGCTTTCCAAAATACGGGTTTTTCTCGCTTAAAATGTCAGCTCAAGCGAAAAAAAAAAAAAAAATGACGCAGCATATTTCTAAAGATTTTTCAAGTATCAACCGAAGAGGAAATGGGTAAATAAAGTAAACTTGTCTAGTTTTTCAACTCAAAACCTTTTTCAAATTCGTACTTGCGTGATCAGCGCGCGAAAAGCAAAACCATGTTTACATACTCTCATGCAAACACGCCTTTCGGCCAATCAGAGTGTGTGTACTATCTTAGTCATTTGATAAAACTAAATATGAAAGTCATATATATGAACTCGATAACGCTCTTGAAGATTTCACTTAAATCTCACGAACATCAAGGCTGCTATTGTTGGAAAAAGCTCCCTTGAACAATTTTGGAAAACAGTTCCCAGTGCCGAGAAATACTGCTGCACGTACAATAAGTAATGGCGTAATTCCGTTGCTATGACAACTGCGATTTCATTGAAACCCTTATCATAACAACAGTTCATCTTTATCTAATACAACTGTGCTCACCCCCGCAATTTTTCCAAATCTTTGTTTATAGCCTTGAGTTTATTCTCAAACGTAGGAGGTATTGACCTTGGATAACTGCGCCGAACCACAAGTGCAATAACAAGTTGGATTGTTTTTTTGCACGAAATGTTGCTAATTAAGGACAGCTTTTTAATAAAATCAAATTTGCAAAAACCTTTAAAAAATGTTTCCTCAGTGCGAGATTTGGGTCTTGAAAATATTTTTTCAATTCCGACATTTAGAGGTACTTTTTTTTCTGTATTTATAATGGATTGTTTAAATTAGCCATGATGATACTTTAATCTTGACTTGCCTGGTAATATTCATTATGTCTTTCAAACCCTTGGCGAACAATCTCCAGTATACCCTCCTAATCAAAAGAACGTTTTATTAATGTAAAAGCCATTGGTAAACTAAGTAAATGCTAGAACACAATCGCCGACAAAATGAGTTGAAACACTTCGCCCAAAACTGGGCTTTTTTACGTTTTGTTAACTTCAAAAGGAGGAAATATCGCTTTCCTCCCCCATCCCCTCCGTGCAATGTTGTGCCCTTGTTCTAGCTACCAAGAGAAAACAACAAACACCCCAACTTTGAATGGAGGGGACAGGGGAGGGTTACGGATTCTTTTGCTCTCCGAAGTTACCCTATTAACAACACTTTTGTCGCCGATTGTCTGAATCTCAAAAGTGGCCGCACGTCCTTGAGAAAGTTAATTGAATTCATGTCTTTATGCTGGGATGTAAGACCCCTGGTGGCTTTTTATTTGTTGTTTTCGACTTCATCATACCTATTTTAGAACAATTAGAATAAGACGATTTCGTTTTTTTCAGTGCGTGACATTTCGTGTCACGCTTAACCGTGCCTTGACATCGTGCGATGTGGCGCGTCGCGCACGATTTCTTATTCTCTCCTTTATCGAAACGCATCGAAACAAAGAACAATGTGAAAAGGATAGGAAACGTAATAGATTTCTAGGCATTAAAGTAGTTATAATGGCTAAAATTGCTCTTTAGGAGGAATTTCCACAAGTAACCACGATGAGTATAAAATCAAATAATTATCTGTTAAGAACAAAGTTGGTTACTCGTGGTTACTCGTGGCCAGTCTCCTCCTGACCTAAAAAGTTTCTACTGTAAAGTACATTCTTCAAAGATCCTTATGGGTATATGGGCAACGAATCTGCTGCACAGATTTAGCGATGCAATGCAGCTTTGCTGTGCGTTAGAATTTGGAACCTTTTCCTTGAAAATTCTCCTGCGCATAGCAATCATGGCTAATTTATTGTCCATCCCATCCTTTTCAAATAGCCAAACTTCGAATAAACACTTCGAACTTACTAGGGATATATTCAGATACAATATATTATCTGCCATCGATTCGTACCGACCACACTTAGTTACCAGAGGAAAATCAGTCATTTTTAATAGTAATGTAGATTAGCCTCACTTTCTCTACCGATATCGCCGAGCACAATAACTGTTAAACCGATTCCCTTATCAAGACACGAACCAACGCATGCACATGATTTGATTCTCTCCTTACCTTGTTTTAGTTACCTAAAGCATTTTTTCCGAAACCCTGAACGAAAACATTTAGACGAAATTGAAAAAAATAACAGCTGCATTTTCATTTTTCTCTACTTCAGATCAGAAAGGTGTGAATGATCCCACTTCAAACAGTCTAGGAATACTCTGCGGGCATAAAGCGGACGCCTTCGGTTGAATCGGTTAATAGACATTAGATGGCGTTTAGATGAGGCCATTAAAAGTTGGTTGTAATTGCGCCTACAGATCGATTAGAATAGTATTACATGTGGTAATAAACCGAATTTCCGTTTTTATTAGTTACAGGCCTTGTGCCGGAAGGCAGTTGTTTGACTTGTTTTGTTAGTCATTTGCAATAGTATGCAAACTCAAAAAAAGTGAAAGGTAAATGAGCCATTGAGGGGTGAATTGGAGAGCAAGGTCAACTGGGAAAAGCCAATAGAAAATGCCTACAAAGATCGATTACAACAGTATTTAATGTGGTAACAAGCCTCCGTATTTTCTTTTGTTAGTAGATACGGGCCTTCTGTCGGATAGTAGTTGTTTGACTTGTTTTATTATTCATTTGCATAAGTAGAGGGGGTTATTGGAGGGCATGGTTTATAGCTACATGTATAACAATAAAGAAAAGAAATAGAGTGGTTTGAATTTATCCTCAAGTTACTTTTTAAATTTTGACAAAAAAAAAATATTGCTTAATAAAAAACAGTTTGCGCATAGATAAATATATCAATGAATTAATCAACAATATAATGTAGCTTATCAATATTAAAACGTTTAAATAGCCAGCAGCCTGAAGGCAATAAGTCTTAAACAAGTCAACAAACAAAACTTACAAAGTTCTGTATAAGAAATTAACCGTCAGTTTTGACGCGTTTTGGCCCTGTTGTTAGTTGTTAGTTGTGAAATTTTCTTTCTCATTAATAACCATGAATTTTAATACTTCAAGTATATATTAGAGGAAGACTGGTAGTGTCCATCATAGCTTAATAAATGCAACACCTGCTTATTTGAGAGAGGGTATTACACATGCAGTAATATCGTTTTTCGGAGCCAAACAACAGATGAAGTAAATTTTGAAAAAGCTTTCAAAGCTGCGGTTAAACCAATTAAGTAAGCAATGACAAGTTTACTAAGACGCAAAACCTTCGGATTTCTTAATTAGAAACCAACTTTACCCACATTCGAGTTGCTATTCGTTTCTTTCTTAGAACCATTTTATTTTTGCATTTATCTAATTGCTATTTTAATTGACTTTATGCCACGCCCTGCGCGTGTAACCCTCGTTAAATATAGTCGCTTATCTTATCTTATCTTATTTTTGTTTGTGTCCTCTAGAACTTATTTTTATGATGAATTCTGATATATCGAAAGTGGCCTATTGTAGTACTGTCCTTGTAGTACCGTCTGCCAAGGCCTTCTCGGTCTCAATGCTTTTCTGTGACGTTTCGGACCACGTGACCCAAAACGCATAAGCCGTTTTGAATAATGAGGCTTAAGAACTTTTAAGAACACCAACATAGGGTGCATAGGTTCTTATTTCGTTGTACGATTTTTCTTTTCAATTCAGTTTTATTACTGGGCTGCCTGTGGCGCAGCCCAGTTATAAATTCGGCTCGGTTTTTTCTGGCTCAAATCGCACTCCGGCGTGTTCAGCGCGTGCTTGAGATATAAGAGAATGTGTAGAATAGATCAGCGGACTTCAGCAGAGTACATTCCGAGCACCTGGAAGTGATTCAAAGCTATTAGCAATCTATCTTCGGTGAAAGCATACAAATACAAACATACGAATGTAAACGCTGTTGATGGTTAGCCCACAGTCTGAAAGATGGCAAGGGTACATTTTGGAAGTGGTATAGTTCATAAATATCCTATGCGAGAGACCCATTTACAAGCGAACTCTTCCGAGTGAGTCTTTATCAGGAAACCTTGTACAGTAAGTGAGCTACCCGCTGAGTTTAGAAGCGCTAAAAGAATCACCCGAATCAACTGTTAAACTCAAACTGTTCCTTACGTAAACATTACGAGCAACTGGATCAGTGAAATTCAACAGTGTTTTTGATCAACACCACAGCCTTATGGAAGAATTCAGTACTTCAAAAGCCAGCTTTTAGGTAACAATATTCTTGCTTTTACATTTAACTTTTGTATCAATTTCATTGATTTTATTTTATTTTTTTGTTTTTATCATCATTTATGCAATTATTGTAATCGCGTATTTAGTGATTGATCTTCTATTGCCGTATGTAGATGTTTACACAGAGGCTGTTGTTATTTCAAGTAAAAAATAACGCGGGTAAGAACGAACGACGTTTCGGTGTCATGTTGACGACATTTTTAAATTCAAAATGATTGCTGATAAACTGAAAAAAAAGTTTGGCTAATGATAACCAAAAATGAAACGAGCAAAGTCGCGCACTGAAAAGTTTTGCTCATGACAAACAGTTCCCTGTCCTTAAGTTGGCTCGATATAGTCATTCATAACGATTCTTGAGATTAACCGTCCTTTTATATGACCTCTTAGTTTCAGGATTATTGAAATATTGTGAGGCAGTACAATAAGGGCTACAATTCGCTAATATATTTTGTCAGAAATTTTGTTTTTACAACTGAGAGCCCTCATTATTCAGGGTACTGCCTCCAAGTTTCATTTTTCGTGCACAACAGTAGTTAGCATTTTTGCATACACTCTTTTTTTTTATAGGAATATATTTTATAAGAATATCGAGGCTGAAATTTGCGAAATTTTAAAAATATTTTAAGAATAAAGCCGAGGCTGGGATTTTGAAAAGGATAGATATAATTTTGGCTGCCTTTGTCATTCCGCTAACACCATGCACACATTTCTCATGTATAGACAACCCTCGCTGGTTAACAAAGAGTTTACTGCAGTGATTACACTTAATTGTCCTTGACATAGTAGAAACAAAATAGGGTACTTTCGTTTCCATCACGCTATTTCTGTGCGAAATGCTTTTTCTAAAGCCAAAAGGGCCAAGTTTCGTTTGACGTGACATCTTGACCTCGCTGACTGCAACGAAAAGCGATGGAGCATGTGCACAATGTAACGCGATACAGATCTAGATACCAAACACTTGTGATTGATGTCATAAGCTATAATTCAAGAATAATACAAGAATATTTTCAGCCTAAAATCGGCAGAAAAATAAGAATATTCAGCCTGGGCTGGAAAGACAACATTCTTATAAAAAAAGAGAGTATTTCAAATGCATTGTTAGTTGCTGCTGTTCACGTAAAAATTAAACTTGGAGACAATACCCTTGAATAATAAGAGGCTTTCACTTGTAAACAATAAACTTCGGATAAAAAATTAGCGAATCGTAGCCCTTATTTTACTGCGTTACAATATATCAATAATATTGCGACTCAAACGTCTCCTAAAACAACGTTTCATCGGCAAGAATCTCAATTTTTAAAAAAGAAAACCATCCAGCGGTTTAAATATTATTTGCCAATTTGTCAAAGTAGACGGCCAAAATGTTATCAAACCGCTAGCAAGAGCGCTTCGATACATAATAATAAAAATCCTTCTTTCTAGCCTATTTCTATACAATCTTTCACACTCATAGATTGTTACTACTATGAGGTAAAATTGCATGTCAAAAGCACTTTGTTTTCTGCAGATAACGGCCAAACTACAAGATTATCCATTTTTACTGTATTTCTAATCATAAAAACTCCATCCAAAAATATCTCGACATCGTTCTTAAAGATTTCACTTAAATCGCACGAACATCGAGGCTGCTATTGGAGGAAAAAGCTCCCTTGAACGATTTTGGAAAAACAGTTCCCAGTGCCGAGAAATACTGCTGCACATAAAATAGGTAATGACGTCATTCCGTTGCTATGACAACTGCGATGTCATTGAACCCTTATCATAACAAGTTTTTATCATTATCTAATACAACTGTGCTCACCCCCGGCAATTCTTCCAAATCTTTGTTTATAGCAACGGAGTTTATTCTCAAACGTAGGAGGTATTGACCTTGAATAACTGCGCCGAGCTACAAGTGCAATAACAAGTTGGATTTTTTTTTTGCACGAAATGCTGCTAATTACGGACAGTTTTTTTATAAAATCAAATTTGCAAGAACCTTTAAAAAAATGTTTTCTCAGTGCGAGATTTGGGTCTAGAAAATATTTTATCTATCATTGTTAAGAGACTACTTTCTTTTACTTTTTTTTTTTTTCAATTCCGACATTTAGAGGTACCTTTTTCCGTATTTATAATGGATTGTTTAAATTAGCCATGATGATACTTTAATCTTGCCTTAATGCCTGGCAATATTTAATGTCAAAAGTAGGTTAAGTTTGATCGTCCGGGTGAACGTCGTCCTGAATAGGACTGTTGTTGTTGACAGTGATTGACGTTTCGACAACCTGTGCGGTACTCATCTTCAGAGTCAAAGTGAGTTGTATCACGTTTGTTGATGGTATTATACCCTGGTTATTGGTCTGATTGGTCAATTACTTTGACTCTGAAGATGGCTACCGCACAGGTTGTTGAAACGTCAGTCACTGTAAACAACAAGAGTCCTATTCAAGACTACGTTCACCCGGACGATCAAACTCAACCTTTTGAAGTGACTCCTGGGTTCACACCTTTCACAGTATTAAATGTGGTAATAAACCGATGTTCCGTTTTTATTAGTTTACAGGCCTTGTGCCGGATGGCAGTTGTTTGACTTGTTTTGTTAGTCATTTGCATTAGTATGCAAACTCAAAAAAAAAAGTGGAAGGTAAATGAGCCATTGAGGGGTGAATTGGAGAGCATGGTTTATAGCTACATGTATAACAACAACAACAAAAAGGAAGTAGTCTGGTTTGAATTTATCCTCATTTACTTTCAATTTTCTTTTGTTCTTAGGTATTTTGATCCTTGCCAAAAACGAAGAGGGCTTAATAAAAACTGTTTGCCCATAAATAAATAAATAATATGGCTTATTATGTTTTGTAGCATTTAAATTGCCTGTCTGAAGGCAATAAGTCTCAACTGGGAAAAATCAATAGAAAATGCCTACAGATCGATTACAGTGGTATTTAATGTTGTAACAAGCCTCCGTATTTTCTTTTGTTAGTAGTTACGGGCCTTCTGTCGGATAGTAGTTGTTTGACTTGTTTTATTATTCATTTGCATAAGTAGAGGAGGTTATTGGAGAGTATGGTTTATAGCTACATGTATAACAATGAAGAAAAGAAATAGAGTTGTTTGAATTTATCCTCCAGTTACTTTTTAAATTTTGACAAAAAAAATATTGCTTAACAAAAAACAGTTTGAGCGTAAATAAATATATGAGTGAATTAATCAACAATATTAATGAAGCTTACCAGTTTTAAAACATTTTAATGGCCACCTGCCTGAAGGCAATAAGTCTTAAACGACCAATACTACCGTAGGTAAGCTGTAGTTGTCATAGCCTACCTTTGGCATAAACAGTTTGAACAGGCTTTAATTCCACAGCTAACAGGTGCTTTTCAAGTAACTTCGCGGAAAATCCTCTTAATCGATTTCGCTTGCTGAAAAACTGATAAAACGTTTCTGACACGTTTAATAAAGAATGGAAGAAAGTTCAACTTATTTGATAAAAGTACATCAGAATATTCGCTTTGTGGACGAATAGTTCTGTATTAATCCTTATTTAGTAACTGAGCTCTAACGCAAATATTCTTGTACCTTCTTAACCTGAAAGAATAACACGTCTCATAATCGACAGTGGGTTGGATGACTTTTTTAGAGATTAATAAATGTCTGAGTTAACATATGACAGCTGTGAACTAGCGGCAGGTCCTTCTACGGAATACCCATTACTTGAGAAATATCACTTAGTTATGGAAAAACACGAATGATTATCCCAGACATGCACAGAATTAGTCACTGCAGCCACTTAGCTTTTGATTAAACTTTTTCCTCTTGGTATACTTATTCACATTAACCTTCTTCATTCCTTTTATGAACAGTTTTGTGAGGAGCTGTCGTGTTTACATTCACTTCGCGATAGATTAAGAACCTTGCATGGGGAACAGATAAGCAGGTGAAATTTATGCATGCAACTTAAGGCAAACATGAACCATCACTCTTCCTTTTTGGGGTAAGACTGACGCAATTTAATTCAATGACAGCCCAGCGTTAAATACGCGTACCAAGAAGCAACTTTTAACGTAAATGGATCAAGCCAATTAGATTGCTTTTGAAAACAAAACAATGACCTTATGTCGTCCACAGGCTCCATTTCCCGTCACGTGTTCTCTAACGTGTCCTTAAATTTTTATATCAAGCCATTTTTTCGGTAAGAAGGACGCTGAAAACTTTGCCTTGCGTGACAAGAGTTCTGCGTGGCGGCGCACTTGTTTGCTGAGGGGGTAAAAACAGAGTCGGATTTGGTTGGAGAAAATTGGCCACTAAAGGTGACGAACGTTATTTTCAAGATCTGCCAATATATAATAAACTAAATATCTTGTCAGCAAAGGTGGGGGAAAAAACCGCCACCCACTAAGACAAGAAAGAGAAACACACTAGGAATTAATTCGCAGGCAGGCGGAAGGGGAGGTGGTGGAAAATGATGAAAATTGGTTCAAACAAGCGATGTGAAGAACGTGATGATGAGCGATCGAAAGGGGCGAGCGCATGGAAAAGCGCGCTTAAGAACGATATAGTCCGGAACGCCCTAAACTCTGTTTGGCTGGAAGTAAGATAAGCTTGGAACCTGCCGCCTTAGCCTGCAAACCATTATCAAATGCCTTTCCATAAAATCCCATTATGATGTCGTCATAACGGTGTCTTTTTATATCGAGCCATTTTTTTTGGTAAGAAGGACACTGAAAACTTTGCATTGCGTGACCAAGAGCTTTGCGTGGCGGCGCACTTGTTTACTGAGGAGGTAAACACAGAGTCGGATTTGGTTGGAGAAAATTTGGCCACCGAAGGTGACGAACTTTATTTTCAAGATCTGCCAATATATAATAAACTAAATATCTCTTCAACAAAGGTGGGGGAAAAAACCGCTAAAGAGCCACAGAATGTGGCACCTCCACCAAGACGCCACCAGAGCCCGTTGGCAAGTAGGTCGGGAAGTTGCAGCCCTTGCGTGACCAACTATACCAACCGACTAGAGAGCTATCAAAGCTTAAAACATGAATCCTTCATATTGCGTTAACAAATGATGCAGCCCTCGTCTGACCATCACTCCTTTTTTTTTTTTTTTTTTTGGATACAGCGAAACAGACTATGCAATGAAGAAACGCACTGCAGAGTCCTTGTATGAGATGATGCAGCCCCTGTCTGACCATCATCGCATACACACGCGGTGTTGTGAAATGTTACGATTTTAAAGTACTACAAACACGTCATGGTGCAGCCCTTGCAAGACCACCAACTACCAACTAGGTAGAAGGGCCCCTGAGTGGAGCGAAAAGTTCTACACATGTCAGACAAGATGCATGGCAGCCCATGTCTGACCCCTGCGAAATTAAATTCCTTGTAATGTAGAATTACGAATGTAAAGCTTAAAGGCATCAGACTTCCATCGGCCAAGAACGCGAATCTGGGCGTCAGAAAAACCTTTGTCTGCTGCGAGACAGGCTGCGCCGATGCGAAAGCTGTGATTTTGATAGCGTTGAGCATTCAAACCACAGAAATTTAAGCAGCGCTAAGTTCCGTGTTAAATTGGTTAACCGTAATGGGTGTATTGCTGGTTTTCAGTGTCACGCCATTCAAAATAGATCGAAATAAAAATCAAAACCATTGGACAGATAAGGTCCAGAATCTGGGAAATGAAAGGAGGTAAATATACAAAGACCCCCGCCAAGATTAGGGTCGAAGGAATAATTCGTATACGAGATATCCGAGGAAATGTTTTACCCAAATTTATAGAGCTTTGTATGGAGACGCCGGATGAGCTCCAACATGGCGGACGGAAACCAACAGAAACATCTCTTACCGAGTTTTGCTACAAAAGCGTGAATTTACTCCTAGGGGAACTCATGAACATTAAAGTAATACTTTTTCTAATACTTGGACTGTTTAGATAGCAAAATTCCTCGAAAAAAGTCACTTTTTTAACCTCAATGCTCTCTCGGCCGTCATGTAAATGCTGCGTCACGCGAAAGCTTAGAAGAACCCTTTTGAAGCGAAAATTTGTTCGAAAATTGGTTTTCAGCTGTTCTAATACACCCTAATACAAATCTACACTCTAATACAAATCTCAGTAGGATTGACAGTTTTGTAGTTTGAATTTTAGTGACGTCATGTGAAAACCAACAATTGTCTGCATGGCAGAAGAGGAGACCGGGCTTGTTACCCCGGAGATTGCAATACCGGAGTATGAACTTCACAGTACAAAATGGTGAAGATTCATCACCAGGAATAACAATGTCAAAAGGGCGATTGCTTGTATTATGTTTGAAATAGGTGATTGTGATCTTAATAGAGTGGATTTTCCCACCGGATGCGAGGAATTGGATGTTATCGTACGGAATTACGGTAGTGTGACACGCGCTCCTGACCGCTAGTTCACCGATGCGAAAGAAAACATAGAAGGCTGTGAGAAACATGGTTGAAAAAACGTATAGGCTGTGCTGCCGAAGAGTTGGTGTGCTGGAGAGAGCTTTCGAGGTCATGCAAGATAGGTTTAGATATCGGTAACTTGACATCACACGATTTCTGACGACTTAGCGAGGTCAAAAGTTTTTGAATAAGGAAAGCCTTTGCGGGGTCATGCAAACCTATCATCTTGTGGACGTGACCAATGGCCGATAGATAAGAAAGAATGGTCGAAGGCTAAAGATTTATACCGTCCAGAAAAGAAATAAAAAACGCCAAAGACGCGGTGGTTAATGGTAAATGGAAGGCTTTTGTCTTGTAAAATTTCTCGTGAAATTCACGAAATAGTGTCCACGCTCTACGGTATGACTGACCCGAAGCTGACGCCAATACAGAGCTCAAGAGACTCTCTAAGTTAGCGACCAACTCTTCGGCAAAAGAATCTCGGGCACTATTGTTTGCAATTCGTCTGCTTGGGGTGAAAGTTCCTTGAACTGTTCTATCTGAAATCGTGAAAGACAATCGGCCCGGGTATTATTTAACCCGGGTATATATGTCGAGCACGAAAGATCATGTTGTAATTGAGAGCAGTTAGAACCAAGTCACGAATCAATATCATAACTAATTTGTGTTTGGATTTCTGTTGAATGACAATACTGACCAGCGCAGCGTTATCAGTAACAAACACGATACATCGGTTAGCCATCTGAGAACCCCAAATACGCACCGAGAGGGCAATAGCTATAGGAAATAGTTCCAGAAAGGTAATATTGAAGGATTGCCACGGATTCGTTAAAGAGCCGAAGAACCAGTGAGGGCCAAAGATAGCACCATAGCCCTTTGATCCGGCCGCATCGGTATACAATTCGAGAGGAGGAGATGTGTTCCACTTATCATCCAAGAAAAAGGAACGGCCATTAAATTTCCTCAGAAATTTTAGCCATACCTCCATATCGTGTTTGATTTCTTTAGTGAGCCTAATGCGATGATGTGGACGTCTCCCCCAAATAGTGAGATCAATTAGGCGGTGAAGAAAAAGCACGCCAAGGGACGATTACAGAACAGGTAAAATTTAATTGGCCTATTAGGGAGAGATATGCTACGCCAAAAGTGACAAAATATCAAAGATTCAACTTTATAATTCAAATCCACCAATTCACTATCAAGATCGATAAAATTGACATCAATTTGTTTTTTGAATGTGTCAAGATTGTAGAATTTAATTTCAATTAGCTCGTGTTTCATGTCATGTATCAAGAGACACGTTTTCTAAATCAAGATGCACGTTTTTTTAAATCAAGAAGGGAGACGACAATTTTTGATCAGTTTTGTTTCCGAGGGGGACTGAAACCGAAAAATCTGCCATGCTCCATTAGCCTGTGTACAGCCGCCCCTCCCCTCACAAAAAATCGGAAAGGAGCGTCGCTCCTTTCCGATTTTTTTGAGGGGAGGGGCGGCTGTACACAGGCTATGCTCCATGGACTGCTCCATGAAGAATCTCGCCCATTCCTGCCCTGCCGCGTTAGACATGGAGGAGGAATCGAAGAACTTGTCAGAAGAATCCTTCGAGCAACACAAGGAGTTAACCCATCTCGAACACATCTCAAGCTTGTCAACACCTGACGAAGAACTGAGGCGGCGATTTAAGAACGAGATAGGCTCGATCAGAAAGAAAGCGGAACAGGCTCTTGTAGAAGCGCTGGTGAAATATCACCACAGGCGCGCAGAACGATTTTAAACTAACAAGCTTCGTAAACTCGAACAGTATAAATCTCGCAGGAATACTGTAAGGAACAATATTGGAATACTAAGCAGACGTCTCACCAGAAAACGCAATCACCGGCTCGAAAGAAAACTGTCAACAAAGATGACAATGTAAATTGAAGACCAAGATTAGCGAAGTCGATGTGTGTGCGAATAAACAAAGTGAATCTTACTCTTGTCTCTTATCAGACTCCTTAGAAGTAAGGGGAAAGGGGAAAGCAAACCGCAGAGATAACAAAGCGGCCAAAAACCGCAAAAGAAAAGTGCGGAGAAAAATAAAAGACAAAAAGCGCTCTTTTAACGCCATTGAATCACGCAAACAGTATATACTCATGGGGGAAATGGCACCTTATACAGAACCAACCATATCTCAGAAACATCTTTAAGGAACCTCTCCTCATTTCATATCGCAAAGGAAACTCAAAGACACTCAAAGACACTCAAAGACACTCAAGTAAGAGCTAAACTATAAAGGTTTTAAGACCAATCTATTTGCGAACTGCAGGAGTCGTGCAGGTCCGTCAACACTTTTAAACCTTGAATTCCAACCCGTATGCTCAGTTTCAGTCTCTCTCGGAAGCAAAACTGATCAAAAATTGTCGTCTCCCTTCTTGATTTAAAAAACGTGCATCCTTGATTTAGAAAAGTGTCTCTTGATACATGACATGAAACACGTGGGAATTGAAATTAAATTCTACAATCTTGACACATTCATAAAGCAAATTGATGTTAATTTTATCGATCTTGATAGTAAATTGGTGGATTTGAATTATAAAGTTGCATCTTTGATATTTTGTCACTTTTGGCGTAGCATAGAGAGACGTCAAATTAAAGTTTTAATTCTTTCCAAAAATGCTTTTATAAATGCGCTAAGATGGTATCTATAGAGCAAGAAAGTCTATCTTCCTTTGATTTCAAGAAAAGTCTCTTACAAAAAATGTTTCAAATTTCAACTGCTTTCTTTCAGGATTTAGATCATTTGAACGTTTGGTTACTAATTTAGAGGCCTGGTTACTTCGTAAGGCCAGGCTCCCACACATTTAAAACCGTTTAGAGCTTGTTGTTGTTGCATCATGTCTTGCAAAATAAACAGGAGTATAGAAATTAAACATGAAACATAATAAGGTATAAAGCTATGATTTTCAGAGTGACGCTCAAAAGCATAACGCTCAAATTTTCGAGTCAAATACGTCCAACCCCACGCAGTTGGCGCTCTTCCTTAAATTCGACAACATGAATCAACTTAGTTCTAGTCAGCCAATCAAAATTCAATACATTCATAGGCCTTAGAATAACTAAAAGACCTGAGTGTAAAACCGGTTGAACTACCTAAAAATAGCACATGACCTTAATGGTTTTTTTTTTGGCAAAGTTATGAGATGCCGCAAAAGAAAAGAAGGCGAGATCTGTCCTTATTATATTACTTTGTGATAGAGAGGAATATAAGAATCCAAACAACACAGCTGAAAGCAATCATAACGGTGAGGATTATGGCTCCCCACCTGCAAACCATAAAGATGACACAGATAGCGGCGCATCCTTTGCTTCTTCAACAACTACCTTTGAAGATTCTGCCACATCCACTACAAAAGAAGTTTGCTAAAGTTTTACTCGAAAATTATGGTACGGTGAAATTGAAAAGACAAAAAGTATGGCTAAGTGCCAGAGTCAATTTGGAAATGAGTTACTTTCCAACTCTACAAAGGTAGTGAGACCTGGGGCCCGTTTTTCGAAAGTCCCCCTAAGATTGCGGTGCCGGGTTTACCTAAAACCTGGGGTTCGAAAAAAAAAAAAAACACGCCGAGTGCCAAATGACTATGAAGTTTTAGTGATTTGGGTTAGGAGACTGAGTTAATCTAGTTTCAGTTCAGTTTGCACCAGTTTCCTGACCCTTATCAGTAAACTTCAGAGTCATTCGGCTTGGGTTTCTTCCGGATTCCGGGTTTAGTTCTTTAGGCAAACCTTATGGGGGCTCGGTAAGTCCCCCTGTATTTGACCACGATATACCCCCTTAAGGTCCACAATGTCAGGCTCCGGCAACATTCAGTCACGAGAGTGGTCGATAATCACGTGGCAAATAGCTTCAGATATGGGCTGCCATGGCTTCGTTCGTAAAACAAACAAGCAAAATAACATCGACATCCGCAGCAACAGCAAGAAAAGGGCTATTCCCATGAAAAGAGTTCATTCCATCTCCACAAAGTCATCCCTGTATCATAAAAATAGCCCCGCTCCCTCACCCACAAAAACAAACAAACAAAACTTGAGTTGTTGCTTACTTTATTGGAATTTTTACTCTTAGAATTTTCTTTTTATCGAACCCCAAGGGCCTACCTTATTAAAACTGCAGTTAGTTCGAGTCATTTTAAAGAAAGTTCTATGACTTCAGGCCTGTCATGCAGTGAGAGTAGAATTTATTTATTTATATGTACTTGTTTATTATTTTTACATGTGCCGAACTATATTGATCAACCGATTTCAACTCTGGAAGAGACTTGAAAGTAAGGACTGCCTTTAAAAATAAGTATGCCAAAATTGTAAGTTACCGCCTTGTATAAGTGACACCCTATCCTAAAAAGTATTCTATTCACATACATTCATATTCATGCTCAGTTCTAATAAGGTATGGGAAAAAAAGATTGATCAGCGGACTAAGCCAAGCTGGGACAGCTTGGCTTAGGAAGAGTTCAAGATACGACTCACGCGATTTTGGGGCGGGACTGGGTGGGCCGTCCACCTCTTGGCGGCTCCGCTGAAAAACTGAGCAAGAATGGTTTATTTTCGCGCCAAACCAGAATTTATTATCGGTAATTACGTAATCGCACGTGAGACCGCTAGACTAACCATGAAAGAACCCATTATTGAATTATTTTAACCTCGCATATCATTATGAGTGTTGTGAATAGTATTCTATTCACATACTTTCATATTCATGCTCAGTTCTAATAAGGTATGGGAAAAAAGATTGATCAGCGCCCAACAGCCCTCACTGTTCCTTAAATAGTCTTAGATAATTGCACTCCGACTCTCAAATCCTCTTACAACTTCCCAATCCTCAATTCTCCAACCTCTGTCATAACTTTAATCCCCAAGTACTGTAAGACACAGCTATACGTTTACAATTATAATCAAACTAAACTAGTATGAGTTTCCATAACAACATCTCTTCATTAAAGAAACAATAGTACAAAGGTTATAATCCATTCCAAAAACACCCTAGCCAAACAAAGTATCCTCATTCTGCTGGGCGTTTCCTCTGCTCAGCAGCTGGAAAAGCACACACAAAACGTTTCAGCTGATTCACATCCTGCCATGGAGCCACCACATTCTCAGCAGAAGGCGTAGCAAGTCGTCCCGACGGGCCATCATGTTTCAGCACCTTGGCCAGCTGAAGGTAATGTAAGGCGGTATGCCTCCTAGCCCAACCCACGTGTTCCATAATCTCAGACAGATCCGCTCCTGTGAGGGCCAACGTTATCGCACAACCCGAACGAAAGCCATGCAATGTCTCACCATCATCAGCTTTCATCTGCTTGAGATACACTTTAAGACGCGCATCTGCTGCTGAAGAACTAAATGGGGAATCTTGGACACCATTATTAGAAGTTGTCGGACGAAACAAATATCCCTTTGTTAAATCAACGCCTAACTCCCTTGCCACTTCGACATATTGCTCAACGCCCTTCACAGGACAGATGACCGACTGGGGATTTCTGCGAACACCAAAGACATTACTGTCACCATCCCGCAAAGTCTTACCCCAGATATGATTAAATAAGAACCCATCATCATTTGGAAAACGAAGGATCTCCGGAACTTTTACCTGACCAAGATCTCCTGGGCGGTCCCCACTAAAGAACGCCAACTTAAAATAAGCTTGGTCACGTGCGATAATGAAACGGTCAAGTTTCGACTTTGATCTCGCTAGCTCGCCTTCAAGATGCTTCGATAACTGAGTCAATTTGTCCACAAAGAATGGCGTGGCTTGTTTTGGAGTAACACGGGCCTGTAACTGCTCTGCTGTGACAAGACGAAGGTAATCTTTAACCAATTTATCAGAGGCTGGGTTACCAAGACCTAGCCGCTTGTCCCACTCTCCGTCCCGACCAATGGAATGGAAAATCTATGTAAGAGTCCACAGTCTTGTACGACAATCTCAAGAGGCAGCCACATGACTGTTTACCACGCTGACCCAAAAATTCACACGTATTGAGGTTTACCTGTGTTTTGCCACGCTTGTCTTTAAAGATCAGGAAACGACACAAGTCCCTAGGCGTCACTGTCGCGAGAGTAACAAAACCCGGCAAAGCACCAAGAAAAGCCTCAAGTTCCCTCTGAAGAGACTCCTTCTGCTTTTTATAACTGGTTGCCTGATCGTAGTGAAGTAACTGCTGCAACCGCACTTCAATTCCATCAAGGTCAACGATAACATCAGAGTGTTCCTTGACAAGCGTTGTCATAACCTTTCTCTTGTAGCCACAACGTTGACAAAAACGGAAGTCAAAATCATTAGCGTGTCCACAGGTTGAGCATTTAACTGACTGGGCAAACAGCTTTGCCATGACTGGAAGCTCCTACAAACCAGAAAAGAAGAACCCTATCATACAACACAAACCAGTAGCACAACAGATCAAACTGTATGCCAAGACACACCTAAAAACACACTGTAAAAACCCAGAGATCTCCAGGAATGCCCTTGTGAGGCAGCCACCCCTTTTTGGACGGGACCAAGAGAGCGTTGCCATCGCCACGAACAGCCAGACATCTACTCTTTACAGCTTTATTCATAAGGAGAGGCCACCAGTACTTCTTGGGAAACACGTCCAGCACCACTACTGTGCACGACTGTTTAAAACTCTGCAGAAATTTTAAGACAGGTCCCGTTAAAGCCATGGGAGGAAAAACATACGGTCTGGCCATAAGCGCTCCGAGGGAAGCAAGGTCCTGTGTGAAGAGATTTACACCAGACGATCCGGGAGAGGGAATCGGCGTAAAATGAGGGGGAGAATACCCGTGCGCATCCGTCATACTATTCGAATCCAAGGCCATAAGGTCGCAAGTATGGCCTTCCCTACCACCAACCTCCTTCTGAACAATCTGCCACAAGCCATCCGACAATTTACTATCTGAGTGGGACAAGCGCCTTGATGGAGCATCAGCAGGATTCTGACCAGTCGGAATGTAAGACATGTGCAGAGATAAGCTAAGCTTCGACGTTGTGAAGAAAAACGGTTTCAATGCCATATTAAGCTCCAAGCTTCTACCACCCTGGTTGTTCCAAGCCTCGACAACGGCCTTATTGTCAACAAAAGCGTCAACTCTAGCATTGAACAGTTTGTCTTTAAAAGCCATTAACGCCATGTCGACCGCAGTAGCTTCCTTCGCGGCGATCCCCCATTTGCACTGCTCTTCAGTCCAATAATCTGATATTTCCTCACGATGAGGGGCTAACAAAATAGCACCCCAGCCTGTTGCGGAAGCATCAGTTGCAACAGACACACGAATATGACGCTCATCCCGCCATGTTACCGGATCATCCCAACCTTCCAAAAACAGCCAATGGGAGATCTCCTCACGCAGATCCCCCCTGATGGGTATTAGCCTGTGGGGAGTACGTTGGCCACCGGCAATAGCTGCATTCACCTGCTTCGTAATCAACTGGGCTGCAGGTACTGCTAGACTAAAAGAGACACATTTCCCAACCAGGCGTTGCAAGGTTTTCACCGTAACCTTAGAGGCATGGAGTATTTCACGGACAAGTTGTAAAAATTTCTCCTTCTTTTCCGGCTTTAAGCAGAACACCTCCCTAGGAGAATCCGCTAAAAAACCAAGGTAGGGAACCACTTTACTTGGGAACAATATTGACTTTTGCAAACCAAGGAAATAGCCCAATCTGACAAGATGGTAAGCAACAAGAAATATAGCCGACCTAGCCGCCGCAAGATGACGATCATCAACAGTGTTAATAGTAGCGTATTCCCCGTTATCGAGTGCCACCTGCAGTTCGCCATTGTGTCGATCATCGATGTAGAGCAAACAAGGGATTCCTGTAGCTCTAAGGAAATTACTAGCTAACACGCCAGTAGTATGATATACAAACGGGGAGATCTTCCACCCAAAAGGAAGGGTATTATACGTGAAATACCACCCTCTCCATTGGATCCCAAAATACGTGCGGCTGTCTTCAGAAAGAAGAATATGGTCATAGCCAGACTTATCGTCTAGGACCGTTTGGTAGGTATCCTTGCCCACGTAACGCGGTAAATCTAACAGCCTGTCTAAAGAGAAAGGCATATCACGCATCCATAAATTAAGATAGCGCGTATCGTGACATAACCTTGGCTTTGTTGGCTCAACTGTAAGGGGAAGAACAATAAATGGAGGGTCAACCACACCCACTCTCCCCAACAGCGAAATAGCTCCAGATCTCAAGCGCGCAACTAACGTTTCCTCCACAAATGACACAAAGGGCTTGCAAGAGACATTGTTCTTAAACACCTTCATCGGAGGCTCGTCTGAATCGAACAATTCTCCTTTAAAACTTCCTTTAAAATGCTTGAAAAACGGCTTAATCGAGACCTTGTCCCTTATCCACCCAAGAATCTGTGCCTGTTGGGGTGACGAGCTATCTCGCGCAATGTACTGCCAATACTCGAAATGGTTATGCAATTCTCCAGCTCGAAAACAATTTGGGTCACGGAACAATAACTCCGAAATATCACCAATTAACTCTCCCCTCTGTATTCTCTGTAATCTAACACGGTCACAGGCTGTCACTTCTTCACTGACCTCGACGGGGTTACCGAAGCAATCGACCCAGGACATTGGAAGCTCAATTTCTTTGCCTTGTAACTCCTGAAGTCGAAGATCAAAGGAGTCAGATTTTTCCCAACACCACATGTTTCCCTAGGAAAAAGGGGTAGTGAAGACACCTTTAAACACTTAATCGCCGAAAAATCTAAGACCATATTAAAATCATCCCCTTCAAAGTCAGCAGAGAAATAACAGCTAAGACCAGCGAGGCTGGAGGGCCCTTGTCTCAAGGATACCCCTTTTTCAAAGTCGTTATAACTATGTTGACAAAATAGACAGAGTAAAATATGCACTAGATTGATTCAAGACACACAAAAGTTTGTTTATTATCGCAAAGAATTAAGCAATATTACAACACACAGCCTTGTCCAGGCGGCCTTCAACCTATAACACCGGTGCGATCTAACGAGATCTAAACACAAGCTACTTGTCTGATTTGGGATCCGTTTTCCTCTGCTTGGACTTCAAATCAGGACAATCAGCTTTGATATGACCTCGCCTATGACAAAAATAACATCGCAAAGAAAATAGACGAAACGGACGTGCCACACCAGCACCCCTGTTGTCGTTCGCTTGAGGCTTCTTGCGATTTGACTTCTTTTCTACTTTAGAAACGATATCCAGGACCCTCCCGTGGTCCTTGTCTCCTAATAGGCGCATAACAAGGTCCTTGAAGTGGTCCTTCGACAACTCCACCTTTTCCGTCGCCGACTGATGAACGAGCCGATAGTAGTTCTTCCTGTCATGATTACGGTCAGCGGCCTTGTTATGCAGAGTCTCCAACATCTCAAGCACCTCACACTTGTTAAACTCTGTCAACGGGCGGGAAGCATAAGCCAAGATCTGTTCCACGAGCTTCTCAGGCGACGCGTTGGTTACTGCCTCCACTGACTGCTTTAACTGTCTCACCTCCTCACGCAATCTCTGCAAAGGAACAAAGAGACTCTTAATCACCGCCCACCTCAATGTGCGAAGCACTTAGTGTTATGCATAAAAACCTCATTACAGGCCTCGTGAAAAAACAAAAGCATCACGTAACTTCTCGCGTTACCATGAATAAACATCCTTCGGCAGGCACAGCCAAAGGAGAAAATACAAGTAAGACAACCTACAACCAGTTGCAAAAGTACTTGAGACACTGTACCGTAGTTTGGCATAAATGGCCTGTCCATGATCTTGTGCTTGTGATCCCCCTCCACCCCTTATCAAAGTTGCTAGCAATACAAGACCATACTCAAAACTTGGAGGAACAACCTTGAATGAGAGGGAGGAGGGAGGTCAGTATTATATTT
This sequence comes from Porites lobata, assembly GCA_942486035.1. Taxonomy (NCBI): domain Eukaryota; kingdom Metazoa; phylum Cnidaria; class Anthozoa; order Scleractinia; family Poritidae; genus Porites; species Porites lobata. The sequence goes on from CALNXK010000162.1 coordinate 586,759, forward strand.
TACAGACCTGTGACCAGGAGAGATTTGAAGCAAGAAAGGTCGTTTTTCCGTGGGAGTGTCTCATCATTTTTGCAACTGGTTGTCTGAGTCCTTCATACCCGTATAGCCGTGGTGCACGATTATTAAACGGGGTAAAACGTGGTGCACTCTTAGCACCTAAGGAGGTGGTTATAAAAAACAGTATTTCATTTTTGTCGGTTTGCCTGTTTAAAAATGGCGAGACAAAAACGGCAGTTGTTGGCCCTTTTGTTTATGTGGTAATATGCAAGAAATTGGGCTTTTAAAGGAAGCACGTGGCAAAAGATGCCACACCATCTTAAGTAAGCTGCAACGAAAGGGGTTTTTGGTCCTAAAACGCTACAGAGATGCGAAAAATAATATTTTTACATCACGATACCTTTCCGAAAGTAATATATTGCGGATTTACTAATCTCGCGAACTTAGGTAGTCGAGGGGTAATTAGCTCCGGGTCGCACTAGTTTTACGAAGAGACAATGTACTCATATGGCTGGATAAAATTGGCCACTATTGTGACGTATTTATTAATATGACAATAAAAAGTCACGCCACGCTTAACAAACTAATCAGATCGTGACGTGACATGGAAAAAATTAAGTAATTGAATGTCTCTTCGGAAAAGGTGGGGAAGAAATAACCGCCTTCCGAGAGAGAACTAAACACTGGCTGGCGAAGAGGGGGAGGTAGGTGGGAAAATTTGAACAGATAACTTGCCACACGATGGTGTAGAGGTAGAAAGGGGCCCTCGTATTCGCGCAACGTACTATAAAGTAATGCTCGATCACATGTTACCTAGTACCCAGTTCGCGCAGCCAGTGCTTGATAACAACAGGTATCCCGACGCAAAAATGTAATTATGTTTGGGACATAATTTTTGTTTTTACATCACGATACCTTTCCGAAAGTAATATATTGCGGATTTACTAATCTCGCGAACTTAGGTAGTCGAGGGGTAATTAGCTCCGGGTCGCACTAGTTTTACGAAGAGACAATGTACTCATATGGCTGGATAAAATTGGCCACTATTGTGACGTATTTATTAATATGACAATAAAAAGTCACGCCACGCTTAACAAACTAATCAGATCGTGACGTGACATGGAAAAAATTAAGTAATTGAATGTCTCTTCGGAAAAGGTGGGGAAGAAATAACCGCCACAAGGCACACAGCGTGTGACCACCCCACCAAGATCCGGAACTAAGAACCCCGAGGAATATTTTAACTGAAAACAGCGAGGATATAAGAAAATCTTGTAAAGTACGGTCATTTCCAGCAGCCCCTGGCTGACCTAGTCATGAACCGCACGCGAACTGACATTGAAAACAGAGGTTAAATAACATAGCAATTCGTGCCAGGACCGTAGCTCCTTCGTAGGACAGATAACCTATTGATAAAGTAGTACATGAGAACAGATTGGTAAAGTACATAGTAAGTGATAGCGGAAAGAGTCCACAGTGAAAAACCCTTTCAGTATGGCAGCCCTGACTGACCCACGCATCAGAGAATCCACCGTGGCCCGTGAAAGCTAACCAGAGATGAAGACAAAAATACTGGTCCCATAACGGATGTTTAAATAGCCGTAGTGAAAATCACCACTGCATAGCAGCTCCTGACTGACCTATACAACGGAGATCCAACCGCGGCTTGACTAGTGTCTTTGAAACGTTTAAAAACAATTAGTTAGCCTTGAGTGAAGGCGGACGAATGTAAGTTCTAAAAGCGTCCGAACTCCATCTACCTAGGGCACGTATTTGCGAATCCGAAAAACCTTTCTCAGACGCATGGCACGCTGCACCAATGCGAAAGCTATGGCTCTTGTAGCGAGAACAATCAAGGCCGCAAAAGTTCAAAGCACGACGGAGCTCAGTGTTAAAATTATTTGTCGAGATTGCCCCGCCGGCTGCACACGTGAACAAGGGGCCTTTATGGTAACCCCTAAGTTTAATGTAGTCGATTAAGGTCTGCACGGGGCAAAACGGTTCTGAAGGTTCGCTTTCTATTGTTATGACAAACGGCCGATTATTCGTGTTGTGTTTAAACTTAGTGATCACAATCTTGACAGCCGTCACTCGAGAAGATTGTTTCAAAAAAGTGACTTGATCAAATTGCACAACGGTGTCAACTTGCTGTTTACTATTGCAAGATAATTCACCTATTCTGAAGAAACCATAAAATGCTGTCATGAACATTGCCCCGAACAGAGATCTACGATAGGCAGATGGGCTAGTATGCTGTAAAGCTCTAACTAATTCGTACAATAATGGACGTGAAATGGGCATACGAACATCGGCTTGACCACGGCGGCCAACGGCCACAAGAAGCTTTTCAACTAAAAATGATTTGGTCGGGTCGGAGTGGCCTTTGATCTTATGTACATATGCTATTGCTGATAGGTACGAGTTTATGGTAGCAGGAGCAAGGCCCTTGGCACATAAAAAGGAAATGAATAATGCGATACACGCTGTCGAAACAGGCAAATGTAAATCGGCACCCTGATAGCGGGTATAGAATTCAGTAAAGACAACCCAAGCACGTGAGTATTGTTTGCGAGACTGCTCCGACAATGAGGAATGTAGTAATTCCTTTAACGTATCGACCACTTCTGCGGGAGAAGGGTCTCGGGAACAAGAGTTGGCTCTGGGTCGGCATCTGGGAATGCTTTCCTGAAATCTACAATCTGTAAACGAGAAATTAAGTCCGCCCGGGTATTGTCAACACCGGGTATATGATAAGCCCGAAACAAAATATTATGACGTAGTGATGTTAGGACAAGGTCACGGACTAAGATCATGATCATGGGGTGTTTTGAAGTCTGTTTATTGATAATGTCAACCAAAGCCGCATTATCAGTAAACAGAGAGACACATTGATTGCTCATTTGACATGCCCACACGTGGAGCGAGATAGTAATCGGAAAGAGCTCCAAAAATGCAATGTTCAATGATTTCCAATTGGCAGGCCATTCTCCGTAAAACCAATGTTTCCCAAGAAGTGCGCCATAGCCCTTTGAGCCGGCGGCGTCGGTGTAAAGGTTGAGAGGCGGTGAAACCTGCCACGGATCGTCCAGAAAAAATGTACGGCCGTTAAAATCTCTTAAAAATTGAAGCCATACTAATAAATCTCGACGACAGGCTTCAGTAATACGTATACGATGGCGAGGGAGACGGACACCCTTTGTGAGATCAACAAGCCGCCGAAGAAAGGCCCGACCAGGTAGAACAACCGAACAAGTAAAATTTAATAATCCAAGCAAAGATTGAAGTTCTTTCAGGGTAGTTTTACGGCGTCTGTGCATGGCCAATAACTGAGCATTGCATTTTTGAAGTTTATCGTCCGGCAGACGTGCTTCTATATTAATCGTGTCGAGTGTTATCCCAGCAAACTGTAAAGTGGTTGAAGGACCTTCCGTTTTTTCATGTGCTATAGGTACCCCTAAACTATCACATAGGCTCAAAAAGTTGTTTAAATCGGAGGCACATTTGCCTTGAGAGGTAGCAATAAACAAGAAATCATCCAAAATATGCAAAACACCGGAAACACAGAGATAATGTTTAGCAAGCCACTCGAGCGCAGTGCTAAAAGCTTCAAATATAGCGCAAGACGAAGAACAGCCCATGGGCAGACACCGGTCAAAAAAGTACGAATTATTCCATGTCATACCCAGTAAATGGTAATCGTCAGGGTGAATCGGAATAATGCGGAAAGCTGATTTTATATCGGTCTTGGCCATGTAGCAGCCCCTACCTAACGACTTAATGAGTGTAATAGCATCACCTATTGAAGCATATTGAACCGACGAAAATTGGTCCGGAATAAAATCATTCACCGACGAGCCATCTGGGTATGACAAATGGTGGATAATACGAAATTCCCTGGGGTTTTCTTTGGAACTACGCCTAAAGGTGAAGAAATAAAATTATCAAAAGGTGGACGAGAAAATGGACCTACAATTCTCCCAGCGCACCATTCTTTCTCAAGTTTAGCAGCTAAAATTTCAGGTTGGTCCTTCGCACTGCGCAAATTTGAAGCAAGACGTAATTGGCTAGTACCAACAAACCCAACGCGAAATCCAAACGAAAAGCCATCAATCAAAAATTGCTTAAGACGAGGGTCGTATTGTTGTAAAAGGGGGGCTAAGGGTGGATACTTTTACCGGCGTTACTGGCGGGCTGTTTATTATGCGATGGAGTTGCGATAGTTCTATCTCCGGCTGGTTTGGGAATGTTCGAGGCAGATTGACAGGACGTAGCTGCATGTCTACCACCACATTTGGAGCATTTATGGTCATATCTGCAGCCCGCACAGGGACGACCGGCGTTGAACGTGAAACACACCCCTCTGACCATTGATTGTTTTCCCTGAACCTCGAGTTGGGTTTGTCGGTTGCAAAATATCCAGATTTGGCACGAAAAGTCACCGCGCGATGCCATAACTCCCAATGTACCACTCCCCAAGGGTACGTTTGTGGGTTGCCTTGACGAAGATACCGGAACTGTTCATCGTAATAGTTCCAGTCCCCCCACGTGTGGCGATGTCGCGCACTGTTTCGCAAAATTGCATCAAATTTGGCGTCTCTCTGGGGAATTTTTCGCAGTAGACTGCAAAAAAGAGTGGAACGCCGACACCCACTCGTGAATAGACGTCAATTTCTTCGCATTGTGTACCGGTTCGAATGTAAAATTAGGGGTTTTAGACCCAATTCCGGCGGTGGGAGCGGTGATAGATAATGCGAACTTATCCGGATTAGGGGACATATCTAGAAGAGAGCCAAAGTTGACGAATTCCTCCGCCCAGATCTTATTCTTTAGGCGTGCACTCAAGCGGCTACCTAAGGGTACACCTATACTAGAAAATAAAGGCGCACTGGGTAATATCTCGCTACCTGACGACTCAACGGCCCCAACTGGAGTATTGGTAAGGGACTGCACATCGCGTTGCACTGCGTCGGTGACCAGATTGATGGAACGGGAAGAATTCTGGGCCGCGTTGGTCGACTGTATCGCCGTTTTCACTGCAGCGACAATAGACGAAACCATTGCATCAGAAAGGCCCTCCGATCCCACACCAGATGCAGACGCCTCAACAGCCGCTTGGGAGGGGGGGATTTCGACCGGGTCAGGAACAAATTGGACGCTGACGGTATCGTCTGACGGTCCTGCTGTTCGTCGCGATTTCCTTCGTGGCGGCATGCTGATTAATAAGGCCTATAAAACTTAGCTAGAGTTAATTCGGACATGTTATAGTCGGGATTAGACAACAAGGAGAATCAAGGGGGGCAGAATGCATTGTACGCTAATTCAAAAATGCAGGATGCCCATTAACCAGCTACAACAATCGTATGTCATCATATGTGATGGGAGAGCGTCAGTCACGGGCCGATCACATAGGTATCTATAAAGACACATGTAAAAGCGTTAATAGCTGGAGTGAATTGGGCACGTCAACGACGGCCGGATTTGGTTGTCACTCAGGCACATAACGCAACAAATTCCAAAGACAATGATTGACATAAATCAGGGATGGGCATCACACAGGAATGCACAGAATCCCAAAGCAACTATTAAATTGCAACAAAAGCACATGGACAGGACATAAAAAGACACCAAAAGCCCACTGAACGCAACTCCTTGGCCAAGGCTATGAACTTGCCAAAAATTAAAACTGGTTGGGCGAGAAATTCCTTATGTTTTTATGCGTTTTAAACAATGCAGTACTGCCCCCCTTACACTCCTGTACAGTTTATGCTGCCCTTCTGTATTTAAGTGGACACCATCGTATGACAAGTATGAACGGGAAGCCCGCCAAAATCCCCGATGCGTCCAATATATGGCAAAGGGAGCGGTTCTAAGACCCCTTGAAGGTACTGCGCCAGGATTTGTACGTTTGCATTGAACGTCCCAACCGGGTGCCTTTTAACGGTTTGACCAACACAAACTAAACGAACCCCGTACTCATTATGAAGTAAACAGACCAAATCCTCGATGGCAGAGCCAACAGATGCTGGAGAGGACCGACGGCGTGTGAGGTCGTTAGTACCGATTTGTAAAAGTACAACATCAGGTTTAAAACGTTCTACTTCGGTTAAATCAAACCGCCTAACCTTATCGATTGTTCGACCCCCAACGCCATGCCAATGAATTGTAACCGGGGTATTAATGTTTAAATTAAGGTTATATGTGGGACTATTCCTAATAACAAAATCCCGGAGCCTACGTATAAAGGAGTGACCCAAAATCAGAACCCTCGGCTGTTCCATACCGACAAAAAAGAAAAACACAAAAGAACTTGCCTGAGAAATTTGAACAGATAACTTGCCACACGATGGTGTAGAGGTAGAAAGGGGCCCTCGTATTCGCGCAACGTACTATAAAGTAATGCTCGATCACATGTTACCTAGTACCCAGTTCGCGCAGCCAGTGCTTGATAACAACAGGTATCCCGACGCAAAAATGTAATTATGTTTGGGACATAATTTTTGTATTTTCTTCGAACTCGGTTAAAAGATGTTTATTTATGGAAGGAAAGTGACGTAAGATGCCCCGCTACATCAAGGAGATAGCTTTTTGTTGTTGTTTCCGATAAGTACGTGGACGTGGTTCCTCTTTTATCGCCTGCCATTTACAGGAAAGAAAAGTTACGCTAAAAAGCAGCTGTTGCCGACTTTACTTTACTTAACACAAGTTTGGATTTGTGTTTACTCTTTGGTCGTCTTACAACTTTGTTTCGATTTTGAATCCCGAGTGTGGCTAGGCATCAGATAATGAAAATTCACGCGCGTATTTCAGTAACATAGTCGCGAGAGCTCGCATATAACGTGGCTTTGTAGTTCTGTACTTGGTAAGGAAATTTATTTCTTTGCAAAAAGGAAGACACTATCCCCAAGAAAAGCAATTTTCCAGCACAGCAATGTCAGGAATTTACGTGCTTCAACGGTCTACACGGTCTACACGGTCTACCATCATATGAGATAAATATAATAATATATTCTATTTCTTACTGTTGCAGAATGGTAGACCGTGGATGATGGTAGACTGTCAGAAAATAGAAATTAACATAGCACACAACTTTTTCTGCTCTCTACCTCTAACGGACTTTAATAACCATCTTATTTTCACCGTAGTAGATGAAAAAAACTGAACGGTTTTACTTTAACAGCGATGTCGAAAAATAAGTCACGCGGTATACCGATTACATAACGCCATTGCATATCAAATGTCATTGCGTTACAGATACAGGGGTGAAAATGAAGGTTTGGCACCTTTATTCGCCACTATAGTATCTCTAAATACCGAGAAAAGGAAAATTATGCTGTTATTATGCATTCGCGCTTCTCAGAGTTTAATTACAACGCCGAAACTTTAAGCCATGTCACGGTCGATAATGGCGCATGCGTTACAACAAAACTGAGGCAAAATTTACAAGTCACTACATTCTTAAGCTCTTTTTTAGGCAGTTTGCTATCAATGACAATGATGTATCGGCTGGGAAAAGCAACACAAAGTGCCATTCTATTTATTTATGTCGCTATAGTCTTCGTTTTGGGAATTTACGACGTGGAAATCGCTTGTTGAAGTAAACCTTAAATGAGACAACCAGTTGCAAAAGTACTTGAGACACTGTACCGTAGTTTGGCATAAATGGCCTGTCCATGATCTTGTGCTTGTGATCCCCCTCCACCCCTTATCAAAGTTGCTAGCAATACAAGACCATACTCAAAACTTGGAGGAACAACCTTGAATGAGAGGGAGGAGGGAGGTCAGTATTATATTTTACAGACCTGTGACCAGGAGAGATTTGAAGCAAGAAAGGTCGTTTTTCCGTGGGAGTGTCTCATCATTTTTGCAACTGGTTGTAGCAACGTTCAACAATTAACGATGACCCATTATCATAACTCATAACAAACATCCAAAGGCCACATCAGCCGAAGGAAAAGACAAAACACAAATGACACCTCGCTGTCACCATTCGTAACCATCCCACGACCGCAAAAAGGCTGAAGGAAATACAAATAAGCGAATTCACGGCGTCTCTCTAGCCAAAAGCTAGATGTCACCGCCGAACAAAACGGCCACGTCGCTTGTACAATAAGCAAATCCTCAGCGTTCCTCTAGCTAAAAGCTAAACGCCCAACGCTGGTCCGTCAACCAACCACCGCCGAACAAATCGGCCACCTCGCCTGTACGGTTTGTAACCATCCAACGACCACAAAGGCCGAAGAAAATACAAACAAGCGAGTCCACGGGGTTCCTCTAGCCAAAAGCCAGACGCCGACCGCTAATCCGTCAACAAGCCACCGCCGAACAAATCGGCCACCTCGCTCGTACGGTTTTGTAACCATCCAACGACCACAAAGGCCGAAAGAAATACAAAATAAGCGAATCCACGGCGTTCCTCCAGCCACAAGCCAGACGCCGAACGCTAGTTCGTTAACTAGCCACGCGGAATAGCCCGACAATCTTCCGAAAAGATTTCGATAACAGGCCGCGATCGGGCCAAAAAAGCTCTCCGTTATTCTCTCCACCATGCTGTGTGAAGAACCTGAAAGATACGACAGACAAGAGAAATATGCCACGAAAAAATTCATAACAACTAAAAGAGAACTACCTCCAGTTCTTGAGGCTGAGCGACATTAACATTCTGGTTGCCATCCGGTGGATTCACAACCGGCGGATTCACAACTAGCGGGTTCACGACCGGTGGATTCACGACTGGCTCTTCAGGATCGACAAGTAACTGAACGTTCGGCTCGGGAGGTTGACCCTCAGCCATCAGGAAATCGTCAAGAAAATCGCGTGGGTCGTATCTTCCAAAAGAAAAGAGACCAGCTCTTCGCGGCTCCGCTGAAAAACTGAGCAAGAATGGTTTATTTTCGCGCCAAACCAGAATTTATTATCGGTAATTACGTAATCGCACGTGAGACCGCTAGACTAGCCATGAAAGAACCCATTATTGAATTATTTTAACCTCGCATATCATTATGAGTGTTGTGAATAGTCCCATATTTTTCCTCTCAACCTGCGAACGCATACGTATCTCTGGTCGTCGCCTCTCTCTACCCGAAAAACTCGGGAATCTCACGTAAATGACCACATTTTGTAAGCGACCAACCGATCTATTAACATTTTGTCTCATGGAATTACATATATTGTAACTTGCGATTACACTCAATGAACCCATTTCCAAGTAGGTGTTTCGGGACCCCTTCTAAGAAAAGCGACCACCACGAAGTCTTCGCACCTTGGTTGGTCGCTTATGGAGGGTTCGATGGAAGTTGAATAATAAAAAAGTGCGTTCATCTACAATCTTATGTATCGGGGGCACCCAGCGACTGTTTTCTGTAAATTATCTGGAGAAGCAAATATTGCCTAGAATTTTCTGTTACTTGAAGACGGCTAAAAAAATGTATTTGATCCGGCCTTCCATTCATGTACAATCTTTGAAGCTAATTTAATAAATTCTTTACGATTTTCAGAAGTTTCATTTTTCACACGTCATTCCCCAGTTTAGGCTGTTTTTCGTAGAAAAAGGAAACCTGAAATTTTCGGATTCAAAAATGTGATGGAGAGAGGGATAAGAAAAATTCCCACTTTCGTAATATGTGAAAAATTGAAACTAAAATTTTCGGGAAAATAATACTGAAGCCCTTGTAATTTCGAAAAAGGCTCAAGTTTCCCTCAGAATGCTGGACCGAGCATATGCAAATTTTATAGCGTCGATGATAATACATTTCTAGAGATCTAAGGGTACTCTGTATAGCCTAAATGTGTTTTCAGTAAATTTAGGAGGAAACTTTCGTTGGTTCCCATGATTTATCTGCAATTCTGGTCAAAACGTTTGAGACACTTAGTGCCTCAGGTGGGGAAACTGTAATTCAAGTTGACCCCCTCCCCCCCTGAACAGTGTTGGGTGCTACAAGGTCAAACACATTTTACATATTTTGCATACGCTAAGGATCTCAACTTTGTTCAGGGGGTGGGGGGTGGGGGAAAAATCTTGTTAAGGCCGTGTTTATGAGTGTGTATCGCAGGTTAGCTGTAAATTCCATAGAAAAAGAGGTGAAAAAGGGGAGGTGTCCCAAAACCTTTTGGCCAGGATTGTAGGTCAGCCTCGCCCCCATGCGAGGTAATCCAACCCAGTCAAGGACAGTTCTGGATTGCACAATGTGGTCGCTGTGGCTTCCGGATTCCAGGCAATCGAAGTCCAGATTCCTTGTCAGTGGAATTTGGATTCCGGATTCCAGTCGTTTGCAAGATCCCTGATAATTCAAGCTGGATTACGGATTCCAAAGCCCAGGACGCCGGATTCCACATGCAAAACTTTCCCAGATTCTGGATTCCACAATCAAAGATTTCCCCCATGGCGGAATCCGGAGAACCTCACATGGGGAAATCAACTGACAGTTATTGGATTGTGAGGACTTAAGTGAACGAAGTGGATTTCGCTGGAAGAAAAACTAAACAAAAGACAGAAATTCTAAAGAGAATATGATGCTCAAAAGTGGCTAACTTGGCACAGAGTCCTCGGTGAAGGACAGACTGCTACATAACAAGACTTTCAACAGGTTCGATACCTATTGATCCTGATTTTTTCTTACAGATAAGTTTCTTAGCTGCTCTCCTGCACTGCTGCATTCTTATAGCATAAACAAGGGGATTCAAGATAGAATTGAATAAATACAATGGGTCAAAAGTATAAGAGATACGATAAGCTATCGCCGTTGGTGAAATTTCTTTCTACCACAAGTGGTCTGCAATTATGGCATCCCAAATAACGGCAGGAAGAATGGTCAGAAACGAGGTCAAGGTCATGATAAATAATGTTAGCGATAGTTTTCTCTCTTCCGAAAGTAACGAGCCAAAATTCTGTGCCGAGTGAGTATATTTCTTGACGTTTAGAATAATCCTAACATAAGAGACTGCGAGAATTAGAAGGGTGATAAAAGCAAAAGATGCATATGCGTATGGGAATACAAACGAAACACGCAATAAAAGAAAAGCAAACACAAATGCTAGAACCAATGCCACCAACCAACTAAAAGCAATAATCCTAAAGTAAACCTTTCCTCCAATAAGGCAGTGCTTGAAAGGATATATTGTAGCATGTAACCTTTCTAAAGAAATCAATAAAATATAGACTAAGGAGGCTACCGGAAATAGGAAATACAAAGTCAGTAACATAAGTTCTTGTCAGCTGAACCACTCGTCTGTAGAACGTGGCAGGTACCTCTCAAGGATTGCTGGTTCCAATATGGATAACAGGCCTTCAGTTGCTCCAAATAGTAAATCAGCCACAGTCAGATTTATTATCAGGTACGTACCGCGCTTGCGCAATTGGTGGTTCACCCCGCGAAGGTGGCGAGTGTGAAGGCGTTTACCAAAACAATGAAAACTACTTCTGTGACATAACTTAGAAACAATATCCATTCTGTTTCAGAAATGATGAGCACTTCATAAGATTCATTGGTAGCACTGCATTCGTTTACCCTCAAATAACATGTACTCAGATTCATCTTACAGCCAGAGCGTTGCTCTCTCTGACATTCATGTAACTTTATTATCTGAGAAAACGGAGGGAAAAAAGAGTGTAAATTAAAACAGCCACTATGATAAGAATTAACGAAAGAGTCGAACTTCGGAGTGTATTTCTAAGACCATTTGGGAAATGAAAGACACTGAATGACGTTGCCTGAGATCGAGCTTGAAAAATATAAAAATATTAAATAAATACGTAAATAGATAAACAAAATATATACGCTAAAGGTCCACAGAGCTCTAATTGGTGACTGCTCTAGCCTCACACTGGACGTAAACACCATCTTGTATATGTTGAACATCGAAACACATGGGTGTTAATAAGTTGTAGCTTTAGGTCCTTTAGCAGCCGTTAGCCGTTCCGTTTGAGGTGAGCACAAAGCACATTGTAATATTTCATTGATGTTCAAATATATTCAAGGGTAATTAATACATCACCATAATGCCCAGTGGGTTTCCTTCACTAGCTATTAATTACAAGTTGTTTTGCCCTAAACACCGAAAATATTCTTTTTCTATTTTAATTTACTCTTTTATTTATCTTTCAGTTGTATAAAAAGACCATAACCAAGAGTAGGTGGCGGTAAGTAAGAAAGCAAAATCAAGTTATGATTCCGAGGAGACTCCATGTCACACGGTACAATGATCCGTGTTATTATTCATTCAAATTATTTCGCCGTTTCTGATTGGCTCCATCAATTCGATGGAAAATTTGCCTGGAGACATAAATTTCAAGCCGTTCGCGCCTAGCCTGTTAAAAAAAGGGTTCACGGCTATCCGAAAACGAAAAAGCTGAACTTCTGACTAATAATGAAAGGAAGAAATGCAGAAATACACAAAACATATCGCTCGATGTTATCTACTTTTTGAGGTATCTGCAGGGAAAATTAACTTCAGTGATACCTTGCCGAGAAGTAGACAAAAGTTCGAAAGAACGTCTACGAGGAAGCTTGCCAAAAAACTTTGAAATATTTTGCTTGAATATTTTAAATTTTTGAAGAATTAAGCTGATCCCTGTGGTTGTCATGCAGTGTCCTCCTGTAGGACTCATTACCTTACTGGTTTAGAACGAAACGTACCGATATAATGGCAGAAAATTAATGATCTATCGTAGATTTCATGGTCTCTTTATATGTGGACGACGATGAAATGCTTTCTTTCTTTTCAGTGAAGGATTTTTTTTTTTTTTTGCGTAACAGACGCAAATTATTCTTATCAACCGTGATAACAACTAGACAAAATTTTAAGAGATATACGGTTCAGTTGTTTGCCGCATACAATAAGAATCAATAGACAATATCTGGCGAGTTATTTTAAACATAACAGCAGAATTAAGACTTACTGTCGAAAAGTAAGCTGTTTGACTCTTTGTAGTAAAAATGTGTAATTTCTTTCTTTTTTTCCCTTCTTTTGCTGATTATCGGGCTTAAAATATTTTTTCTGGCCTTTGAGGGAGCTCAAGACAAACAGGTGAAAATTGCCCATCAAGTTGTTTTCCTTTATTTGTAAGCATGAATTTTAATTCAAGACTTCAAGTATATATTAGAGGAAGCTTGGCAGTGTCCATCATAGCCTGATCAATGTGACACCTGCTTATTTGACAGAGGTTGTTAAACATATAATATACTTATTGGAGCCTAACTATTGGATCTGGAGCAATAAAAGAAAACGGAATTAAGTACGAAAAGAACTAAAATAAAAACAACAACAACAGCAGTACAGCAACTACAACAGAAAAGCAAATAATCCAATTGAAAGTATCTACCCTCCTGAAACGTAGGATATGTTGGTATTATTGATACTCTTCTGTTAGAGTCAAAGCTCCGAACCAAAAAACCAAAAATGACAATTTTAAAGCAAATACGTTTCCCAACTAAACAATACCGAAATGAAATGGATATAGTTTTGCGTGTAATCGCTCTGAAGAAATTAAAACTAGGTTATCCAGAGAAGCTATCCAAAAAATGTCAGCGATTATTAAATACAGAGGCGGATCCAGGATTTTTCGTAGGAGGGGGTGCACTACTAAGGAATGGCGTAATTGACTGGTGACGTAAACAAATTTTAATAGCGAATATGAAGAAGAAGGCTTTCGACTAGGCAATAACATAATGTGAACTGCTGAGAATACATATCAAATGATAAAGCAGATTTTGTATAACTGTGAAGCAGACTGCACAGTGTTAATTAGAAAGCCGCAGGTCATTTCAGGGGGGGGGGGGGTTCGCACCCCCTGCACCCTCCCCCTAGATCCGCCCCTGAAAAATAGAGCTCTGAAGCCATAAAAAGGGAAAATTTATGTTGTGTGGTTCAAACGTAACTGTGTTGATACTGGGCTGTAATATTTTATGGTTGTTAAGTAACACTAGGGACATGCGCAGTACTGTCTTTTCGCTTTACCATTTGCTCTTGCCAAATGGCTGACTTTGTACATCAAGTTTGTTTGTTCATAAATAAATCTTGTTGAAATTTTAAAACGTGGTGGCAGCGGTTAATCAAGTAAAATGCTGAAGTTAAGCCCTCCAGAGAAATTTGATTTTTCCAAACCGCTCGACTGGCCAGATTGGGAGCAGAATTCAAGGTCCGAGTCACGCTCTCACGTCATCATGGGAATTTTACACGTCACTACTAGTTGAATGGCCACTGTGCGGCCGCATTAAAAGACACTATTCCTATGTTTGAACAGAAGCCCTGTCCAGTATGGTTTTCGTGCTGGTGCAAAAGCTGTCCGGTATATATGAACATAGCATAATGGTATTAAGTATGGTAATAAGCCTCGGTAGTTTTTAGTTTGTGTAGTTATATTCCTTTTATTTCATTCTCTGCGTAGGTTATACAGCCAGCGAAGAGGCGCGAGAGCGAAGCAAGACTACCGTAGCCTGGATGAGAACAAAAGGCGATGGAGGCTTTAGAATTTCTTTGTATCATGATCTGATTGGTCAGATCACTGACTGTTGACAAGTGAGCGATGAATATCTGCGATTTATCTATTTTTTATGCAAATTTCCTTCGGTGGAACACAATCTTCATTTTTAAACAAAGTTATTGTCTGCATTGGAGGGATCTTAATTGTCGATGGATGCATTTAATGTTAACACATAATTGATAAAAGTCCACGAAACTGCATATAGAGTCCATGTCTACATTGCTTGCAGTCCAATAGGTTGGTCTCGCCTTACTGGGTACGAAGTGTTTTTGCAGAAAAGCTCCTTCGAAGCTCTCCTGAACTCTGTCAATCTAATCGCGTAGATCACTGGATTCAATATAGAATTAAGGTGATAAAATGTTGTTGCTATCTTCATAGGTGTGAACTCAATCCATAAGTAACGGTCTGAACTTACTGAGATACAAATAATTATTACCCAGGGAAGAAGAGTAAGTATAGAGGCAGCACTAACTATGAATAAAGTTACTGAAAGTTTTCTTTCTGCTGACATAACTGACCCTAACTGCTGGACATGAGCTTTTCTAATAAATTTTGACATAATCATAACATAAGATGTTGTTAGTACTGCAAGGGTAAGAAAAATAAAAATTATCCAGGGGTATCGATCTGCGAAGGGTACATCACTCATGCGACTGATTTGTACACCACATGCTAGAGTCAAAGCTCCGAACCAACTAAAAATGATACTCTTATAGTAAATGCTTTTCTTAACTAAGCAATGCCTAAATGGGTAAAGTGTTGCGTGCAATCGCTCTAAAGAAATTAAAACTAGGTTACCCAGTGAAGCTATCCAACACATGTCAGAGATTATTAAATATACATGTAAAACCCCGAATCCTTTTTTCGGTCTTTTGTTTTCTTTAAGAAGCAGAATGGTTTCAGGTCCTGAAACGGCTGCTATCAGTAAATCAGCCACAGTTAGGTTCATTATCAAGTACGTGTTGCGCCTGCGTAGATGGCGGCTCCTTGCAAAGACGACGAGAGTGAAGGCGTTGATTATAAACACCATGATAAACTCAGTAACCCAGACTGCAAACCAGATGTCCATTGTCGCATTAATAGAATAGGATCTGGAATAAGAGAAAGGTAATAATGAGGAATCATTACAGAATAAGAAGTACAAAAAATAATGCGGATAAAAAAGAATGACGTTACGGTGTCATCTTGACGACATTTTCAAGTTCAAAATGATTGATAAGCGGACAAAAATTTGTCTTATGATATGATTAGGAAGAACGAAACATGCTAAGTCGTGCACTGAAAAGTTTTGCTCCAATTGAGTCCGCTTTGACATTTAGAGAAAGTGTTAGTTCCCTAATGTTCTTGACAACAGTCAGTTCTCTGTTCATAAGGTGGCTCTATACAGTTATTCAGGGTCAACACCTTCCAAGTTTGAGCGTAACAAAGATTTGGAAAAATTTTCACCACAGTTGTATTAGATAAAGATAAAAATTTGTCATGATCAGGATTGCAATAACATAATCGTCATAGCAACAAAATGACAACATTACCTTTTTAACTTGCAGCCGTATTTCTCGGCACTGGGAACTGTTCTTGCAAAATCGTTCACGGGAGCTTTTTCCCCTAATAGCCGCCTCGATGCGGATATTTTTGGGCTTAGAAATCTGAGAAATACGGTAAACAATGATGTTAATGTTCGGCTGTTATCCGTAGAAAACGAAGCGTTTTTGACATGCAATTTCACCTCATCATAGTTTAAATCTTTTTAAAAAAGCGTCTGAAAGATCATGGAGATAGCTCCAACCAATTGCTACAAAGAAGGATTTGATTATTAATAATTATGTATCGAGGCGCCTCGATACAATGATAAAATCCTTCTTTCAAGCAATTGACTCAGTGGACCTATCTCCACAATCATTTACACACATTTTTAAAAAGATTGTAGCTCACCATGAGGTGAAATTGCATGTGAAAAGCGCTTCTTTCTCTACAGATAACGGCCAAACTTCAAGATTGTCCATTTTTTACTGTATTTCTAAACATAAACACTTCATTCCAAAATATCTCGATAACGCGCTTACAGATTTTCACTTAAATTTCACGAACATCTAGCCGGCTATTGGATGAAAAAGCTCCCTTGGACAATTTTGGAAAAACAGTTCCCAGAGTCGAGAAATACTGCTGGGTCATTCCGTTGCTATGACAACTGCGATGTCATTGAAACCCTTATCATAAAAAGTTTTCATCTTTATCGAATACAACTGTGCGCGCAATTTCGCCAAATCTTTGTTTATAGCAACGTAGTTTATGCTCAGACTTAGGAGGTACTGACCCTGAATAATTGTATCAAGCCACCTTAAGAAGTGCAATAACAACTTGGATTGTTTTGTGCATGAAATGTTGCTAATTACGGACAGTTTTCATAAAATTAAATTTGGAAGAATCTTTAAAAATGGTTTTGTCACTGCGAAATTTGGGTCTAGAAAATAATTTTTCTATCATTGCTAAGAGACTACTGATTTCTACTTTTTTTTATAATGGATTGTTGAAATAGTCCAGTTTCGAGTTCGCTATGACCGCTGAATTGAAGAAGCGAAGACGCATCTTTTACACCTTAGCCTCCATCTGAAGTAATATATTCACAAATTCCAACGAGAAAAAGATCTGTTTATTACTCTGTCTATTTTGTATATTCAAATTTCAAGCACTTACTTGCCGGAATTTCTGAATATTTTACTTTACGTCGAGGCTAACCCTGTGTGAAAGTGTCGTTAATGTTTGTATTCAGCGGTAATTTTTAATTCGAAACTGGACTATTAGCCATGATGATACTTTAATCTTACCTTGCCTGGTAGAAAGTTTAATATTTATCTTGTCTTTCAAACCCTTGGCGATCAATCTCCAGTATAGCCTCTTAATCAAAAGAACGTTTTATCTATGTAAAAGCCATTGGTGAACTATAAGTAAATGTTAGAACAGCCAATGAGATTGCACCTTCAACCAGCAATTGATGTGTCATAAAGAATATATCAAAAGGTAGAGCAAACGTGGAAACGACCAATAGAAGCTTTCTTGATGTTATATTTACGGCGGAAAAAAACCGCATTGGGACGGTTCAAAGACGTCTCATCTTTTCCTGATAAGATTACTTGAGGTATTTTAATGCATCCGGACACATCTAATATATAATATATTAAGTCAGAAGAAGGGAGTTTTGCTGGGTTTCAAATCACGTGTCTTATCATGCACCCGAGACGATAGCAATATTCATACACTCTATGCAAACTTCTTTTTACAAAACGAGGCGTAACCAATTTCGTAAGACACAAAACCAACAAACTATAATTTAAGTGAGTCCATGAGAAATTAGGGAAGATATAAGTATTTTTCGTAAGTTACATGCTTGATGACGAGATCACCTTTAATTTTAAGGGTAGCATAATATATTGTTACCCAAGCAAGTTGAAACACTCTCAAAACGTTTATTTCACAGTGAAAGGGGATTGTTACAATATGACGCCATTTTTTATACAAATTTACTGCAAAGCTTAAGTGCGATGTTTCGTTATTGAGGCAGTATACGCCAGCCTTCTGTACCAGCCTTTTAGTGGCAGTGTGAACATGCATCCTGAGTTGTTCGTACCATCGATCCCAGAGTATAAATTTTTTCCTGTCGGTACATTGTAAGCTACATGATATTTTTAATAGTACTGTAGATTAGCCTCACGTTCTCTACAGGCATCGCCGAGCACAATAACTGTTAAATCGATTCCCTTATCAAGACACGAACCAACGCATGCGCATGATTTGATTCCCTTTACCTTGTTTTAGTTACCTAAAGCAGCATTTTTTTCTCGAAACCCTGAATGAAAACATTTAGGCGAAATTGAAATGTGCGCCCATAATATCATAGCCAGCCTCCTTTTTTAAAAAAAAATTCTCTTGCGACAAAAAAAATTAACAACTGCATTATTAAGTAAATTAAATTAAACTTACCAGTAGTCATTCTTCTACCTTTTTCTCCACTTCAGATCAGAAAGGTGCGAATGATCATACTTCAAACAGTCTTGCAAAACTCTGTCGGCATAAAGCGGACGCATTCGGTTGAATCGGTTGATAAACATTAGATGACGTTTAGATGAGGCCATTATTAAAAGTTGGTGGTATTTGCTCCTTCAGATCGATTAGAATAGTATTAAATGTGGTAATAAACCGATTTTCCGTTTTTATTAGTTACAGGCCTTGTGCCGGAAGGCAGTTGTTTGACTTGTTTTGTTAGTCATTTGCATTAGTATGCAAACTCAAAAAAATTGGAAGGTAAATGAGCCATTGAGGGGTGAATTGGAGAGCATGGTCAACTGGGAAAAGCCAATAGAAAATGTCTACAGATCGATTACAACAGTATTTAGTGTGGTAACAAGCCTCCGTATTTTCTTTTGTTAGTAGTTACGGGCCTTCTGTCGGATAGTAGTTGTTTGACTTGTTTTATTATTCATTTGCATAAGTAGAGGGGGTTATTGGAGGGCATGGTTTAAAGCTACATGTATAAATAATAAAAAAAAGAAATAGAGTGGTTTGATTTTATCCTCCAGTTACTTTTTAAATTTTGACAAAAAAAATATTGCTTAATAAAAAACAGTTTGCGCATAAATAAATATATCAATGAATTAATCAACAATATTTACCAGTTTTAAAATATTCAAATGGACAGCTGCCTGAAGGCAATAAGTCTTAAACGGTCAATACTACCGTAGGTAAGCTGTGGTTGTCATAGATACCTTTGGCGTAAATAGTTTGAACAGGCGTCAATTCCACAGCTAACAGGTGCTTTTCAAGTAACTTCGCGGAAAATCCTCTTAATCAATTCCACTTGCTAAAAAACTGATAAAACGTTTCTAAAACATTTAATAAAGCTTAGAAATATTTGACCATAAGGCTAGCTAATCGTATAATCGAATAGCGTCGACATGGAAGAAAGTTCAACATATTTGATAAAAGTACATCAGAATATTTCGTTTTGTGGAGAATAGTTCTGCATTAATCCTTATTTAGTAACTGAAAGAATAACACGTTTATAATCGACAGTGGGTTTGGATGACTTTTTTAGAGACTAATAAATGCCTGAGTTAACATATATGACAGCTGTGAACTAGCGGCAGGTCCTTCTAGTCCTTCTACGGAATATCCATTACTTGAGAAATATCACTTAGTTATGGAAAAACACGAATGATTATCCCAAACATGCACAGAATTAGTCACTGCAGCCACCTAGCTTTTGATTAAACTTTTTTCCTTTTGGTATACTTACTCGCATTAACCCTCTTTCTTCCTTTTATGAACAGTTTTGTGAGGAGCTCTCGTGTTTACATTCACTTCGCGATAGATTAAGAACCTTGCATGGAGAACAGATAAGCAGGTGAAATTTATACATGCAACTTAAAGCAAACATGAATCATTACTCTTCCTTTTTAGGTAAGACTGACGCAATTTAATTCAAGAAGACCAAGAAGCAACTCTTAATGTAAATGGATCAAGCCAATTAGATTGCTTTTGGAAACAAAACAAGGACCTTATGTCCTCCACAGGCTCCATTTCCCATCACGTGTTCTCTAACGTATCCTTATATTTTATATGATAACTGACAATACCCTACGTTCGATGTTAACATGACTCCGAGGATTTAGGGTCAAAATTGCAAATTTTCAACCACTCCATTGTCTCGCAATTCCCAGAAGAGATTTGAACACAAAGAATATCAAACCAAATGTAGAAAAATGACCAGAAAACCTCGAAGTCATGATAGAATTTTGATATATCGAACGTGGGCTATCCCCAAGGGTCGCTGGAGCGACTTTCTGTGCGCGTGTCTGACACAATGACAAACAAAAGAGAGAAGCGTTATCTAAATATTAAATGTTTGGAAAATTTGCGTTTCTCGCTAGAAAGAGCTGGTTTGCCTTCGTCCCATTAAGATGCGCGGTTTGCGCACCAGGAATCAGAAAACTGGAAATGGAATAATTTGTTGTTTGCAAAGGACAACGAAGGCGGCAGAAAACAGATCTTGTAGCGTGGTTTCACGGGTATTTTTTTTTTTTAGCGTAATGATACAAAAGGCAAACTGGGGTGTGTAGATTGTATTAAATTTCGCGATTTTCGTGAAAATTAATACGCGCAAACAAAAGATTGCGTGAAATTTAAACACGCGAATATTAATACCATTTTCAAAAACAAAACAATAAGAATTTCAAAAGTGTTACGAGCCCGGGTGTTTTTTGTACTGTGCACATTTACTGAACATCCCATTTGCGTTTTAAGCACTGAACTGTATGGTATACATTGCATAGACAGCATATGCATGCACAGCAAGCAGTTATGTTTTGTCTTGTTCATAAGGTTTTATGTAGGGCAGTTGTAAGTTTACAATCTTGCTTTGAAATATATATGTTTTATTGATTTGTGACAAATGCCGTCTGCAGAGGATTTACGAAAATAAAACTAAGACAAAATCGCGAAATATAGTATGCTTTTCTCTATTTTTATTTTTATTACGTAGATATATTTTTTAGCAACCACTATAATTTGCAGTCTGTCTACTTTGAATTGATTTGAATATATATATATATATATACGTATGGTTGACGGAAGAAAACAAGTAACTACATAAGTATCCCTACAAGCCTGTTTCGTGGTTGCCCACTCATCAGGGGATTTTAATGAGAATAACTTTACCATTACTTATATACTAGACTGATTTACATAATTTATTCAGTGCGAGGTTCGTTACATCAGTTGTTGCGTAAGAGGGCTTTGTTTCTGTGGCGGCAGGAAGACACGAGTTCATTACGTTTGTTAAGTGTAGAGAGTTCAGGTCGGCAGATGATAAGGAATTTTTCTTTAAGACATAAGTTGCATCGTTTGCTTGAGCTGTTGTACGGCAGGTGTGAAGATAGAATGCGCCAGGCGATAGAGTAGTTGATGTTGTTTTCTTTAAGAGTCCAGACGTGTTTGCTGAGTTCAGTGGAGTTTCTGTTCTTTGCGTGACGGAATGATGACATGTGGTTGCTGTATCTTGTTTTGAAGTCGTTCGCAGTAAGCCCGATGTACGTTTCTGTCGTGTTGGTGTCTTTTCGTGTGACAGTAGCTTGGTAGATGACAGCAGGCTGAAGGCAGTTCCCGTTGAGCGGGCATGAGTTATATATATATATATATATATATATATTTTTTTTTTTTTTTTTTTTTGCAATCGCGTAAATGAGTACTCGCGAAATCCGGCTCCCGAATATTCGCGAATTAAGTAAGGGTGAAAATTAGTAAGAATAAGGTAGAACAACTGAACACTCCAAAACCATTACAAGTAGCAATCAGTTATGAGCTATTGCAGACCATGGGTCACGTCAACTGGTCATAACTTGAGATGGGACCATTTCGAAATTTTGGAAAGAGGGCGGTCGGACATCCATTGCAAGGTAAAGGAGACTCGACCTGCTGATTAAGGATCTAAAACCTTCTGTAAATAAAAATGCCAGCAATCGAAAAACTTTACATTTTTTAGTTTGCATGTTTTATTAATACGCTAATTTTCTTACAATATGTCATCTATTGTTGATTTAATTAGTTTCTCATTCTACATTTCAATCTCTGCTATTATTTAACGGTTTATTCGTCTAAAGATGTATGTTGGAACATACGAGACGTCAAATTAAAGTTTTAATTCTTTCCAAAAATGCGTTTATAAATGCGCTAAGATGGTATCTATAGAGCAAGAAAGTCTATCTTCCTTTGATTTCAAGAAAAGTCTATCACAAAAAATGTCTCAAATTTCAACTGCCTTCTTTCAGGATTCAGTTCATTTGAATGCTTTGTTGCTACTGCATGGTTACTTCTTAAGGCCAGGCTCCCATACATTTAAAACCGTTTAGAACTTGTTGTTGCTGCATCATGTCTTGCAAAATCACAGGCAGCCCAAGCTCACGTCACGTGAAAGGATTAGATTAATTATTAGCGGTGTGCGAGCCGGGACGTGACTGTTCAACGAAAGCGGTATTGGGTTACATGGCGGCCGTGAATTTATAAAGGATTTGTATGGGAATCCACGTTATAGATTTAGGAAGATAAATACTCGTAGAAATTCTCAATAAAAAACGTCTTACCTTATTTACATGGTGTGTTCTTGCTTGCTGTGTGGTTATTTATTTTCCCGATCCGGTGCGATTTTAGCGATTTTTTTCATTTCTGAGTTTCCACTACTAAAGAGAGAGCAAGGCCGAACACTTCCAATCTGGACAGCCCGCCGAACGAAGCCAAAAATTCCAGGTTAAAATATCCCCACGGCCAAAATTCCACCGCAGAATCCAACTACAAAGGTTAAACTTTCATTTCAACTTTCTAGCCACGCAATCGCATCCCTGCGAGCGACGCCAGGCGGCAGTTTGTTTCCCCGATGAAACAGTAAAACGTTGGGCCAGAACCGCGTACAAATCCACCACGACACAACGACCGTTGAAATCGGCTTGGTAACCTCGTCACGTTGACAAACAAAGACTCACGGGGTACACTAACGGATGAGAACAGAAATTCATGTTGACAATTTGCGTTAGTGTACCCCGTGAGTCTTTGTTTGTCAACGTGACGAGGTTACCAAGCCGATTTCAACGGTCGTTGTGTCGTGGTGGATTTGTACGCGGTTCTGGCCCAACGTTTTACTGTTTCATCGGGGAAACAAACTGCCGCCTGGCGTCGCTCGCAGGGATGCGATTGCGTGGCTAGAAAGTTGAAATGAAAGTTTAACCTTTGTAGTTGGATTCTGCGGTGGAATTTTGGCCGTGGGGATATTTTAACCTGGAATTTTTGGCTTCGTTCGGCGGGCTGTCCAGATTGGAAGTGTTCGGCCTTGCTCTCTCTTTAGTAGTGGAAACTCAGAAATGAAAAAAATCGCTAAAATCGCACCGGATCGGGAAAATAAATAACCACACAGCAAGCAAGAACACACCATGTAAATAAGGTAAGACGTTTTTTATTGAGAATTTCTACGAGTATTTATCTTCCTAAATCTATAACGTGGATTCCCATACAAATCCTTTATAAATTCACGGCCGCCATGTAACCCAATACCGCTTTCGTTGAACAGTCACGTCCCGGCTCGCACACCGCTAATAATTGATCTAATCCTTTCACGTGACGTGAGCTTGGGCTGCCTGTGGCAAAATAAACAGGAGTATAGAAATTGAAGATGAAACACAATAAGGTATAAAGCTATGATTTTCAGGGTGACGCTCAAAAGCATGACGCTCAAATTTTATGAGACAAATACGTCCAACCCCACGTAGTTAGCGCTCTTCCTTAAATTCGACAACATAAATCAACTTAGTTCTAGTCAACCAATCAAAATCCAATACATTCATCGGCCTTAGAACAACTAAAAGACCTGTAAAACCGGTCGAACTACCTAGAAATAGCACATGATCTTAATGATTTTTTTGGCAAAGTTATGAGATGTCGCAAAAGAAAAGAAGTCGAAATCTGTCCTTATTATACTACTTTGTGATAGAGAGGAATATAAGAATGCAAACAACACGGCTGAGAGCAATCATGACCGTGAGGATTATGGCTCCCCATCCGCAAGCCATAAAGATCACACAGATAGCGGCACATCCTCTGCTTCTTCAACAACTACCTTTGAAGATTCTGCCACATCCACTACAAAAGAAGTTTGCTAAAGTTTTACTCGACAATTATATGATAGTGAAAGTGAAAAGACAAAAAGTATGGCTAAGTGCCAGAGGCAATTTGGAAATGATTTACTGTCCAACTCTACAACGGCTCAAAGTAAGACCTGGGGCCCGTTTCTCGAAAGCCCCCCTAAGATTGCGGTGCCGGGTTATCCTAAAACATGGGGTCCGGAAAAAAAACCTCGCCGAACGCCAAATGAGTATGAAGTTTTAGTGATTTGGGTTAGGAGACTGAGTGAATCAAGTTTCAGTTCAGTTAGCACCAGTTCCCTGACCCTTATCACTAAACTTCAGAGTCATTCGGCTGTTTCTTCCGGATTCGGGGTTTAGTTCTTTAGGCAAACCCTATGCTTATGGGGGCTCGGTAAGTCCCCCTGTATTTGGCCACGAATACCCCTTAAGGTCCACAATGTCAGGCTCCGGCGACATTCAGCCACGTGAGTGGTCGATAATCACGTGGCAAACATCTTCAGACATGGGCTGCCATGGCTTCGTTCTTAAAACAAACAAACTAAACAAAATAACATCAACATCCGCAGCAACAGCGAGAAAAAGGCTACTCCCATGAAAAGAGTTCATTCCATCTCCACAAAGTCATCCCTGTATCATAGAAACAGCCCCCCTCACCCACAAAAACAAACAAACCAACAAAACTTAAGTTGTTGCTTACTTTATTGTAATTTTTACTCTTAGAATTTTCTTTTTATCGAACCCCAAGG
This sequence comes from Porites lobata, assembly GCA_942486035.1. Lineage (NCBI taxonomy): Eukaryota > Metazoa > Cnidaria > Anthozoa > Scleractinia > Poritidae > Porites > Porites lobata. The sequence goes on from CALNXK010000162.1 coordinate 611,664, forward strand.
GCTTACTTTGTTACAACTGCAGTTAGTTTGAGTCAGTTTAAAGTAAGTTCTATGACTTGAGGCCTGTCATGCAGTGAGAGCAAAATTTATTTATTTATATGTACTTGTTTATTATTTTTACATATGCCGAACAATATTGATCAACAGATTTCAACTCTGGAAGAGACTTGAAAGTAAGGACCACATTTAAAAATAAGTATGACAAAATTGTAAGTTACCGCCTTGTATAAGTGACACCCTATCCTAAAAACTGTCATATTTTTCCTCTCAACCTGCGAAAACAGACGTACTTCTGGTCGTCGCCTCTCTCCACCCGAACAACTCGTGAATCTCACGTAAATGACCACCTTTTGTAAGCCACAAACCGACCTATTAACCTTTTGTCTCGTGGAACTACATATATCGTAACTTGCAATTACACTCAATGAACCCATTTCCAAGTAGGTGTTTCGGGACCTCTACTTAATTAGAAAAGCGACCAGCACGAAGTCTTGAGCGGTTTGGTTGGTCGCTTATGGAGGGTTCGATTGTAATTGAATAATACCAAAGTGCCTTCATCTACAATCTTATGTATCGGGGGCACCCAGCGACTGTTTTCTGTAAATTATCTGAAGAAGCAGATATTGCCTCGAATTTTAATTCTGTTACTTGAAGACGGCTAAAAAATTCTAGTTGACCCTTCCATTCATGTACAATCTTTGAAGCTAGTGTTATAACTTCTTTACGATTTTCTGAAGTTTCATTTTTCACACTTCATTCCCCAGTTTAGGCTATTTTCCGTAGAAAAAGGAAACCTGAAATTTTCGGATTCAAAACTGTGATGGAGAGAGGAATTAGAAAAATTCTCACTTTCGTAATACGTCAAAAATTGAAACTAGAATTTTCGGAGAAATAATACTGAAGCCCTTATAATTTCGAAAAAGACTCAAGTTCCCCTCAGAATGCGGGCTGAGCAGATACAAATTTTATAGCGCCGTTTATAATACATTTCGAGATATCTAAAAGTACTCTAGATAGCCTAAAAAGTGTTTTCAGTGTATTTAGGAGGAAACCTTCGTTGGGTGCCCCTGATTTATCTAGGTCAGCTTCGCCCCATGCGAGGTAATCCAACCAAGTCCAGAATTCTCGATTCTCCACTGTGGTCGCTGTGGCTTCCGGATTCCAGGCACCGGAAGTCCGGATTCCTTGTCTGTGGAATTTGGATTCCGGATTTCAATCGTTTGCAGGATCCCTGATAATTCAAGATGGACTACAGATTCCAAAGCCCAGGACGCCGGATTCCACATGCAAACCTTTCCTAGATTCTGGATTCCACAAGCAAAGATTTCCCCGACACCGGAATCCGGAGTACCTGACATGGGGCAATCAACTGACAGTCATTGGATTGTGAGGACTTAACTGAACGCAGTGGATTTCGCTGGGAGAAAACTAAACTAAAGACAGGAATTCTAACGAGAATATGATGCTCAAAAGTGGCTAACTTGGCACAGAGTTGTGGATGAAGGACAGACAGCTACATAGCAAGACTTTCAACAGGTTCGATACCTATTGATCCTGATTTTTTCTTGCGGATAAGTTTCTTAGCTGCTCTCCTGAACTGCTGCATTCTTATAGCATAAATAAGGGGATTCAAGATAGGATTGAATAAATACAATGCGTCAAAAGTATAGGAGACACGATAAGCTATCGCCGTTGGTGAAACTTTATCCTGCCACAAGTGGTCTGCACTTATGGCATCCCTAATAACAGCAGGAAGAAAAGTCAGAAACGAGGCCACGGCTATTATAAATAATGTTAGCGATAGTTTTCTCTCTTCCGAGAGTAACGAGCCAAAATTCTGTGCCGAGTAAGGATATTTCTTGACGTTTAGAATAATCCTAACATAAGAAACTGCGAGAATTACAAAGGGTGATGAAAGCGAAAGATGCATATACGTATGGGAATACAAACGAAACACGCAATAAAAGAAAAGCAAAAACAAATGCTAGAACCAATGCCAGCGACCAACTAAAAGCAATAATCCTAAACTAAACCTTTCGTCCAATAAGGCAGTGCTTGAAAGGATATATTGTAGCGTGTAACCTTTCTAAAGAAATCAATAAAATATAGACTAAGGAGGCTACCGGAAATAGGAAATACAAAGTCAGTAACATAAGTTCTTGCCAGCTGAACCACTCTTCTGTAGAACATGGCAGGTACCTCTCAAGGATAGCTGGTTCCAATATGGATAACAGGCCTTCAGTTGTTCCAAATAGTAAATCAGCCACAGTCAGATTTATTATCAGGTACGTACTGCGCTTGCGTAATTGGTGGTTAGTTGCGAAGGTGGCGAGTGTAAAGGCGTTTACCAAAACAATGAAAACTACTTCAGTGACAAAACTTGCAAACCATATCCTTTCTTCTGTTTCAGAAAAGATGAACACTTCATAAGATTCATTGGTAGCACTGCATTCGTTTACCCTCAAATAAAATGTACTCAGATTCATCTTACAGCCAGAGCGTTGCTTTCTCTGACATTCATGTAACTTTATTACCTGAAAAAAACGGAGGAAAAAAAGAGTGTAAATTAAAACATCCACTAATAATAATAATAATGAAAATAATAATGATAATAGCGAAGGTTTTACAGAGTATCAGAATTTAATAATATTCTAAATTGGCTGTTTAAGTAGAGAGATTCATATCACTATGTATTTTAGGATTGTATTAGGTTTCGTATCGACCTTTTTTTACTTCTAAGTATAGCTTCTCAAGTGGTGTAGGTTACGCTATGCGCCCTATACTACTCATAATGTGGACAGCATTCCAAAGTTTCATACTGCGACATAATAATAATAATAATAATGATAATAATAATAATAATAATAATAATGAGTGTTTATTTCATCAAAAGATAAAACTGCATATCTTATGTTACAATAATACCGAATGTAAAAATCTATGATAAAAATATCTACATATATATACGTACATTAAAAAAAGTATGTCATTACAATAAATGGAGCTTAAAAATCAACCTATTTACAAACGTGTTCATAAAACGCTCTGTGTTAATTTTCGGGCGTGCGCAGCATTTTTTCCTAATATTATGTACATGTCTTCTGGACAGGAATGATATCTTTCAGTGGGTGACAATCCGTTGATATTAGTTTCTTTAAAATGTTTCTGTCTTGTTTATTTAAAAGGTTCTTGATAAAAACTGGAAATAAAATAAAACGGCGTTTATGGCATCGGTCTAAAAATTTTTGTATAACCGTAAGATCGGACTCCGATGCCCCATAGACTGAAAGCACATAGCTAAAATTGGTAAAGCAATAGATATAAAAAGGTGATCTATCTCTGCGTGCGAGTAGTGTTCCTTTCTTAGTGTCCGTAGGACGTGTAAACGCTTGTTTGCTTTGACAAGCGTGGTTCTTATATGCTCGTTAAATTTCCCGTCACTCTGTAGAGTTACTCCTAGTAAAACAAAGCTATTACGTTGAGGAATATTGTTATTGGAGAGTAGAGTGCATTGTGATTTTTTTTCTAACAACCAGCTCTTTACATTTACAAGGGTTGCAGACCATTTTATTGTCTTTCCACCAGGCAGAAAATTAATGATGGATTGTAGATTTCATGGTCTTCTATATATGTGGACGTGGAAATGCTTTCTTTCTTTTCAGTAAAAGAATTTTTTTTTTTTTTTTTTTTTTTTTTGCCGTAACAGACGCAAATTATTCTTGCCAACTGTTAATGATAAAAACTAGACAAAATTCAAGTGAGAAACGGTTCAGTTGTTTGTCGCATACAATAAGAATCAATGGACAATATCTAGCGAGTGATTTTAAACATAACAACAGAATAAGGACTTACTGTCGAAAAGTGAGTTCTTTGACTCTTTGTAGTTAAAATGTGTAATTTCCTTGTTTGTATTTTCCCTTCCTTTTGCTGATTATCGCCAGGATTAAAATATATTTTTTCCTATTCTTTGAGGGAACTCAAAATGAACAGGTGAAAATTGCCCATCTAGTTGTTTCCCTTTATTTTGTAAACATGAATTTCAATTCAAGACTTCAAGTATATATTAGAGGAAGCTTGTCAGTGTCCATCATAGCCTAATCAATGTGACACCTGCTTATTTAAGAGAGGTTATTAACCATATAATATAAGTTTTGGGGCCTAACAACAGATAAAGTTATTCTTAACCCTCGGAGGCACACGTAAAGCATACCCCCACAGTGGTACAAGGGGGAGGGGAGTTGATGGACCTTCCCCCGTCCCCCTTCAGTTTTTGATATGTTCCAGTATTTCGAAACAATTTTGCCTTCAGTGGAAACCCTACAATATGAGGTATGTTTAATGGGTGGTGGCGTTGCTGGAGGTCTGTGACGTCACCACACATGGTCGCCATCTTGGTTTTTTCAAGAAAAAACCACGAGAATTGATCGTTGGCTTGACAAGTAAAATAACACATAAGTAAGTACTTTGCATCATTTTATCCACAAGCTTTACTTTTATTGCTGAAACAAGTTGAAAAACACACATTTTCACTCAAAAATGGCTTGTGGCTACTTGCCACTTATGATGTCGTCATATCTCGTAACTAAACTTGTCTCAAAAGTGCAGGCGAGGGATGAACGAACAGCTACAGAAAACTTCACGGTGCTGATGGTTTATCGCCTTGGGAAAAAAATCAGAAAACCTTACTTGGACATACGAGCTTATTAAAAACTAAATGAATATCCTCTTTCAAATATTTTGAAATTCAGCATGATGGAGAGTTTAAGAGGCTATAAGCAAAGTTACTAACATGGTTTTTCCTTTATTTATTTATTTGAAAAATTTTTTTTTTTCGTTTGTGTCCCCCTGGACTCACCATCATGATGAATTTTGATATATCGATAGTGGCGTATGTTGTACAGATCACGTGGCCCAAAACGTATAAGCCCGCTTTGAATAATGAGGCTTAGGTACTAGGCAAGTCTGTTTTCAAGAACATCAACATAGGGTGCGTAGGTTCCTATTTCGTGATATGATATTTCTTTTCAGTTCAGTTTTATCTTATCTCAATATATTAAATTTAGTATACAGTGCATAATTTTCCCCACGTGTAGGCCCGTTGTTGGCGCTACAGCCCAATCAAGCTGAAGTTGAGAAAGTGAAACTAGCGACCTCGGAGCAGGGTACATCATTCCTATAAAACTAAAACCTCGTGAGACTTAAGCACGCGCTATTTCTTTTTTAACACAATTGTACGCCTTTAAAATAATTCCTTATTCACCATCGCATCGCCGTTTTCATTCACATTCCGACCCTCTTAAATGCTGAGATCATCGGCTGACAAAGGGTAAACCAGAGGATCCAACCAGCGCACTTAAATAAGGATTATTTTTGGCATTTGAAATAATTACAATGGAAACCGGTTAATACGTACACCGAAGGGATATGCCATAGTGTCCGTATTAACCCTTTGCAGGCTACTTTTGAATACGACAAAATATATGTCGTTGAGTTTTTTTTATATACATATCTTCCGGAGAAACAGAACTGTCCTTCACCTTTAAAAACGGGTGTCCGAATCAAGCGGGTTTGCGCAGAGCAGGGTTCCACTGTACATCAAAGATACAGTGATGATTGGAATGGCAAGCAAGTATTGAGACGACTCTCTTTCCAGGTCTGTTCACTGTGCCCCTGATGAGAATGACAGACCTTCTGAGCAGACAAAAATTTTTAAATTAACATCAGTCTATGTTCCTGTCTATATTAGTGAGCTCACTAGAACTTAATTACAGTGTAGCATAGCTATTTATCAATTTAGTTCTCGTACCGTAGCTAAATGAGTATTTACCACTTACTTAATGCTATGCATTCTTATTAAAAAATAAACGTATTTGTGGCTATTTTTCCCGCAGCTACAATTATAGTTTACGCTCAATGAACTAATGTGTGGTCATTGAACTACTGGTGTGGTTATTGATCTGTTGTGTGACTTATTTAACTGCTGTGTGGTTATTGAACTAACAAAAAGAAAAAATGTTTACGGAAATACGAAAGTTGCAGCCAAAATATTTCCTCTCCTCAAGTTGTATGTTACTCTTAAGTGAAATGAAATGTTTTATTTAGTTTCCAACAATATTTGCCATAGCAGTTTACCTGGTTTTTTTGTCTCTCTGTTTGTTTGTTTTTTGCTACTGTTTTTTTTTTTTTTTTATCATTATTTTACTCTATTTTATTTTATTATTTTTTCTTTATCTCACCACGCATATTTTTGTTACACTGATTAAAGATTATAAAATATATCTAGTAGCAAAAAGACCTCAGCAAGGTTGTTAGAGCTTTCCTAATAAGGAGATCTCCCATTTCCCATGTTTTTTCTTCAACAGGTATTTCGTGAGTATGAACATGTTATGTAAGTTGTTCATTGGGTTGCACACGCGTTACTTGTAGTGTCTTAGTAAAAAGAAGATTCCGGACTGCTTTCATAAACTCTTGCATTCTTACTGCATATATTAGGGGACTGAATATAGAACTGAAATAATCTGGCACAGAAAATGAGTAAGTGATGCGGAAAAAGACTGCATGGCATAACTTACTCAATAAGCGGTGGAGGAATTAACAGTCCGAGTAGCTAAATAAATAAGAAGAATGGTCAGAAAAGAGACCACAGTGACTGGAAATAAGGTCACCGTTAGTTTACCTTCTTTTGAAAGTGCGAGTCCAGCATTAGGATGGTGAGGATTGTTTTTGCCATTTGAGATGATTATAGCGTATGAAACTGTGAGAATGAGAAGGCAGAGAAAAAAGTAAGATGCAGATACATATGGAAATACAGGCGATGCGCGCGAAATAAGGAGAGAAAACATAGATGAAAAAATCAACGAGAACAACCAACTTCACAAAATAATCGCGAGGTAAAACTGATTTCCAACAAGACAATGCCTAAAGGGGAAAAGTGTTGCGTGTAACCTCTCTAACAAGGTCAATGAAATATTAGCTAATGAAGCAACTAGAGATAGGTAACTCAATGTCAAATACACGAATGATTACCAACTAAAAGCCTGCATAAGAACCAGGACACTCTTCAGGTTATATGTTGCAATTATTAGTGAAAGCCCGGCCACTGTTCCCACCAGAAATTTGGACACAGTCAGATTAATTATTAACGTACTGGGCATGCGTAAGTGACGGTTTCTTGACGTGTAGATGGGAACAGTGAAAGCGTTGAGTAGAAAGATGACAGTAATTTCGACGACACCAATAGACCATTTTACAGTTGTGGATGGAAGCGAGGCTGAGGGTGACCTTGTTTTGATACAAACCTTCTTGCTTTATTATGTAAATCAAGTTATTCTTATGCTAACTAGTATTTTTGAAGAACAATTTCCATAACAAAGCAAAGAAGGTTTGTATCAAAACAAGGTCACCCTTAGCCTCGCTTCCATCCATAACTGTAAAATGGCCTATTGCAAACAAGGCTCTTTCTTCGTTTTCTTCCGCATTATCAACAAACATGGTCACGGAAATTCAAAATCCTACATTATTAAGATTTTATATCCCTCCAGTAAAAGACCTCTTGAAAATCAAACAGAGCTGCACGTTTTCAACGTGACGTTGTTTTCGGTTTTGAAAATAAAGCTTGTAGTACTGTTACTCTGATACCGCAATATCTTGTTGATCCCAGAGCACGTCGGGCGACGAAAGATTAAAATATCCTCTCCCCTGGGAGAGCAAAAATGCCCCACCCCAGGGCCAACAAAGACAACTAAATCCACACCTCGTTCCCTGCTTTCCTTCCCTCCCCCTAGGTTTCGTCATTCATATCTTTGTTACATTGATAAGGATCACAAAAGATATCCAGTGGCAACAAGACCTCAGCAAGCTTGTTAGAGTTTTTTTTACCATTTCCTATGTTTTTCCTTCAACAGGTATTGCGTCAGTACGTGCTTGTAATGTAAGAGGTTATAAGGGTTGGACCCACGTTAAGGTCTAGTGTCTTTGTAGAAACAAGTTTCCTGGCTGCTTTCCTAAACTTTCGCATTCTTACTGCATATATTACGGGATTGACTATATAATTGAACAAATGTAGTGCAAAAAACGAGCAATCGATCCGATAAAATATTCCACGACAGACTTTACTTGGCATATGGGGTGGGATAATTAAGAAATGGTAAACGTGCAGCGTGCAACCATGGAGTTATGGATGCACGCGGGAGGTTGCTAAGCACGACGAAAGAAGCGTAAGAGTCGCACGAGGCGATAGCCGAGTGCGACTCTAGCTTCTTGAGTGCTTAGCAAACCTCCCAAGTGCATCCATAACTCCATGGTTGCACAGCTGCAACGTTTACCATTTCTTTTATAACATAATCAAAAGAGAAAAACATTGTTTTCCTCTTGCCTTCAGTTGAGTCATCGGTCGGAGTTCATGTATGCTGCCATCTGCCCGCGCGCAAACAAATTATGTTCTATATTTTTCAAAAACTTGCCTTTGAGTTTTTCTTTCGCTGAATCAGCCGTTCTCCGTCTTCAGGTAAATTGCAAAACGTTTTTTGTTGTTATTGTGAATGGCATCTGTCTAGTTGCTCTTAATATCAGGGTAAAAACTTTGAGGGAAAACTATATCTGCAACTATAAACACCAACTAAAAAGACTCTAAAAAATAAGCTAAAACTAAATAAATGAAATAATTATTAAGCTTATTTACGTGACAATTGAAATAAACGTAAAGTAGAAATGAGAAAATTTGACAGTAATTCCTTTAGAATAACAGGTAACACTATTTTTAAAAAGAAATTAACTAGCTTTGTATCGAAATCTGTCTGGGGAAATCCAGCTATGAAAGTCAACTGAAATTCGCCGACACACAGCCGGCGCTGAAGCTGTTGTTTTTCGACTGTTCCCTGAACGACTGTTATGAATGAACACTGAGGAACAAACTAATACACACAGAAGTTATTTTTTGAAAAATTTATTTGAAAACCCAAATGTTTCTGTACTCAAATGAAATTCGCTTTAATATTCCAGCGTTATGTGCCCGTTTAAACTCAACTAAAATTGTTAATCGATGCGATGAAAACTTCACAACAAAGCTGTCTCGAATTTGAGCGTGTTTCCTAAAATATTTGCTTGAATTTAGCATCAGCTTGGCCAAAAAGTCAATAACACAATGGTAATTGATAAATTTACATTTCAAAAAGACTTTATCCTCTATAAAAAAACACACAAAATGTACCTTAAATCTTCGCTCGCTCGATTTTCCTCCAGCCGATTCTAGCCGCGAGGAAAACAGTGATTAATTCATCCAGGGCAAATTTTTCGCTTGATCTTTTGTCTTTTTTCCCTCAAAACGACAGCTTAGTATTTTCTTCACCTTCCACTTTTCATCTGTGCATTTCATCGGTGTATTTTACCGTCAGGAGAGGAGATTTGTTGAATTTGCCTAAATTTTACCGCGCTAGCTCAGTTTCTTAGCGTGCACCCACGGGCAAATGGTAGTGGCTAACTGACCAATCAGAGCGCGCGATTTACTTTTGTTATGTTATAATATGCCAAATAGTGCGAGGAAGAAGGATGAGAAAAGTGTGAGATGCATTGACATATGGATGTGCAAGTGATAAGCGCAAATAAAGAAGAGCAATAACAGATGACAAAGGCAGGGAGAACTACCAACCACACAAAATAATGATGAGGTAGACCCGCTTTCCAACAAGACAATGTCTAAAGGAAAAAGTGTTGCGTGTAACCCCATGGGGGGGTACTGCCATATTTGGGCTATATAGGTATGTGCCGCTGTGAAGGGTATGGTTTTCAAGCAGTTTACTCTAGGACAGGGTATATAAATCAGAGCGTTTGGGTCTAGAATAGGGTATCATTTTTCAGGAAACTGATCAGTTGGTTGAAGATTTTATCTAGACTAGCGAAACAGCTACTCTAGGGGGGATTTGGGGAGTTTACTCTAGTATAGGGTAGCAAAATTCAGCTGAACTAACTCTGGTAAAGGTTAAGGGTTCCAGGGTCCCAGCGGCACATCCCCACCCAGAAATTCCTGAAGTAGCCCAACGGGGTGTAACGTCTCTAACGAAATCAATGAAATATTAGCTAATAAAGCAACTGGAAATAGCTCTGTCAATGTCAAATACACGAATGATTGCTAGCTGAAAGCCTGTTTAAATTCCAGGTCCCTCTCCAGGTTATCTGGTTCGAATATTAGTAAAAGTCCGGTCACTGTTCCCACCAGTAAAAGATGACAACAAACTCGATCTAACTCGATGACCAATGCTGCAAACCAGGCTCTTTCTTCTTTTTCAGAAATTATTCTACCTGTCTCACTCCAAACTTGGCAGCATTATTTCATCCTCACCAAGTGTTACCGTGCCCGTTGGTATCCCTCATTTCTAAAGGAAATTTGCATTAAAAAAATACAAAAAAATTCCGCAATGCTGAGAACAACTTTTGTGGATGAGACATGTACCTTGGCAATATTTAAGGAACGATTCTTAGCTAGATGACATGGCAATTCGTAGGCGATGTTATTTTAGTTCCATTTTTCCGTTTGTCACAAATCTTTGAAATGGAGTTCATAGCTACGGCGGCGCTCTCCTCTTTGCCATTCGTTCATCCGTTCAACCAAAAACGTAATGAAACACTTCTTGCCAGAAACGTTTCTAGACTAGCACGCTTCTAATAATATTACTTACAATAATCTTTAGATAAGATTACGCTCACGATACTACAATTGCAGGCATGACTTTTCAATCGCAGCTCGTGTGCTTTTGATCATCACTTTTCAGTTAGTACACCTGCTATACCATCCCACCTATCCTTTTTGGCTTCTGCACTTTTATATGTTAATCAACGAGTTAGTTCTGGGAATATAACAAGACTGAAATTTAAAATTCCTACTACACTGTAGTAGCTAGTTAAAGAGAAAAATGTTCGCCTTTATATATCTAGGCATAACGCTTTTAAAATAGCAGAGTTACCGTAAAGAATCCTTAAACAGGGTTGTCACATGGTTGGTAGAATAATTTTTCGCGGATTTATTTTATTTTATTTATTTATTTATTTATTTATTTATTTATTTATTTAAAGATCCATGACATGAATGCGAAAAAATACTTCGTGTCATGGATCTTTAGAAGGACTTCGAAATCCGCTAAAAAATCATATCCCACTGAAGATTTTTCTCCACATGATATATATCACTGACTATCGTAGAACAAAAAGTAAACAAGTTAAGAACTCTTCGCACTTAAGATAGTGATATAACTTCTTTCCCTTGCACTAACTTACCGATTATATCCATGTTCCTTTCTTTTAATACACTGCTTTCTTGACAGAGTTCAACTTTTTACAAATATTTCGCAATAAATTAGCCTAACTTTAAAGAGCTTGTCAACTGAACAGGTGAATTTATGGAACCGTCATTCAGCTTTAATTTGTTGTAAACAACGTTTAATTATTTCATCCTTTATTGAACTGCTGTCCGTTCAGTCCCAGCTCTCTGCACTCTGTATTATCTCCAATAATTCTCATAACACTTTCTAGCTCAACATGTTATTATTGGTTAAGCAATTTCGCTGTCATTACGCGTTCGCACTAAAAGGAAAAAGAGGTTTCCCGTTAATTTAACAAACGTCACAACAATTATATTGCTGTCTTCACCTTCTGTTCATCATCATTTTTTGATGAAGCGTGCTCCCAAGTTAAGATGTTATCGGAGTGGCTATTAATATTTAAATATACCCCGGTTTCTTACAGACCTGTCGTAAACGAATAAATTATGCACTGTCCATCTTATGTTGGGTCTGCTTTTCGTCTTTTTAAAACCCTATGTATCTAGACTGGAGAGCGACCATTATGACAATTTGAAAATTATTTGATCAATAACGGACCACGTCAAAACGGCTCTGTAATTAACAGTTGAAAGGTTGTGGCGACGCGCGATTTATGTGACGGAGCGACCTTGCCGATCTCAAAGGTGAAGAGCGTGACATATCGGAACTGGGTGTTGGTGCACCAAATCTAGGCAAGTCTATTTTAAGAACATCAACATAAGGGTGCATAGGTTACTATTTCGTGATATGATTTATCTTTTCAGTTAAGTTTTATTTCATCTTAATATAATAAATTGAGTAAACATTGTATAATTCTCCCCAAGTATTGGCCATTTTGGCGCTACTGTTGCAAAAATACAAACCCTCACAAGCCTGGGCAACCGGGACGAGCATGATTGCGAGGCTAATGCGGGTGAACTTCTTGACAAAAACAAAAGGAAACATACGCAAATTGCGGCTAAGTCGTTGGAAAACGATACAAATCATGAGAACAATAAGATTTCAAAGCTCAAACTTTACCAGTACGCTGAAGGGATATCTGTTTCAAACAGCAAAACTGTGGAAAGAGCTGGTCGAACTAACACAGACATGAAAAAAGCCACGACTACAGCCAAAAGAAGAAGTAAACTTCAGCTTGAAAATGGTAAATTAAGCTTATGTTTAAAAGTCAATATTCGATTCTCTTTTATTTTCATATTTCTTATTATCCTGTTGTACTCGTGTGTATATCTGTAAAATGGATTAGTATTATCATCTGTATAATAAGTCTGTATTAAACTTCTAATCGACTGAAATGTGCATACGTCGATCGTTTCTCTACATTTAGCTGAATGTTTTTATAAACGATGTAAGCTAAATGTATAAATGACATTTATTACCAAGGGGAATAAATTATTTTATGCAGCCTGCGTGGCGTTTTTAGTATCCCGGATGGGTACATCCGGGACTTACATTAGTAGATACTTAAACGTCCGAACATGTGATTTCAGGCCTCTTTCAGTTCAGCTTCGGTGCAGGGCAAACATTTTTCTTCTTTGAAGACTGAAGAACATTAGAAAGAAACCCCCTTTATCCCATTTGAGAAGGACCTTGAAGGGAGGAGAAGATTTCAACGATCAGTTAAGTAGGCTCTGTTTACTTGTTTTTAGCGCAGTTAATCGCTATAACAAATCCTGTTGTTCGAGTCACATGGCGGCTGGTGAACCAGAAACCGCGTGTGCTTATTCATTTTGTTGGTGCTTAGATCGCCGGATTGGCGATCCAAAACTCTCTTGGAAGGCTTCACTTAGAATTGTGTTCAGCCTGTCTGGTAGTATTTCTCGTGATGGGGCGGCGTAGAGTGGATAAAACAAACCGGTACGATCTCGGAAACATTCGCAGCACCGCCCCCCATTTTACTGACCTTGAGCTGAGATCAGGCGATTCTATACGGGATAATGAAAGCTACCCTGAGTTAATCTCACTCTCTGCGATCGCTTTACCTGAGCTAGTACGTATAAACCGGGTATTGCGAATTTTAAGTTGTACGGAGCCACGTCATGTCTTAGACGGATAAGAAAAAGAATCTTTCAGCATAAACAACATGGCCGATCCCAATAGTCCCCTTAGGGAAACATTCCACGGGGCGGCTCGTCGGCAGATACAGTTGTGAGAGTTGGCAGAATCGGGGTTTACCTGTAGCCAACGACTAATGTTGAGCGCCCTCGTTGGAATACTTTACATCGCCATGGGAAGATAGGCCCTTCACCTAAGCATTTGGGGAGCTATTTTGAGAGCACTTTCCGAAGTGAAAGAGTTTCCTTTGTTTTTTCATTTCAAGTTTTGTTTCAATTCGGTTAATATATATGGTAAGTCAGCGAGTTATGTTGCTCACTGATACAGCTATTTTTTGTCAGCCACGATGCAATAATTTATATTATTTGGTTTGCCCCAGGTATGTTCTTTTTGAGTGGCCATATTGTCACCACTCTAGTTGTGTATAAGAGGGATGTACAGTTCTGGCGTTTGTCAGCATCGGTCATGATACTTATTCGGCGGGAGTGTTATTGCTCTGTGCCATTCATGTACCATTTTGTGCTGTTGCATCTTTTTGTTTGCCTATAACTACCTTGTGGTGTTATAGTACAGTTATTTGTGCCAGATTGTTTGATACTGTCATCTTCTCTGGTTTTTTATTTTATTTATTGTTTAACTGAGGGCTCCAATAAGTGGCTGTTTCTTCTTTTGTCTCACGGGTGACCAGTGTGGGCTTCGAAGCTCTTAGTAGAGCTTTACTTTTGTTTGTAATTCTCGACAACCAGATTAATGTTGGAGTTTTTGTAGTTACCAGAATGCCGCCCAAGAGAGGACAAAACTACACAGAGAGAGTTAACAAACGACGTCGTGCCGCTGACAGCAGTGCCACTACAGACTCGGGGGTGCAGCCACATCCATCACGGCTTCAGCCAGTCCAGTTGCAGGAACCTTCAAATGCTGCCCGGGCAACCCCACAGCTTACCCTTTCAGCAGAAGTATTGGCAGCGCTGACAAATTCCATCTCAGCAGCAGTATCAGAAGCACTGTTGACTGTTGCACAGCCCCTGCAACCTGCAACAACGGCAGCAGCAACGGCATTCCCAGTCGCCCATCCTTCAACATCTGCAGCAGCGGCAGCAGTCCCGGAGGTGCAGTTTGTTCCCGATCCCATTTCAATTTCAAGTGCAGAGGTGGTGAACAGAGGTTCAAGCGTTGTAGAAGCAAACCCCCACCTCTCCCAATGCTGACCAGTCGGTCCTCAACACCGTCAACAATGCAGTGCAGCAAGTGACAAGCTCCTTACTACCTGGTGCAGCACCTCAAAGTAAGAACACTTTTTTGTCAACTGCAGTGCCACTAACCCATCGTGTACCCGATAAGGTCAAAAAACAAATATGGTCCAACGAGTATGTGGACTTTGCACTACTGTTGAATAATAGCTTTACTCACTCAGATGATCATTATACCTTCAGGGTAGAGAAAGGTGATGGCGGCAAGCCAGCTTTAGTTTTAGCACCTAATCCTAAGCGGCAGACTGTTCAATCAATTGAGCAGTGGGTCTCAGCCTTTCAGGTGTTTGTCGCCATCTATTCAGAAAAAGCCCCTTACGACACCCCGGCCCTCATGAAGTATGGGTCTGTCATCCGAGAGTTAGCCTCTCAGGGAGCCAATTGGAGGTTCTATGATGAGAATTTCCGTAGCATTAGGCAGACAGGGGGGGCCCCTTGGGACCAAATTCACTCTGAGCTATGGCTGAGGTCTCATTCCTTTCGTCCCAAACTTAGTACCCAGCCGGGAAAAAGTAAACAACAGGGATCATTTATCCCAAAGGGATTTTGTTGGAAGTTTCACAGGGGGATTACATGTCCAGGATGCTCCTACAAGCACCAGTGTTTCCGGTGGGGAAACAGCCACCCAATTTCCAAATGCCAACAAGCCGCCAAACAGCCAGCTGGAAATGCGGGGCCCAAAACAACATCTTTTACCAGCCAGGGCACTCTCAACCGCACCCCTTCAATCCGAAGCACTCCCAACTCCGGTCAAAGCTAAGAGTTTAGCAAAATACTTATCAGGTTACCCAGAAAAGTTGTGTAATCATTTGTTAAGGGGCTTTTACATGGTTTCCGTTTACATTAATATGGCCCCTTAGAGAGCAGTTTTTCCAATAATCTTGTGTCAGCATCTGAGCACCCAGATCGGGTTGATCAAAAGTTAACTAAAGAGATCGAAGAAGGTCGGATAGTGGGACCTTTTGCAGAGCCCCCACTGCCTAACCTGCGAATATCTCCCTTGGGGTCATCCCCAAGAAAGTGCAAGGTGAATTTAGGATGATTCACCATCTTTCCTTTCCCTTTGGTGCGTCAGTTAATGATTTTATTCCGCAAGAGTTTTGTTCAGTACACTATGCTAAGGTCGATGATGCAATTCGGTTTATCAAACGTTTAGGCAGAGGTTGTACGCTTGCTAAGACGGATGTTCGGAGTGCTTTCCGCATTATCCCAATACACCCTTTAGACTATCACTTACTGGGAATGCAATGGGAAGGGAACTATTATGTTGACCGCTGCCTCCCCATGGGTTGTGCTAGTTCCTGCAAGACCTTTGAGGCCCTTAGTACCGCAATGGAGTGGGTAGCTCGCAACAAATTAGCGATACCTAACATCTTACATATTTTGGATGACTTTTTGATTCTTGAAAAATCCCACGAAGCTTGTGATGCTAGCCTTCAAAGGTTTTTGCATTTTTGTGAAGACATTGGTGTTCCCATGGCTCCCGATAAAACGGAAGACCCTAGTCCGGTATTAACTTTTGCGGGCATTGAATTAGATTGTTTAGAGAGGGAGGCCAGGCTTCCGAAAGAAAAAGTTGACAAAACCCTAAACGCAATTCGCTGTCTTCTACCCAGGAAAAGAGTACAACTGAAGGAGCTCCAATCCCTTGTAGGTCTCCTGAATTTTGCCTGCTCGGTAATTACTTCGGGTCGAGTTTTTATTAGACGCCTAATAAATCTCACTGTTGGGGTCAAGCGTGCTCACCACAGAATTCGGTTAACTTTGGAAACGAAAAAGGATTTAAGAATCTGGGAAACTTTCTTAGAATCCTTCAATGGAAAGTATTTTTTCTTAGAAGAAGCCTGGTCAACCTCTCATAACTTGCAATTTTTCACTGATTCTGCACAGTCTAGTGGGTATGGAATTGTTTTTGGCAGGCATTGGGCTTACGGTACATGGCCAGACGCATGAAAGGCACAGAATATTTGTTTTCTTGAATTTTTTCCTATTGTCGTAGCCCTCAGTACATGGTCTAGTGAACTGAGAAACGAGAGGGTGCTCTTTTTTACCGACAATGAGAGTGTAGTACATGTTATCAATAAGCAAACAACGAAGGACACTAAGATGTTAGCATTGTTGCGTACAATGGTTCTGATTTGCTTGAGAAACAATATCTTCTTTAGGGCGCGTCATATTCAAGGAGTTAAGAATGTGTTGGCTGATAGTTTATCTCGCTTACAGGTCGACAAATTCCGCACAGTGTCGCAGGGCATGGACCCCACACCAACCCCGCTGCCATCATACCTTCTACCAGAGAACTGGGAGATAGGCTAGCCAAGCTATTACAAGTTAGTCTGGGCACAACATCTTTAACAGTGTACCGTCGCCCCTGGCAGATGTTGCAAAAATTTATTAGGGATCGCCTAGGGCTCCAAATTCAGCTGTTTCCCCTTTCAACACATACTTTAGCCTTGTCTATTGCCTTTTTAGCTGAGAAAAACTATGCAGCCTCCACCGTCTCTAGTTACATTTCTGCACTAAGTTTCCCCCATCGTTTAGCTTCTGTGCCTGATCCCACTAAGTCGGAAATGATCAAACTTGCATTGCGGGGTTACAGTAAAATGAACCCTTCGAGAGATACTCGGTTGCCCATTTCATTACCCATACTCGAAAATATCATTTTGGCCTGCGAACACACAAAATCATCTCTGTATAGCAAAAAATTAACTCAGGCAATGTATGCTCTTGCCTTCTTTGCTGCCCTTAGAGTTGGTGAAATAACTTATCGGGGCAATCCACCTGGTCAAAATATTATTAGTATCGGTCAAATTGCCTTTATGGAAACCAGGGAGGGCACTGTCACAGCACTAAAGCTAACGTTAAGGAACTACAAGCATAGCGACTCTTCGAGCCCAGTAGATATTTTCATTTACCGAGAGAGACCAGTTTGCCCGGTCGATCTCCTGTCAGAGTATATAAATATTCGGGGACAATTTCCGGGGCCTCTTTTCTGCTGGCCAGATGCCTCTCCAATAACTCGATCCTTCTTTGTGACAGCATTAAAGGAAGACCTGCAATTTTGTGACTTGGATATTTCACACTATAAGACTCATAGCTTTCGGATCGGGGCTGCTTCCTGGGCAGCAGCAAAGGGTATGTCAGATACACAGATCAGGGATTTTGGACGCTGGAAATCAAATGCATTTTTGCGATATATTCGAACCTCCACAATGGGGTCTCAGTCAGCCTTCCAAGCGTAACTTAGTGCCGTTTGCCCATGCTTACAGTGGTATACTAGTATAGACAACAAACATGGCACAGATCTGTTGGGCAGGGGCCAATTGTATCTGTGTTATGTTTGTCTTAACATTGACAGTGAATACAGAGTATTAGAGTCTGAGCCAAATCTTAGATGTACATATCTTACGTCTACTGCATATAGTAGACACCCTTATATTGCTTTATCCAACCATGTGTGCATGGGCCACTTGGTCAGTGGGTTAAGCAAATGTAGTTCATTATTCTTGTGGAGCTCCACGGTGTATCGTCTTTGTTTAACTTGAAAGGATTAGGTAGGGCCAGCTTAGGAGCATTTGTGCAGGGGCCAACTGTTTCCTAAAATGGCAAATTTTCTTGAGCATACCTTGAATGTATAATTCATAAGCAGGTGTAATCTAGGGGCGGCGGCTGAGCAGGGGCCAACAGTCTGACCTTTTAGGAGAGGTTTATTAGGTAGTGCCAGTTTGGGGACATTTGTGCAAGGGCCAAATGTTTCCCTTCAGGGTCTGCTTCTCGCGCCTTTAAGCTATTCGAGGTAATGAATTTATTTCAGTTCAGTTTGTCACTTCACTCTAGGATTACCTGCTTGAGGGGCGGTTGTGCATGGGCCAACTGTTCCACAAGCATGACAATATTCTTCATTAGTATTAACATGTCGTTGAATACTAGCTTCCACTTTCTCATTCCCACCAGCGGGCACTAGGAGTGTGTACTTGCAAGTTTAAGTTGTTTTACAGTATTTCTTGTTCAGGCACTGTGCATTGCTTGGGCTTCGGGTGGGGCGGCCCTGTCTCCAGGGGTCGATCAGGGCTTCTGCGTGTTTGCCCTCACCTTTGCTGGGATGAGGTTTTTATTTCCGGTTTTTGTGTAATTTGATTTGGTATTATCAATAAACGGCCACTTAACTGAGTGGCCAAATTACGGCAAATAAGGGTGTCCGTTCAGTTCTACCAGCAAACCGAGCTCACCCCTAGCAATGCACATTGTACAGCACATGGTTGGCACATGGCAAGCAAGCAAGGGGCATAAATAAACTTATACCTTTCAAATCGTCTTTGTACATTCTGATTTAACTTCCTTACAGTGCAAGGAATCTATGCAAATCTTCAGCCCCGTCGTGATAGATATTTTTCCACCAAACGTATTAATTGTTTGGTTTATTTCAAATACACAAGATTTTTTATCCGCTCCGTTAGAACATGTCAACTGAAAAGTAGTTGTTTTACTTCATTGCATTTTTTCGATAACCACCACATTTCAATGAAAGGCTTACTTAAAGAAGTGGCTTCAGGGTTTTACCATGTTTTGAGGATTTCGAGACCATCTTCGCATTTTTATTGAACTCGCTCACCAACCCACTCTTGCGGACAATTTCTGCTTTCGCTCGTTGTTTTTCTCGGTGACGAAGAGCTGATCTTCCCTTTGCGGTACGTAACAATGATTTCTTAAGCCTATAAGTAATTTTGGAGCCCCTCGAAACATTAAACATTAAGAGATTTTCCTCATTTTCCGATAACTCAGTTTGTTTGTCTTCTTGCCAAGAAGTTGCCCGCATTAACCTCGCTTTCGCACGAAAACAAGCACTTGCCTATTAAGTCTATTAAGCGGACGTTAAGAATAATGAGGACACAAGCGACCTCGGAGCAGGGTACATGATTCCTAGAAAACTAAAACCTAGTGAAACGTTAGAGATACGACACAATTTTGCGTCTGCAAGATAATTCGTCATTCACAATCGCATCGTTTTCATTCACATTCCCTTTTAAATGCAATGAAATGAAATGAAATAAGGCTAATATGACATTTGATATAACTACAATGGAAACCGGTCAATACGGACACCGACGGGACATGCCATAATGTCCAAATTAACCGAGTTTCCGTGTTTTGAAAAGCGGGGTAATTTTAGAGAAAATATAAGTTATTGAGCTTTTTTCTTTCTGTGGGACAAACGAAACTGTCCTTTGTAGACGGGTGTCCTTAGACGGCTGGGTTTCACTGTACATCAAAGAGACAGTAAGGATTGGAATGGCAAGGAAGCATTAAGATACACATGCGTACGGAAATGCAAACGTTGCAGCCAATATAATTCCTCCTGAAGTTGTGTTACTATGAAGTTTAATGTCATATTTTGTTTTCCAACAATGTTTATCAAGGCAGTTTGCGTGCTATTTCTTAATTATTACTTTATTTTACTTCATTTTTTTTTTATTATTTCGCCACTCATATCTTTCTTACATTGATTAACTTACAAACGATTCCTAGGCAAGAAGACCTCTGCAATCTTGTTAGAGCTTTTCTAAGGAAATGTCCCATTTCTTATGTTCTTTCTTCAACAGGTATTGCTTGAGTACGTACATGCAATGTAAGAGGCTGGACTGGCGCTAGTCCTGGTGTCTTAGTACAAAAAAGTTTTGTGGCTGCTTTCCTAAACTCTTGCATTCTTACTGCATATATTAGGGGATTGACTATCGAATTGAAAAGATAAATTGCAAAAAACGAGTTAGTGATGCGGTAAAAGGCTGCAGGACATAATTTACTCCTTATAGTTATGCGGTAGAGGATAACAGTCCAAATAACCCAAGGAAGAATGGTCAGAATAGAAACCACAGTAACTATTAATAAGGTCACCGTTAGTTTCCTTTCTGTTGAAAGAGCTGGTCCAGCATTAGGGGAGAGGGGATTGTTTTTTACAGTTGAGATGATTATAGCATTTGAAAGTGTGAGAATGACAACAATAAGGAAAGTGTAAGGTGCAAATACATACAGAAACGCTAGCGATGCGCGCAAATAAAGAAGAGCGCTCACAGATGACAAAGTTAAGGCGAACGACCAACTGCACAAAATAATCGTGAGGTAAACACGTTTTCCAACAAGACAATGCCTAAAGGGGAAAAGTGTTGCGTGTAACCTCTCTAACGAGATAAGTGAAATATTAGCTAATGAAGCAACTGGGGATAGGTGTGTCAATGTGAAATACACGAATGATTGCCAGCTGAAAGCCTGTTCCTGGTCCCTCTTATGGTTATCTGGTTCTAGTATTGGCAAAAGTCCAACCACTGCTCCCACCAGTAAATCAGTCACAGTAAGATTTATAATCAGGAATGTGCTGCGCTTGCGCAGGTGACGGGTTCTTGTGTAGATGGCGAGAGTGAAAGTGTTCAGTGAAAAGACGACAATAATCTCAATGACGGAAGCTGCAAACCAGAATCTTTCTTCTTTTTCAGAAAAAAGTCTACCAGTCTCATTAAAAACTCTCCAGCATTCTTGCATAATCACTAAGCGTTACTGTTACCGTGGGTATCCTTCATTTCTTCAGGAAATTTGCCTAGAACAGGAATACAAACAAAATAGCATGTTTAGTGAAAAGCAGTCAAAAAAATAATGTAATAAAATAATACAAATAAAATAAAATGATTAAAAAAAAAAAAACAATAAAACGACGACGTCTCAACTGGCCCATAAATGGTGTTGACATGTGTTCTACTGAGTACTCCTAGTTAGCAAAGCAAAAAAGCAGGTATATTTTCATCAAAAGTAGAATATTCATAAATAATAAAAAAAAGTTAATCTTGCGTTGGTGTATCGCTAAATGGGATTCCCTTATCTATAGCAAGTAATACATCATATCAAATAAAGAGAACTTTTTTTCCGAAACTGGAGCGAATCAATAACAAAAGCCTTTTTTCTTCGTAATAGACGATCGATCGATAGAATTGTCTATTGATCACAGCTTTTGACTATTCATAAAGAATTCCGGCTTCAGATTGATCAGTTGCTGTTGTTAATATCCGTGAGAAGGTTTACTTGTGCCAGTTCGGGGTCACTTTTACCGGAAAATTATAAGTAAGCAACTGAGGAATACCTTGAAGCGTGAAAATTAAGAGGGAGTTCATTTTGCGCATTACGGATTTGCCTCTCGGGAACAAATTTTTGAAACTCTTGGATTCCACATGAATGACAACAACCAAAAGTAAAATTACGTTGGCAACATTTAAGGTACGATTCTTAAGTGTTCTAGCTATTCGTAAAGAATGTTATCTTAATTCATATTTCCGTTTGTCATAAATCATGGAAATGGAGTTCATGGCTACGACGGCGCTATCCCCTTTGCCATTCGTTCATCCGTCCAACCAAAACCTTAGTGTAAAACTTTATGCCAGAAACGATTTAAGGCTTGCACGCTTCAGGTTACTAATAACAAACTTCAGATAAGACTGCATTCACGAGAATACAAGTATGGGCATGACTTTTCAAACGTTGCTCTTGTGCTTTTGAAAATCACTTTTCTGGTACACCAACTCTTTTGGCCGTGCAATTCCCACTTATCCTTTTTGGCTTTTGTACTTTTTGGGTTAATCAACAGCAAAAAACCCAGTAAGCTCAGGGAATATAAACAGAATGATGCTTTTTTGAAGTCGTACTCAAAAACTTTATCATAAAGTATCTATCTAAGTATCTATCTAAGTATCCATCTATCAAAGTCAAAGAGGAAAAAGGTTGCTAATCATTAGGGCTAACGGTTCTATAAAGATAGCACAGTTACCGCAAAGACTCCTTAAACAGAGTCGTTACGTAGTCAGTGAGATGTGAGGTTTTTTTTGCAGCCTTTTTTTTTTTAGTTATTTACCTATTTATTTATTTCCATTTCATGTCAAGGGTCTTTGGAAAATCCTCGAAATACACCAAAAATCATTTTCCTCGAAAATTTGCCGCACATGATATGCATCTTGGACCATCGAAAAAAAAAGAAAACAAGTAAAGAACTCATCGCAAGAGGCAATTAAGGTAGTGATATAAGGTTTCTTCCTTGCAGTAACTTACCGATAATACCCATGTTCTTTTTTTAATACACTGCTTTGTTGTCAGAGTTGAACTTTTTGCATTTATTTCGCAATAAATTAGCCCGTCTCTAGAGAACTAACATAAACAGGTGAATTTTATGCAGTCGTTATTTGGTTATAATTTGTTGAAAACAAAGTTTAATTATTTCATCCTTTATTGAACTGCTGTCAGTTCCAGCTCTCTACACTCTGTATTTAATATCTAATAATTTTCATTATAACCTTAGTAGCCTTCTCAGTTATGTATATCACTATTTGTTAAGCAGCAATTTCGCTCTCATTCTTCCGTTAATTTAGCAAATGTCACAACAATTTTATTGCTGCCTTCACCTTCTGTTAATTATCATTTTTTTAAAGAAGCCTGCGTCCAAGTTAAGATATTATCAGGAGTGGTTATTTAAATAAAAGGAATATATCCCGGTTTCTCCGCCGCTACGTTGCAGATATAGGACGGTGCAGAACCATAGTGAAAGTAACGCAGGCATTGAACCTATCACAACTTTATAAAAAAATAAGAAGGAGTCGAAACCAAATAAAAATACATATATATATAAATGAAAAGCAAATTTGTCGTAAATGAATAAATTATGCACCCGGCTATCTTGTATTATTATATGGCTGAGTCTGTTTTCGCCATGCGATTGGTCAATTTGCGGTCCGTAGCTTGCTATACGGACCAAAATTTTTAAAGAAAATGCTCATTTCCGAGGTCTAAATCTCCAATCTCTGAATCTCTTTACCTCGGAAAAAATGTTGAAATAAAGTTATAAGACGCTGAGGACTTGCATGTTGACTTGGCCTTCAACATTTTAAACTGTGTTTATTTGTGAACGAAGGCGATGAAGAAACTAACTCGTAATCTTATCGAAGAGGATTCTAGTCAGTGTTTGAAAATTTTATCGTAGTACACAGTTAAGAAGACGAAAATCGACTGGTAGAGATTCGAGAGGTTTTGCCTAAGAGAAAATGAGTAATTCCTTCAACAAATATGATAACAAACATACCTGCACCCGATCATCTTGACAAGCTTCCTTGCCATTTGCAGTGTTTTTTCAAACAGATAGAAGCGAGTTCGAGCCAGACACAATAATGTCCAGTTTTCAAGAGACTCCAGCGTCACATTAACGAGTGAATACTTACAGTGCTCTTAGTTTCCACCGAATAAACTTTGAAATACAAGTGTATGTAAACCCTGAGGACTGGGATGTTGACTTTGCCTTTCCAAATTTTAACCTAGCTTTGTTTTAATAAGAACGAAGCTGTGCTAGAAACTGAATCGTAACCTTACCGAGGAAGAGAATTCTAGTCAGTGTTTGAAAATATTAACGCAGATCACAATTGAAGACGAGAATGAACTGGCAGAAAGAGAGGTTTTCCCAAAAGCGATTAACGAGCGAATCCTTCGACAATGACAACAAACTTACCTTGAAAAGCTTCTTTTCCTTTTGCAGTGTTTTTTCACAAGGACAAACGGATGAAAGATGGAAACGACTTCTAGACAGACACAGGGTCCGGTTTTCAAAATACTCCAGCGTTACATTAAAGAGCTAAAGCTTACAGTGCTCTTAGTTTTGACCGAATAAACTTTTTTTAACATGGCGAATTTGTTTTTACTTTCTCGGAAAGCCTTTGTTATGTGCTATTATAAAAACGTTCTTTTTTGACACCTGTCAAATGACTGTCAAATCGTGCGTCCTGCACTTGTTTCCGGTCCCCCAAACAGGAAGAAGCCATATAATAAACATCTTATTAGCCTCGTTTTTTCGGTCCGCACTGTAAATTACGGATCCTCGTTTTTTCCCATCGATTTATGGCCCGCACGCTTCGCACTTGGGCCATAAATCGATGGAAAAAAACTCGGTCCGTAATTTGCAGTGCGGACCGAAAACTCGGCTTATAAGAGGTATTTACGTCTGCTTTTCCTCATTTTAAAAACCTTCTATGTTGACTGAAGAGCGAGCATTATGACAATTTGAAAATTATTAGTTAACCAATACCATTACGCCCACCAATACGTATATGAGAACAACAGTTGAACGGATGTGGCGACGTGATTTCTGTGACGGAACGCAGCTTCACCACGCCGATCTCAAAAAAGGAGAGTCATTGATATTGGAGAGGTTTTGTGCCATACTTTGGTGCAGTGTGCCCGTCGCGGAAATAAATAAGTAGGAGCGAGGACTGGAACCCACTGAGATGGAAATAGATAGAGAGTTTAAGCTTCAAGTATGTGGCAAACGACAAACATCAGATTCAAGTTGAGAATTTCGCAAAATAGAAAATGAGCAGATGAAAACAGCTCAAAACAATTCGTGTGCATAAGAAATTGCATGAAACTGCTAATTTATGTGTAGAAGTAATGAGCAGTAAACGACAAGTTTAGGGGAACTTCGTCACCAGGCACAAATTCGCGTTTGCCGTTAGACGTTTAACCTCTCTAATATTTAAGACGGAGGACTGGAATTTAGTGTAGCAAACAGGGTGTATAGGTCCCATTTTGTTATATGATTTATCTTTTCTTTTCAGTTCAGTTTTATTTTATCTTTATACACTTAATTGAGTAAACATTGTAAAATTTTCCTCACGTAATGGCCATGTTGGCGGTACAGCTCAATCAAGCGGAAGTTAAGAATGTGGAAACGAGCGACCTCAGAGCAAGGTACATGATTCCTATAAAACTAAAACCTCGTGAGACTTTAGGCATGCGACGTTACTTTTTTTGTAACCCAATTTTGAGTCTTAAAAATAATTTGTCATTCACCATCGCATCGTTTTCATTCACATTCCCTCACCGCCGCACTTAAATACATATATGTTATTCACCGGCTGTGAGGTCCGTATTGGGAGAAACTGTGCCCGAGGTCTTGAGTACGGCCTCGGGCCGTACTCAGCAGACAGTAAATTAGGGGCCACCCTTAAAATGTTTTTCCAAACTGAAAAATCTTCATAGTCCTTACCCACAATGAACGCTCTCTAACAAATACGAGAACCTATTCTTTAGAATGATCTAATACTACCGTAGGTAAGTGGTTGTCATAGATACCTTTGGCATAAACAGTCTGAACAGGCGTCAATTCCACAGCTAACAGGTGCTTTTCAAGTAACTTCGCAGAAAATCCTCTTAATCAATTCCGCTTGCTGAAAAACGGATAAAACGTTTTTAAAACATTTAATACAGCTTAGAAATATTTGACTATAGGCTAGCTAATCGTATAATCGAATAGCATCGACATGGAAAAAAGTTCAACATATTTGATAAAAGTACATCAGAAAATTTCGCTTTGTAGACGAATAATTCTGCATTAATCCTTATTTGGTAACTGAGCTCTAACAAAAATATTCTTGTGCCTTCTAATAACCTGAGAGAATAATACGTGTCATAATCGACAGTGGGTTTGGATGACCTTTTTAGAGATTAATAAATGTCTGAGTTATCAACATATGACAGCTATGAATTAGCGGCAGGTCCTTCTACTGAATACCCATCGCTTGAGAAATATCCCTTAGTTATGGAAAAACACGAATGATCATCCCAAACATGCACATAATTAGTCACTGCAGCCATTTCGCTTTTGATCAAACTTTTTCGTTTTGGTATACTTACTCAAATTAGCCTTCTTCTTTCCTTTTATGAACAGTTTTGTGAGGAGCTCTCGTGTTTACCGGCACTTCGCCTTAGATTAAGAACCTTGCATGGAGAACAGATAAGCAGGTGAAATTTATGCATGCAACTTAAGGCAAACATGAATCATTACTATTCCTTTTTAGGGTAAGACTGACGCAATTTAATTCAATGACAGCCCAGCATTGCATACGCCTACCAAGAAACAACAATTAGCGTAAATAGATCAAGACAATTTAATTGCTTTTGGAGACAAAACAATGACCTTATGTCGTCCATATGTTCCATTTCCCGTCACTTGTTCTCTAATTAACGTGTCCTTATGTTTTATATGATAACTGACAATAGCCTACGTTCGATATATTAAAATTCGAACATGATTCCAAGGCTTCAGGGTCAAAATTGCAAATTTTCACCCACTCTATTTTCTCGCAATTCCCAGAAGAGATTTGAACACAAAGAATACCAAACCAAATGTAGAAAAATGACCAGAAAGCCTCGAAGTCATGATAGGAATTTTCATACATGTATATCGAACGGGGGCTTTCCCCATGGGTCGCTGAAGCGACTTTCTGTGCGCGTGTAACACAATGACAAATGAGTTTTGAAAGTGAGAAGCGTTATCTAAATAAATGTGTGGAAAATTTGCGCTTCCTGCTACAAAGAGCTAGTTTGCATTCGTCCATTAACACGGGCCATTTGCGCACCAGGAATCAGAAAACTGGAACTGGAATAATTTGTTGTTTGCAAAGGACATCGAAAGCGGCAGAAAACAGAGCGTGCAGCTTGGTTTTACAATTATTTTTTCAGCGTAATGCTACAAAAAGCAAACTGGAGTGTATAGATTGTATTAAATTTCGCGATTTCCGCCAAAGTTAATTATTAACACGTAAACAAAAGATTGCGCGAAATTCAAGCACGCGAATATTAATACCATTTTCGAAAACAAAACAATATGAATTTTAAAAATGTTATGGGTCCGGGTGTTTTTTGTACTGTGCACACTTACTGAACAAAAATCGCGAAATATTACGGTACGCTTTTCTCTATTTTTATTTTCATTTAAATCTATTATATTATTATTATTTTGTAGCCTGTGTAGCAAGCGTTTCCGTGTGGTTTAGAAACAAGGAACAAGAAACGAGAGTCAAAGACTCCGCGAAAAATGGTGTAAGTAAAAGAGCGGGGAGGGGGTGGAAATGAGTTACTGTCCAACTCTACAACTGCTTCAAAGCAGAGAGACCTGGGGCCCGTTTCTCGAAAGTCCCCCCAAGTTTGCAGGGACGGGTTTACCTAAAACCGGGGGTTCGGAAAAAAAAAACACGCCGAACGCCAAATGACTATGAAGTTTTAGTGATTTGGGTTAGGAGACTGAGTGGATCAAGTTTCAGTTCAGGTTGCACCAGTTTCCTGACCCTTATCACTAAACTTCAGAGTCATTCCGCTTGGGCCTCGGTTCCGGATTCCGGATTTTAGTTCTTTAGTCAAACCCTATGGGGGCTCCGTAAGTCCCCCATATTTGGCCCCGAATACCCCGTTAAGGACGGTGCCCACTAATGGGAAGTATTTTCTCCCAGTTAATGACGATGTGAGACAAGTAGATCATATCAGGGGCTATTGAAATCCAAAAAGAAAACTGGGGGTAATCATGCATTTTTCAGAGATAACTGCGCTTCAATATGGAGAAAAACGTTGAATAGGCATTTTTTTAGAAAAATGATAAAAAGTTATTTTTTCCCCAAATTTCAGACTGTACGCGTGGACTGGTACAAATGCAATGACAATGATAACATAAGAACGTCTCTTTATAAGTCTTTTTTTTTTCTAAATAACAGCACACAACTGGGAAGTTATCAGCAGTTGCCCCTCTCCACGCCTTTGCCTTAAAAATAGTGTAAACGACACTTTCCCCGAACCAAAAATTGGTCGTTTGCTGATCATGAGTAGGCATATTACTTTCATTTGGTAAGATAAGAAGTAGGGGTTACCACGCATTTTTAGAGGTTAAATTGGTTGGTTTCGACCTTAACTTAATCGCTTCGGGGGTTATTTACATTTTTTCCCATCCCTGCCCGGTCAGTTTTCACTATTGCTTCACTCAACGCGAAGTGCTCTGGGATATCCAAAATGGCTAACAGTCAGAGAGAACAACAATCCACGGAACAGAGCAAAAACAGAAAGTGAAGCAGGACATTACAGGACATAAAATCTTACAAAATTAAAGCAATATTCGGGAAAGTTGAGTTGGCGTGATGTCCCAAACGATTTTGCCGACATAACGATATTTCGATTTAGATTTAGATTTAGATTTAGAAAGTGTTTTGAGCCGATTAGCTGATAAAACGCGAAGGACGCGAGTGAAAGGTAAGCTTGCAGTTTCTCTATCAAGCGGAGGACTTAGAGCTTCCTTCTGATTTACTGGTCCTTGCCTTTTAAGGGATTTTAATACCCAAGCTCTAAGCGTAACATCTTGAAGCAATAACTTTTGATGTTTTAGAGTTGACTTTTGTTTGACTATAAAATGTTCGGTCAGATCGATCATACGGCAGAAATAGCAACATGCGCATACTTTTCAAAGAACTGACAAGGTAAATAGAAATTATTTTGCATCTGTTGAAAAACGACGCATTTTTTCCACAAGAAATAACTAGAACCTCCCAGACTTACAGGAGACAAAACCAGTCCGCGTGTCCTGCGTGTTGCGCATTTCTTTCGCGTCGAGCGCAACTACCTTGACATGCACAGAAAAGGTGCGCAGTAACAATAGTGGGCACCGTCCCTAAGGTCCACAATGTCAGGCTCCGGCGACATTCAGCCACGTGAGTCGTCGATAATCACGTGGCAAATATCTTGAGACATGGGCTGCCATGGCTTCGTTCGTAAAACAAACAAACAAAATAACATCATCATCCGCAGCAACAGCAAGAAAGGGGCTATTCCCATGTTACCGGAATGACTTTTATTCTGAAAACAGTTCATTTCATCTCAATAAAGTCATCCCTGTATCATAAAAGCAGCCCAACCACCCCCCTCACCCACAAAAACAAACAAACAAACAACACTTAAGTTGTTGTTTACTTTATTGTAATTTTTACTCTGACTTAGAGTTTTCTTTTTATCGACTAAAAATACACACTACTGTTGTTCTTTGAAGTGCCTCTCAAAATATTCCACGGACACAATAAAGGCAGTTGTAAACAATTATTGGATGAGGTTTTTGTGATATTCAGAATAATCAAGGTAGAGGTAGGGGTTATGTACCGAAGCCGAAGGCTGAGGCTGATAACCCTTACCGATAATTGTTTTATTATACATTGAACAAAAAAAATGGTCACGACAGTATTTGGAACTGATAATTTATTTCTAGACGTGTAAAAATTTACAAATCAGCGGCACATAATTCGATTGACGAAAAATCTAAGCATTAGACAATATGTGAAAAATTGAATAAAAGCTGGTTGAGAAAGAAAATACCAATTAATTTTAAGTCTTAACAGAAAAAAACATTACAATTGTAAAAAGCGAAATTTTTGGAAACTTGGCGAGTGAGTTGTCTGAAAGTGTAAATCTCGCAAAACTCGTTTTTCGTGTGAGAGAGTTAAAAGAGGAGGCAAATTGATATTTCCAGCTGTACGGTTTTCTAACCTCACAGAGTCTTCATCGGGAGCAGAGTTGCTAGCTCCGGCAACAGTTAACGTTTCTGACATTCTCCTCTTGGCGGTTTGATCGGTTTTGCTGTAGGCCCTGGTTGGACTTTCATTTCTGTGCCAGCTGACAGTCAAACCCTGATTTATCGAGAATAGTGACGGCTGTAGCTCGGATGGAATGGTTTGTATAAATACGTGACAGGTTTGCCTCCTTTGATATTCGCTTCATCATGTCGCCCAACGAGCGCTCGCCAACTACCATTTGTCCTACCAGACTATGGCATCTGAGCTCACCTCTTTCTTGGGTCGTTGAAATAAGAACTCGTTTTTAGGGTGTAGATGCTGTAAACATTTCTCGAAAGAAGCGACAGGGCACCACACGCCTTCAGTAGCATACATAACTCCTCCTTCCTCTGCTTCATCGTCTTCTCTGAGATTTTTTATTAGTTAACATAACTTTTTTATTAGTTAACTTAAATTTGGTTCCTGTTGCATCAGTGTGGACTTCGAAGTCGGCTTTTTTCAATTGTCGTAGATTTTGACGACCACGTCTGCAAAAACACAGCATAATTTCGAAGAACACTTTGTTCAGAAGCGTCTTGGAGTGGTCTGAATTGAAAACGCCGCTTTCGTAGAGTTTTTTCAGGTCATCATCGAGTATCGGCGGTTTGTGTTGTACTTTAGCTTGACCTTGCTCTGACGGCAAGCAACACAAAGCGCGCGAACTTGACATGATTACCCAAAGAAATCATGCAGCACGGTCTTACATGACATCACCTTGACATGATTATTGTATAAGCTGCAGCTAGATGACGTCCCAGGCGCTGATTTCGAAAATTCACTGTACGCTTTCGGCCGATCAGAAAAGTGATAGTGAAATGAATGTGTAATAACGTCTGTAATCCTCCAAAGGGGCCTTGTCAAGGAGTTCTATTCCTCAACACGACAATGATGTGGGATGCAGTAAGTTCGAGTCAATTTAAAGTAAGTTCTATGACCTGAGGCCTGTCATGCAGTGAGAGTACAATTTATGTATTTATATGTACTAATTGTTTATGATTTTTACATATGCCGAACTAAATTGATCAACAGATTTCAGTTCCGGAAGAGACTTGGAAGTAAGGACTACCTTTAAAAATGTATGACAAAATTGTAAGTGACCGCTTTGTTTAAGTGACTCCCTATCCTAAAACCCCCAGATTTTTCCACTGAATTAGCTTTATAGCTCGCAAACGCAGACGTATTTCTGGTCGTCGCCTCTCTCCACCATAAAAACTCGGGACTCTCACGTAAATGACCACCTCTTGTAAGCGACCAACTGATCTATTAACCTTTTTTCTCATGGAACTACAACTTGCAATTGCACTCAATGAACTCATTTCCAAGTAGGTGTTTCGGGACCTCTACTTAGAAAAGCGACCACCACGAAGTCTTCGCACTTTGGTTGGTCGCTTATGGAGGGTTTGACCCATAATACCAAAAGTGCCTTCATCTACAATCTTATGTATCGGGGCACCCAACGACTGTTTACTGTAATTTATCTAGAGAAGCAAATAGCCTAGCATTTTCTGTTACTTGAAGACAGCTAAAACATTCTAGTTGACCCTTCCATTTATATACAATCTTGGAAGCTAAAATGTAATAAATTCTTTACGATTTTCCGCAGTTTCATTTTTCACACTTCATTCCCCAGTTTACGCTATTTTTCATAGAAGAAAGGAAACCTGAAATTTTCAGATTCAAAAACGAGATGGAGAGAGGAATAAGAAAAATTCTCACTTTCGTAATATGTCGAAAATTGCAACTAAGTTTTCGGGAAAATAATACTGAAGCCCTTGTGATTTCGAAAAAGACTCAAGTTCCCCTCAGGATGTCGGACCGAGCAGATACGAATTTTTTAGCGCCGTTTATAATACATTCCTAGAGATCTAAAAGTACCCTGACCCTGAATATCCTAAGATGAGTTTTCAGTGTATTTAGGAGGAAACCTTCGTTGGTTTCTCCTGATTCATCTGGGTCAGCCAGTCCCATGCGAGGTAATCCAACCCAGTCCAGGATTCTCGATTCCCCACTGTGGTCGGTGTCGCTTCCGAATTCCAGACAATGGAAGTCCGGATTCCTTGTCAGTGGAATTTGGATTCCGGATTCCAATCGTTTGCAGGATCCCTGATAATTCAAGCTGGATGACAGATTCCAAAGCCCTCGAATTGCAATTCCACGAGCAAAAATCCGCCCAGATTCTGGATTCCACGAGCAAAGGTTTCTCCGATTACGGATGGGAATCCGGAGTACCTGACATGGAGCAATACACTGACAGCCATTGGATTGTGGGGACTCAAGTGAGCGCAGCGGATTTCGCTGGAAGAAAAACTAAACAAAAGAAAGAACATTCTAACGAGAATAAGATGCTCAAAAGTGGCTAACTTGTCTAATAGATGGACAGGGTCGTGAGTGAAGGACAGACTGCTACATCGCAAGACTTTCAACAGGTTCGATATCTATTGATTCTGATTTCTTCTTACAAATAAGTTTCTTAGCTGCTCTCCTGAACTCCTGCATTCTTATAGCATAAATAAGGGATTCAAGATAGGATTGAATAAATACAATGCGCCAAACGTATAAGAGATACGATAAGCTATCGCTGAAGAAACTTCATCCTGCCACAAGTGGTCTGCAATTATGGCATCCCAAATAACGGCAGAAAGAATGGTCAGAAACGAGGCCACGGTCATTATAAATAATGTTAGCGATAGTTTTCGCTCTCCCAAAAGTAACGAGCCAAAGTGCTATCCCGAGGGAGGATATTTCAGTTGACGTTTAGAATAATCCTAACATAAGAGACTGCGAGAATTAAAAGGGTGATAAAAACGAAAGATGCATACGTATGGGAATACAATCGAAACACGCAATAAAAAACTAGACTAGAGCCAATGCCAGCAACCAACTGAAAACAATAATCCTAAATTAAACCTTTCCTTTTGCTTGTCTGAATGGAGGAACGTACCAGCAGGGGTGCCTCAGGGAACCAAGCTCGGGCCGTGGCTGTTTATTCTCATGCTTGATGACATCAACATTAGTAACACGGAACTGTGGAAATACGAGGATGACACAACTATTGCAGAGTGTGTTGACAAGAAGGAAGACAGCCGTATCCAATCTGATATGAAGGAACTGATCGCTAAGTCTAACCAAAACAAGTTCCAGCTAAACGAGTCAAAGTGTAAGGAACTACGGATTTCGTTCGCTAAATCAGCCGCGGACTTTGCTCCCATTGTTATCAACGAAAAAGCAGTAGAGGTAGTGTCCACTGTTAAGTTGTTAGGTCTAAATATATCACCCGACCTCCGGTGGAGCTGTCATGTTGCTGAAATAAGTAAAAAAGTAGCGAGTCGATTATATTTTCATAAACAACTGAAGAGAGCGCATATTCCCGCCAAAGATCTGCTAATCTTTTACTTGACCTGCTAATCTTTTACTTGATTCTGTATCCGCCCAGTAACGGAATACGCATGCCCGGTGTTTCACAACGCGCTTCCCGCATATTTATCCGCAGAGCTAGAACAGCTACAGAAGCGCTCCACGCGAATTATTTTTCCGTTTGTACCGTATAGCGACGCATTACATCAAGCCAACTTGGAGACGCTCTCTCGACGCAGGCAGTCTATCACAACTAAACTTTTTGATTCCATCACTCGTAACTCAGACCATAAACTGCATGAGCTCTTGCCACCTCGTAAAACTTGTGAATCCAATTAAAGACGAAAGAGGAATTTTAATGTCCCTCTGGCTAAGACGAAGAGACTTAAGAACACATTAATATACAGCAACTGTAATTAAATTTTAGCTACATATGTGTACATTTTTCTTATATTTTTTCTCATATTTTATTAGATTTTATTATTGTAACGATTAATCTAATTCAGCTTTTGGCTGCGATTTTAATCAGAATAAACTATCTATCTCAATAAGGCAGTGCTTGAAAGGATATATTGTATCATGTAATCTTTCTAAAGAAATCAATACAAAGTCGGTAACGTATTAGTTCTTGCCAGCTGAACCACTTTTCTGTAGAGCATGACAGGTACCTCTCAGGGATAGCTGGTTCCAATATGGATAACAGGCCTTCAGTTGTTCCAAATAGTAAATCAGCCACAGTCGGAATTATTATCAGGTACGTACTGCGCTTGCGTAATCGGTGGTTAGTTGCGAAGGTGGCGATTGTGAAGGCGTTTACTAAAACAATGAAAACTGCTTCGTGACATAACTTGCAAACCATATACATTGTTCTATTTGTTTAAGGAATGATGAGCACTTCAGTCGTTTACTGAATGAAATGTACTCAGATTCATCTTACAGCTAGAGCGTTGCTTTCTCTGACATGCATGTAACTATCAATTACGAAGGAAAAAGAAAACGTAAATTAAATCAACCACTTAGTGACAGTAATAAGAATTAACAAAAGAGTAGAACTTTGGAGTGGATTTCTACGACCATTTGCTGGGAAATGAAACACACTGAATGAAGTCACCTGAGATCATGCTTGAAAAATATGAAAAATAATAAATAAATAGATAAATTAAAAACAAATAAATGAATACCCTAAAGGTCCACAGAGAACCTCTTGGTGACTGTTTTAGTCTGTCACTGACCTTGAACACCAAAAATTTGTAACCTTAGGTCCTTTAGCGTGCAGCTGTTCCGTTTGAAGTAAGCACAAAGCACGTTGTTAATTTTTCATTGATGTTCAGTTAAATTCCAGGGTAATTAATACATCACTATAATGACCAGTACGTTTCCTTCACTAATAAAGTTGTTCAATTGCCCTAAACAACGAAAATTTTCTTTATCTATTTTTATTTACTCTTTTATTTATTTTTCAGTTGTATAAAAAGATCCTAACCCAGTGTAGGTGGCGGTAAGTAAAAAACAAAATTCAGTTATGATTCTGTTCTCGTCTAATTAAAATAACGGGTGCACAGTTATCCGAAGACCAAAAAGCTGAACTTCTGACTAATACTGAAAGGAAGAAGTGCAGAAATACATAAAACATATCGCAGGATAGATGTTACCTACTTTTTGAGGAGTATATGCAGGAAAAATTAACATCAGTGAATCCGTGCCGAGAAATAGACAAACGTTTTAAAGAAAGTCTACAAGGAGTAAGCTTGCTATACGAACTTAAAAATATTTTGCCTGAATATCAAGAATTTTGAGGAATTAACCTGATCCACTTGGTTTAATCTCGCTATAGGGCTCCCTACCTTTATACTGTTTCTGTTGTCATTGAAAATAAAACGAAAAGTACTCATATATGGCAGCTAATATGATGGATTGTAGATTTGATGGCCTCTTGATATATAAACGATGAACTTACCATGCTTTCTCTTTGTTTGTTTGTTTGTTTTCTTTTTTCTTTCTTTTCTTTTCTTTTCTTTTCTTTCTTTCTTACAAGCAGCTTGGTAGTGTCGATCATAGCCTAATCAATGTGACACTTGCTTATTTGACAGAGGTTATCAAACATATTAGTTTTGGAACCTACATAAAGTTATTCCTAAACATAAGTAACAAATAGCTTTCAAAACATATGACAATTTATATTAACTAGTTAAGTAAACAATGGAAAAGTTCAGTAAGACGCAAAACATTCAGATTTTTTAGAAACCAACTATGCCTAGATCTTATTTTGAGTTGTTATACATTTATTCTTTAGAACCACTTTCTGGTTGCTTTTATCTGATTGTTATTCATCATTTTTAAGTGACTTTATGCCATGCCTTTGCGCTGATGAAAATGTCACCTATACGTCGAGCTTATTAAAAACTAAATGAATATCCTCTTTCAAATACATAAAATTCAACATGATGCACGGAGAGTTTTAGAGGCTTCAAAAAAAGGACTAACATGTTTATTCCCTTATTTATTTATTACATTAAATTAATTTGAGGAGGACTCGGAAAAAAAATCCGAGTCCCAGATGGGATTTGAACCCACGACCCTCCGTGATCTAGTCGGATGCTCTAACCACTCTAACAACAACATTAATATCATGTTGTTGTTGTTTCATCTTTAATATACTCACTTTGGAGGTTGGTTGGCCGCATCTTGGATATGCTTTAAGGTGACAGCGCGATGCTGTTAGTGAGTTCTTCACTTCTTGTGTGCCTATCATTACTTGGCTGTGTAGCCGCGTGATGCGGTTCCAGTGGAGGCCGACAAATTGGCCCTTGCTCACCATAGAGTCTCCAGTAGCTCAAGTGGTTAGAGCATCCGACTAGATCACGGAGGGTCGTGGGTTCAAATCCCATCTGGGACTCGGATTTTTTTTTCCGAGTCCTCCTCAAATTAATATCATGTTGTTGTTGTTTCATCTTTAATATATTTATTTATTCATTTGTAAATATTTATTTTTGTTTGTGTCCCCCTGGACTCACTATCATAATGAATTTTGATATATCGATAGTGGCGTATGT
Source organism: Porites lobata (assembly GCA_942486035.1). Lineage (NCBI taxonomy): Eukaryota > Metazoa > Cnidaria > Anthozoa > Scleractinia > Poritidae > Porites > Porites lobata. The sequence goes on from CALNXK010000162.1 coordinate 648,125, forward strand.
ACGTGGCCCAAAACGTATCAGCCTCTTTGAATAATGAGGCTTAGGTACTAGGCAAGTATATTTTTAAGAACATCAACATAGGGTGCTTAGGTTCCTACTTCGTGCTATGACATTTAAAGACAAAAAGGATCGCTATTACAATATGTAGGCATAACGCTTCTAAGATAGCAAAGTTACCGCAAAGATTCCTCTAACAGGGTCGTCACGTGCAGGTTGGGGGAGTACGCTTTCGCAGCTTTTTATTTTATTTTTTTTTTAGTTTTTTTTTTTTCGCATTCATGTCATAGATCTTTACGAAATCCTGGAAATGTGCCAAAAATCATGTTCCATGAAAAGTTTGCTCCACATGATATATATATCTTAGTCTATCTTAGAATAAAAAGGAAACAAGTAAGGAACTTATCGCAAGAGGCACTAAAGGTAGTTATTATATAAGTTTTTTCCTCGGCATAACTTACCGATAATATCCATGTTCTTTTCTTTAAATACACTGCTTTGTTGTCAGAGTTGAACTTTTTGTGCATTTATTTCGCCCGTCTCTAGAGAGCTAACATAAACAGATGAATTTGATGCAACCGTCATTTAGTTATAATTTGTTGAAAACAAAGTTAATTATTTCATCCTTTATTGAACTGCTGTCCGTTCAGTTCCAACTCTCTTCTGTATTACTTCTAACAATTTCATTATAACCTTCTCAGTATATTACTATTTGTTAAGCAATTTCGATCTCATTACGCGTTCACGCAAAAAGCAAAAAGAGGTTCTTTCGTTAATTTGGCAAACGTCACAACAAGTTTATTGCTGTCTTCAGCTTCCGTTCATTATCATTTTTTGATGAAGCGTGTTCCCAAGTTAAGTTGTTGTTAGAGTGGCTATTAACAAGATAAATATATCCCGGTTTCTCGCAGATCCTGTCGAAAACGAATAAATTATGCACCGTCCATCTTATGTTGAGTCTTAAGTCATTTTAAAACCCTATGTATGTACCATTATGACAATTTGAAAATAACGGACCCCACCAAAACGTCTCTGTAATCAACAGTTGAACAATTGTTGCGACACGAAGTCGGGACTTTAAGATCTAACGACGCGGACGGTAACGAGAACGACAAAAAATCAATAGGTTATATTAGCAAAACAGCAGCTTTGCACGTGCACCATGATTTTTTGTATATTTTTCTCCCGCTTTTGCACGACTAGGACGTGGACATGCCTAATCTCGCGTTTTACGGAGGACGTAAACAAGCAACGAAGAAATTTTATTTCTCTTACTGTACTTGGATATGGTGCCTAGGAATTCATCTCCAGAAGGGTTCGCCTACATTTGACAAAGTAAGTGGGCAGGAATAATTGCGATATAGACTGAAAGAACGCAAATTCACTTTTTAAGAGGCGTTTTCATTGCCGTCGCGTCGTTGGATCGTAAAGTCCTCATTATGTGACGGAGCGACCGCGCCGATCTCAAAAGTGGAGTGTGACATATCGGATAGGTTTTGTACGTGTCATACTTCGGTACAGTGTGAACACCTGTTCGGACCGTCGCAGAAGTGAATAAGAAGGAGCGAGGACTGGAACCCACAAAGACGGAAGTAAATATTCAGGAGTGAGAACTGGATGTTAGGGCACCAAACCTAGCAAGGCTAATTTAAGAATATCAACGTAAGGGTGCATAGGTCCCTGTTTAATTATACGATTTTTTTCTTTTAAGTTCAGCTTATATTTTATCTTAATGTACTAAATTGAGTACACATTGTATAATTCTCCCCACGTATTGGCCATGTTGGCGCTACAGCCCAATCAAGCGGAAGTTAAGAATGTGGAATTGAACGACCTCTGAGCAGGGTACATGTTTCCTAACAAATTAAAACCCGGTGAGACTTGGCGTGCGACATTACTTTCTTTTAACACAATTTTGCGCCTTTAAAATAACTTGTCATTCACCATCGCACCGTTTTCATTCAAATTCTCTCTTAAATGACGAGATCATCGGCTAAAAAGGGTAAACCATCGCACTGAAATAAAGATTATTTTTGACATTTGAAATAATTACAATGGAACCGGTCAATATGGACACCCACGGGACATGTTTTAGTGTCCAAATTAAGCGGATGTCTGTATTTTTAAAATCAGGGTAATTTCATAGAAAATATATGTTGTTTAGCATTTTTTCGCTCGGGACAAACTAAACTGTCCTTTGTATACGGGTGTCCGTAGAGCGGGGTTCCACTGTACATCAAATAGACAGTGATGATTGGAATGGCAAGGAATCATATATTATATTTAGATGCACATGCGTACGGAAATGCAAGCGTTGCAGCCAATATAATTCCTCCTGAAGTTGTATGTTACTCTAACAATGTTTACCACCGCAGTTTGCGTGCTATTTCTTAGTTGTTACTTTATTTTATTTCATTTTTTATTATTTCACTACTCATATCTTTGTTACACTGATTAATAAAGATTACAAAAGACATCTAAGTAAGAAGACCTCCGCAATCTTGTTAGAGCTTTTCTAAGGAAATCTTCCATTTGTTATGTTCGTTCTTCAACAGGTATTGCTTGAGTACGTACATACAATGTAAGAGGTTCCATCGGTTGGACTCGCGCTAGTTCTGATGTCTTAGTACAAAAAAGCTTTCTGGCTGCTTTCCTAAATTCTTGCATTCTTACTGCATATATTAGGGGATTGACTATAGAATTGAAAAGAAAGAGTAAGGCAAACGAGTAATAGATGCGAAAAAATACTGCAGGGCATAATTTACTCCATATGCGTTGGGGGACAACAGTCCAAATAGCCCAAGGAAGAATGGTCAGAAAAGAGACCACAGTAACTGTAAATAAGGTCACCGTTAGTTTTCTTTCTTTTGAAAGTGCTGTTCCAGCATTAGGTGTGTGAGGGTTGTTTTTGACAGTTGAGATGATTATAGAATATGAAACTGTGAGAATGAGAAGGCAGAGAAAAACGTAAGCTGCAGTGACATACAGAAAAGAAGCCGGCGATGCACGGAAAGAAAGAAGAGAAAAGACAGATGACAAAGTCAAGGAGAACAACCAGCTACACAAAATAGTGGCGAGGTAAACTCCTGTTCCAACAAGACAATGCCTATAGGGGAAAAGTGTTGCGTGTAACCTCTCTAACGAGATCAATGAAATATTAGCTAATGAAGCAACGAAAAAGAGCCCCCGTAACGTGAAATACAAAAATGATTGCAAACTTAAATCTTGTTCAAGACCCTTCACCGTCTCCAGGTTGTCTTCTTCGAATATAATAGAAGGTCCGGCCACTGTTGCCACCAGTAAATCGGCCACAGTCAGATTTTTTATGAGGTAGGTACTGCGCTTGCGTAGGTGGCGAGAGTGAAAGCATTCAGTAAAAAGATGGCAATAAACTCGATGACGTGAGCTGGAAACCAAGCTCTTCTTTCGTTTTCAGAAATAATTCTAACAGTCTCATTCGAAACGTTCCAGCAGTCTTTCATTCTCACTAAGTGTTATGGTTACCAGTGGTATCCCCCTTTTCTAAGGGAAATTTGCAAACAAAACCGCATGTTGATGCGAGAAGCAGTCACGCAGAGAGAAAAAAAGGAGAAAGAATGAAATAAAAAGATAAAAAATGGATGTCTCAACTGGCCCATAAACGGTGTTAACAGGTGTTCTACCGAGCACTCAAAGCAAAGCAAGAAAGCTGCTATATTTTCATCGAAAGCAATATATTCAGAAAAAAAAAAGTTTAAAATCTTGCATTGATGTATCGCTAAATAGAAATGATGCATTTACCCGTATCTATGCAAAATAATACATCAAGTCAAATAGAAAAACGTTGTTCCAAAATTTTGAGCAAAAGCATAACAAAACTAAGCTATTCTTTTCTATTTGTCGTAGTAAATATAGACGATCGATAGTTGATCACTTCTTTCGACTACTGATAGAGAATTCTAGCTTTTTGGCACCTGTGAGAAGTTTAACTTGTGCGATTTATGGGTCACTCAGTTTTACTGTAAAAGCAACTGAGGAGTGCGTCGTGGCGTGAAATTTAGGCAGGAGTTTATTTCGCACATTCCCTGTCTGCGTTTCACGGGTACGAATTTTTGCAAAATCGTGGATTTTCCAACGCTGAGAATAACTTTTGGAGATAAGACACGTACCAGTGGCCATATTTTAGGGACGACTAGTAAGAGATATGGCAATTCGAAGGGGGTGTTATTTTATTTCATATTTTCCCTTTGGTCATAAATCGTCGAAATGGAGTTCAAAGCTACGGCGGCGGTATCCCCTTTGTCATTCGTTCATCCGTTCAACCAAAAACGTAATGAAGCATTTATTTCATGCTAGAAACGTTTCAAGGCTTGCATGCCTCTAATTATAAGTTACTTAATAAGAACCTTAAATAAGACTACGCTCACGATACTACGTTAAGTACGGGCATGACTTTTTAAACGCAGCTCGCGTGCCTTTGATAATCAGTTTTCAGGTAGTACACCTGATGTATCATTCCGCCTATCCTTTTTGGCTTCTGCACTTTTTGTGTTAATCATTGACAGGAAACCGAGTTAGTTCTGGGAATATAACAAGATAAAATTTAAAATTCGTACTCGTGGTTAAAAAGAAAAAGGATCACTATTATAATATCTGATAGGCATAACGCTTCTAAGATAGCAGAGTTACCGCAAAGATTCCTTAAATAGGGTCGCGCGTGGTTTCGCAGCTTATTATTTATTTCATTTTTTCCTCATTCATGTCATGGATCTCAGTTTAGAAAATCCTCATGATCGAAATCCGCTAAAAATCATATCCCACAAAAACTTTGCTCCACATGATTATATCTCTTACTATCGTAGAACAAAAAAAAAAAAACAAGCAAAGAATTAAGGTAGTGATATAACTTCTTTCCCTTGCACTAACTTACCGATTATATCCATGTTCCTTTCTTTTGATACACTGGTTTGTTGTCAGAGTTCAACTTTTTGCATTTATTTGGCAATAAATTAGCCCAACTTTAGAGAATTATCGAATGAGCAGGTGAATTTTATGCAACCGTCACTTGGTTTCAATTTGTTGAAAACAAAGTTTAATTATTTCACTCCCTACTGAACTGCTTTTCGTTCAGTTCCAGCTTTCTGATCTCTGTATTATTAATAATAATTTTCATTATTACCTTATCAAAATTCATAATAACTCAATAGTAATAATAATAATTCATAATAAATATAACCTTATCAAAATTCATATTTGTTAAGCAATGTCGCCCTCCTTACGCGTTCGGCTTGGCGCACGCTACTAGTGTACACGAGCGTAACACCGTGCCTTATGCACGATTCGCGCTCAAGAAAAGACACGGTTTTTGTGCCAAAGCACGGGAAAAAAACATGCAAAGGCACAGATTAGGCACACTTTAGGCACAGTTAAGGCACGTTTTAAATATTGCTAAGGCACATTTTAGGCACAGTTTGGGCCCAGTTTTGGCACAGGTTTGGCACGGTTTAGGCACAAATATTCAACGCTGGGCACTTTTTTGAAAATCTTTGTAACCCGACTTGCAAAAAAGAGCAAACTTAGTACGAATTACAAAAATAATTCAGATCAAACACGATACAGCTAGAAGTAGGTATGGGAAGTGTAAGTTTTGAGCCGCGCCGAAAGTCTGGAAAATTAAAGTATTCTTCGACAGTCCGTGTTTACTCCGAGGATAATGTGGAAATTCGCACGCGATATATGCGGTCTGAACCTTTTCGATTGCCATGCAATTTTATAGACTCGCTTTCTTTCGTTTCTAAAAGAAATCGTGAAAGAAAGTCGAAGCCATAATAACAAAAACAAAGCTAAAGAAGTAAGGCCCAAAAATAGCCACTAAAAGTCGTAGAAAATACTTTTTGCGATCGCGGTAAAATTGGCCTGAATTTGCAAGTGCAATTTGCAACTGGTAATTTGAAACCTTCATGCCAACGCGTGTTGTTTTTTAAATACAAAATGCGGCTGCTTTTTAAAAATATTTCTCTGACTAAAAACGTAAGATTTACACTTAGTAGTAAAATAATTCAAGCTGCTTGTTTGTTTTTGTTTTCTGGCTCTGTTAGCAAATTAAGCTTTGATCGTATAATAATCGATGAGACGTGCCATTTATTTTGCTTCTAAACTCATCGGCGTGCAATCAATTTTTTCGTTTTCATTTTATAAGTCATATCACAAGTAAATTCTTTTTTTGAATGCAAATCTGCCCTCCTGAAAAAAAACAAATATTTCGTTCCAACTAAACGCTCCGTTAAGAAGGGGAGAAGAAACCTACTTGGAAATTTTTCAACATCGATGAAATTAGCATATCAACAATGTAATTGAGCTGAGCACTTACTTTAAATACGCTAGCCTGTTTAAGAATCCATTTTCCTGTTTGTCGGGGCTTTCCCTGCTGTCTCTAACCGTATTCTGAGTCATGTTATTTCTTATTAGGGGATAAAAAGGTCGTCAGACCGTGTTTCTAGACTTCGTAAACCTCAAAACTGGCATAATTGCCGTGCGCCCTCTTCGTTCGCTGTGGAGCTCGATAGGCTGAACACGATTTTCCGAGTGACTCAATATTTTGGCACAACTTGTGCACAGATTAGGCACAGTTTGGGCACAACTTAGGCACGGCTTAGGCACGTTTTTCAAAACTAAAATGCACACTTTATGCACATCTTAGGCACATTTTAGGCACAAAATCTTTATGCCAAAGCACACTCTAGAATCCGATTTTAGGTCCAACGCACGGTTTACGAATTTTCACGTTAAAAAATGCTGTCTAACCTTACATATTTGATCTTAGCGTAAAAATGGGTTTCCCAAAGTCTTAACAGTTAGTCTATAAGGAAGGTGTAACTTATGAGCATTCCAAAAATTATTATTTCTTCTCTTAACAACAACAGAAAGTCAATGAAAAACAATCTTTTAAATTGACGTTCGCGCTGCACAGAGATCGTATGTAGACAGAACATCTTTCTGAAAACGCCCTAAACTTTGTTGTTTTGTAGTTAGTACTCATAAGTCACTGACCTCTTCGGAGAAATTTTTCCAAAGTACCATCGACAGAAACAGAGAAATTCCACAATATGCGTGGTTAGACTGTAAATGTTACGCGAGCTGTTAAAAAATGGTCCCATTTTGAGCCATATTTTTCATATTTCAATTCTATTTTGGTCTTACAGCCAGAAAAGCTCAATGAAAAGCTGTTTATAAACTTTAACTTCTTGCCAAATATCGATGCGATCTGAGTTTTAATAAGTTCATAAGAGCCAAACGATGTGAGATTCTTAGCCGTGTACACCAGTAGCGTGCGCCAGGCCTTTCACGCTAAAAGCAAAAAGAGGTTCCTTCGTTAATTTAGCAAACGTAACGTACAACAGTTTTTAATTATTGCTGTATTGACATTCTGCATGTCCATTACCATTTTTGATGTGATGTGAAGCGCTCTCCCAAGTTAACCCTCGGACGTACAAAGGGGGGGCAGACAGGGGAGGTGGTTAGGTGGAAGGGTAGTTGCCCCCCCCACTTTAAGGTTTTCTAATTTTTTTTTCCTAGACGATAAAACATTACCACCTAAAGTTTTCTGTAGCTTTTCATTTATCCTTGGCGCGCATTTTGACACAAGTTTTCTGGCTGTCAGTTACTATGCTTACGAGATATGACGTCATAAGTAGCAGGTGGTCAAGCCATTCTTGAGTGAGAATGCATGTTTTTTTCAGCTTCTTTCAGGAACAAATTTAAGTTACGCTTGTGGATAAAATGATGTAAGTGATTATTAATGTGTTATTTTACATGTTAAGCGCAAAAAATATTCATTCTCACTGTTTTTACCTGATTTCTAATTTTCGATAAAATCAAAGATGGCGGCCAAGATGGCGACCATGTTTGGTGACGTCACAGACCCCCAGCAGCGCCTCTGACCCATAAAATAAACGTTGCCCCTTGTACCAAGGGGGAAGGGGAGGGGGTATGACGCTGCGTGTACGTCCGAGGGTTAAGATGTTATCATAGTGCTATTAATGAAAGGAATATTTCCCTGTTTCTCCGCTATGTTGAAGATAGGACGATAAAGAACCACCGTTAAAGTAACGCAGGCATAGACTTATCTATCATAATTTTATAAAGATTAAGACAGGGTCGAAACCAAATGAAAAAAGTATACAAATGAAAAGCAAATTTGTCGTAAATGAAGAAATTAAGCACAGTCCCGTGATATTATATTAAGCCTGCTTTTCGTCAAGTTAAAACCCTATGTATGTAGACTGGAGAGATAGCATTATGACAATCTGAAAATTATTTGTCTAATACCGATACCCAACAAAACGTCTCTGAAATCAACAGTAGAGCGATTGTAGCGGGGTGATTTTTGTGACGGACTTAAGTTGCCCCTCTCTGATCTCGAAAGTTGATATCGGATAGGTTTTGTGCCATATGTTGGTGCAAAGTGAAAGTTGAATACAACTCTCTGGGCTACGACAGAGAATTATTTTAGTAGAGACGGGTGGGGAGGACTGTACTAGATTGTATCCACAGACAGTCTATTTTTTTTTCGGGGGGGGGGGGGGGGGACGGGAGATTGGGTCAGTGTAAAATATTGGGTTGAGGGGCCACCCGTAAAATGTTTCTCCAAACTGAAGAATCGTCGTAGCCCTTGCCCACAATGAACACCCTGTAACGGATAGGAGAACCTCTTCTATAAAATGATCTAATACTACTGTGGATACCTTAAACTGTCTGAACTGCCTTTAATTCCATAATGCATGCAGTTAACCGGTGCTTAATTTTCAATTGCCCTCGCCGAAAATCCTCTTAATTGATTCTGCTTGCTAAAAAACTGATAAAACGTTTTTAAAACGTTTAATGCAGCTTATACATATTTAACTCTAAGGCTAACTAATCATATTATCGAATAACGTCGACGTGGAAGACAGTTCAAGATGAAAGCGCATCAAAATGTGTTGCTTTATGGACAAATAATTCTGCATTAATTAACCCTTACAGTGGCTGAGCTCGAACGGAAATATTCTGGTAACTTATTAACCTGAAAGGAAAACACGTTTTATAATCGACCATGGATTTGAATGTCTTTTTTAGAGAATGATAAATGAGTTAACATGACTGCAGCTGGGAATTAGAGGCAGGTCCTTTTTCGGAATACCCACCAAGTGAGTTATAGAAAAATACGAATGTTCGTCCCAAACATGCACAGAAGTCACTGCAGACACTTTGGTTTAGATTAAAGTAGTTGTTTTCTCTATACATACTTACTTCCTTTAGCCTTCTTCCTTCCTTTTATGAGTAATTTTTCGAGGAAACTCACAGGTATTCATTCATCTTCGCGGTAAATTTGATCCCTGCTTGGAAAACAGGATAGATGAGCAGGTGAAATTTCTGCAACATGAACTTTAATGATTACTCTTCCTTTTTAGGTGAGGCTTGCAATTCAATATATGACAGCTTAGTTTTGAGTGAATAACGTCAATTTATCGCAAGGACTATTACAAATAACCCTAATAAGAAACAAATTTACCTCGTAGAACCTAGACATGGTCACCTTTTGCTATAAAAAACCGCTACCATTTGGGAGTACGAATAGGAGTTGAGTACGAGGTAGCTGTTAGCTGTCTGGTGAAATGAGAGTAATAAGGAATTGAAGACGAAGATGTAAAATAAGACTCTCGGAACCTTCTCGCTTGGCGAGCGAGTTGACCGAACACCCCACGGCAATAATTAACAGCAAGAGAGAATGCTTTATATCATAATTTGTTTCTTTTAACTTGCTTTATCTCTTGTGTTATATTTTATTAATTAAAATTAGTTTGTAACATTGTTATTTTTATTGTAAAGTTAAACTTGATTATTGTAAACCAGCAGCACATCCTTACTTTGGCTTGGCCTTTGGTACCTCTAGAGGTCATTCTAGCTTCGGCATTACTTTGTGTAATTCTACTTTGCCATTGAATCAACTAGAAATACGTTTTCGCATAAAATCTCGCGAAGCTAACAGGGCCAGCAGTGAGACTAGACAGTAAAAAGCCAAAGGGTAAAAAGAACGATGAAAGAACAAAAAAAACTGGACGAAGCCACGCTAGGATTTGAACCTGCATCCCAACCTCCCCCAGCAAAAGAAAGTGCGGCCTTTAACCACTGGGCTATGCAACCACTGAGTCAATAGCAGCTGGAAATTAATAGTGTTGAAGTATCTTTTTCTACTTTTCACACTGTTGAACCTTATGGAGCAGTATTTATCATGAATTCAAATATACATTTGAGGAGATAGCTCAAACGAGTATTTCAAAACCATTTCGCATTATCTCCGTGTTTATTCGAGCTTTATATAGGCCGCTCGATTAACGGACTGGTCTTCTTCTTCGCTGCTTTCGCTGAAGTTCAGGTCACCGTTCTTTCGGTGTTAAACCTTCCATGGCAAGGATTTCCAGCCACTTGTCCAATCGGGCACTGTTGTGTTTGCAGCCCGCGGTCATTTGCCTCAGAACTATTTAGCGATTTTCCAAGGTACAATAAACAGGGGATGAATAAAATGAGCCCAAGTCGCTGCACTTGTTGCCTGGAAACCCAAAATGCACGATGAAGTCATGTTGAATGGCGTCTTTAGCATTTGTTTATGGCTTGTTGCTAGGCAACTGCGGATACCAAACCGATTGAAAGATTTATGACCAAAGCGAAATCGCAGTTCGCTTGCGATCCTCGCGTGATACGCGCGCTGCGCGCGCGACAAAATTATAACCTTGCTCCGCGAGAATAAAGTTGATTTTGATTTTCATACAGTGACATTTAAGAGATATTTAAGAGCAAGCAGATTCGTTGCTTAGCGTCAACAAAACAATTCATTTTTCCACAAAGTCGTCCGAGTGTGGCGCAATCGGTTAGCGCGTTTTTAAATGATTGATGTTTTAAGCACACCCAGGAACTTTTTGGTTTATTCTGCCTTTTTTTTTTCCCCCTCCTCACCTGTCATTGATATTCCTTTTAGAATACAGACACGAAGAATAAGCTACGGAGTTTGAAATGGAAGGCGACTCAAGTGACTTAAGGCCTGGGTTAAGAGGTCTGTGCAAAATGATTTATTGGCCAAAACTTCGGTATAGATGATGGCGCTGAATCAAAGTTTCGCTCACATGAAGAACTCATCGTTCTTAACATTTTAAAGTGTAAATATTGTGTTAATAAGTCACGTGTTAAGTCATGTGACCATTTTACTAAAAATTGTAAATCATTGACCAGTTGGTGGCCGGTTTAACGAAAGAAATCGAACAATAACATTTTTCTAATTCATATTTTTTTCATAATTTTTTTTTTTTTAGATAAAAATTATGAGGGAAAACATCATTTTAAATGCCCAAATTAATCATAAATTATTTAAAACTTTAATTTTAAACTTCGCGTACATTCATTCCAAACGTTGAAAGTTAGGTATCTTTCTCCTCTTTCAGAAATGCCAATTTGTTTATCCAGTCAAAGTAAGTTCGCCACCAATTCACCAATTTTCTCCATTTTCAAGTGTTAGTCACATGACATGTCAAGTGACCATAAGTAAACATTAAGGCTCAAGAAAACCTCAAGATTTTCTTTTGGGGGGAAATTCATTTTCTTCTACGTACTCCTAGCAAGAGATATTGCCAATCATTGATATGCTCCGAACACACCTTTGAGAGGTAAAAAAACCCTTGAAAGGGAAAAATAGAAAATTTTTCCTGAGACTTTATAAGTAAACACAATCGATACCATTTCGCTGTCTTTCTGTTTTATTTTATCACAACTATAATTTCCTTCCTGCTATTCTAAAACACGCTGAAATACTGATCAGTTGTTGCGTGACGGGTAGTTAAGCCAGTTTTACAGGCTCAAGAGGCCTATAAGCTGCTTGTGCGTCTTGCTCTTTTTGTCGCCTGGTCCAGATCTTTTTTGTGTCAAGGCCTGCAGGACACTTCCGTCTGTACGTTATTCCACCGGAACAGGAAATGTATCCGGATGGATTGCTCGGGTCTGCGTAGTCACCATCCTTTTTTCCCGCGCAAAAATCTGCAGTAAAAAGATAGATAATTTTAAAGCTAATATTTCCTATTGATGTCGTTAACGCCCAGCTGATGGGAAAAAAATATCTTGCATGGGATCATTTAAGTGAAAAATGACCATTTGATCCTATAATTACCAATGAAAAGTGATAATACTACAACGATGTCTTGTGGTTAACTCAAGATATCTGCTAAGTGTGTTTCCAAAAACTGGCCCCTATCCTATTTGTCAGCGCTGCTGTTTCACATTTTGGGATCTGGAAGTGATAAAGACTTAGACCCCGCCGCCTAAAGGATTTTTAGAAACGCGTCAACAACTAACGCGATTTTTTTTTTAGAATTTTTGTCGTCTTGTTTTATACGTTTCTTTTCCATAATGTTCATTTTTCGGGAGATGGAACAAGATGAAACCAGAAACAGCGACAGAAAGGGTATTTTCATGACAATTTCAACAAATTATCAATGCTGGAACCGGTCCGATACATGTGGCGCGGAGGAGATGCTTTTACTCTATGAAAGTCGGTTGCTATCCAAATGCAACTGCTGTGTTCCAGTTTATGAAGATTCTTAAAAGTGGAGATGTAGCTTTGAATTCTGGAAGATGATAGATGAATAGTTAAAGAATAAGTTGCTCTACAACCTTGGCATAGTAACTGTATTATCTTTGATGACACAAATTACAAAATGTCAACTTTCGAAAGGCACATGGTTTAGACAATATTACGTCAAGGGAGATGAACGTGGTCAATGCAGAGTTTGGTCACTGCATCGCCAACATAAACAGAATGAATTTCACAGAGACCACAAATCCTAGTAAAAGGAAGGTCGGCAAAGTGAGCACACTTTTTAAAAGTGGTGGACGAGAAGATTGCGGAAACTATCAACATTTAACAATGCTAAGTATTGCCAGTAAAATAACTGAGTCGATCATATGTGAATCTTAAGTCCCACACTTACAATATGTTTTGCAACGGAACCAGTAGGGTTACAGAAAGGGCCTATCTTCTGAATCATTGTTATTAAAGAGAAGGCAGGGGGGCTATCCATAGACAATGGCAAAGTAATTGGAACAATCTTTATTGATTTTAGAAAAGCCTTTGATTCCGTACACAATAATTCCTAGGCTATAAGTTGCAAGCCTGTGGAATAACTGGCAGCGTGTGGCAGTGATTACTAAGTTATTTAACAAATCGCCTTCAGTTTGTAAAAATCAGTGCTACCAAATCAGATCTACGCAATGTTGAATATGGGTTCCTCAACTTTCCCTTGTGGGTCCCAGGATCTTTTCAATTTACCTTAATGACTTTTCTTAATCAATATCACAAGGTGAATTGCATCTGTATGCTGACGACATTACAGCTTTTGTCATTGGTGATAGCACTGATGAAGTTGTGCGGAAAGTAAATTTGCTATTTCCAGAGACCTGTAGGTGGTGCAATTTAAACAAGTTGACTCTTCAAAGTGATGATTTTGCAGAGAAATAATTTCTTTGGGCCCCTAATTTCGTTCAATGTGGAAACACTGTAATTGAATTCACATATTCAAATCTTTGGGCGTGGCATTGTTAACAGACTGCTTTGGAAAGATTAAGTACATAAAATATGCAAATCATATGATAATCAAATTTGTTTGCTTAAGAGAATGCGGCATCTACCATCCCACGTTTGGACGGGATATATTTCAAAACTATGCCACTTTCTCCTTTATCTGTGTGGGGAAGCTGTTCTACTGTTAAATTTTCCGAAATTGAAGGACTGTATCTAAAAGCGGTCAAAATAATTCGAATATCATGGAGTGTGACATCTTACATCACCTTCAATGGCAAAATCTCGGGTATATATTTATAAACGAAGATTAGCTATTAATATGTTTAAGGAAAAATACATGCTAAATAGGCTGTCTCAACATGTGAAAATCATGGACTCAAGATGCAACGGGACGTTGATGGAAGTACGTAGAAAATCTAGGCACAGACAGTCTTCTATTTAGGGGTCCTGTTGTCTGGAACTGAATAGATAAAACCAGGAGCCCATGACCCAGGTTCCTGATAACTCGGCTTAAGAATGTGACAACATTGATACTTTTAAAGCTGCACCATCACCCATAAAATATATCTCATCTTGTTAAGAAGATCAAAGGCTTTCTACTAAAGGTAAAATGGTTTCGAATTACGGCAACACATCAAAAACGCCAGGGGGGGGCTCCATCCACCCCCCCCTCCCCCTTGTACTACAGTGGGGGGGGGGGGGGGTGCGACTTTGCTTGTACGTCCGAGGATTAAAGGAACCTCTATGAACTACAATAAGGATCTTGATAACTTTGTATATTTCTAATTTCATTTTAGTCTTAGTTACAATATCAAGGTGGCTCGATAGGGTTTTTCAGGGTCAATACCTCCCTTGAAGTTTGAGTATAAACTACTTCGCCATTAACAACTTAACTTACCACCACAGTATCCTCAGTTATAACGTTAAAAGTTGAAAATGAAATTAAAATTATTCACTGACGGATGACGGATGACATATACTGGATGTTTTCAGGATCAAAACAAACCGTCGATGTTGCGCCCAGGTTTATGAAGGCACCTTTTAAAAAGCATTAACATGTGAAAAAAAGAGGTTTGGCCGAAGAAGATGGGGCTTTATCAACAGAGTAATTAATAGACCCTTAAGCTATTTATTTAAACTAATAGTATACCCTGCAGCCCGCGATAAGGCGGAAAACCTTGGATTGCCTACCAGTTTTGAAAATCCACTGTCCCTGAACAGCCACGTTTGAAATGGATGGAAGATTGACAATAGCACCTGTTCTTGAGCTTTAATCTCGAAGAATCTGATCCCATCTCCAGCGTTCAAGCCGGCCTATAGTAAAACGGGCAGAACTATAATTGACCACTCCAGAAACTACCATAACATACCATGATGCTCTTTGTTTGTCACCCCAAAATTTTGCATAAGCATTGTTTTCAGTTTCTCTTGGGGCTATTTTTACTCCCAAGAGAAACTGAAGACAATGCTTACGTATGCAAAATTTGGTGGTGACAAACAAAGAGCATTATGGTATGTTATGGTATTTTCTGGAGTGGTCAATTAAGGTGGCTCGACCCAGTATTTTTGTCGCGACACCTTCCATCTTTCAATCTCTCATACTTCAACAAATTAGTCTCTGTTTTAAAAGTGTTATAACACATGCATTGCATATAGACAAAACCTTATTACGATATCATTTTTTGGGCGATCAGAATAAATGTCACTGGACAATGACGTCGCAATAGTTTTAGTTCTTAATCGAATTTCTGCCCTTATCGTCATTTTCTTTGGAAATGCGTTACCCTACCTATACATTGGTTGCTTGTCTTCTGTTGCGCGAAGTTCCGCAAAAATCTATAACAAGAATTTCGAGACATCTGATCTTGGAATTTCCACAAAAAGGGATTAAATTATGCATAAACTGTAGGCTGAACTTAATGCAGACAAATAGACAAAAAGAACTTGAAAGGTGGTCCGAATGACTGATCATTTTTGTAAACTTGCACTAAAATTTTGCACTACTGTGAGATCACTTGCTCAGATTACTCTCGTTTTTCACGCAAAATTTTCATTTCAAAACAAGCTGAAATCATTGTGTCCTTTCAGATCAACCTTGCACTGTCCCCTTAACGATCAAAGGCCCCTCAAAAAACAAGTCTTATCATTATTACAAATCACGAAAACATTCATTACAAATTACGTCAGCTTGGCTTTTATTACAAATTGTGACTGCTTTTTTATCAAATTATAACAAAGCTCTTACAAACTGCGACAGGTATTACAAATTACGTCAAAATTATTACGAATTACGACAGAACAAACGTGCTTAATATCATTCTTTAGACATGTTTAAAAAGAAGATGGTGAGTCCGGGGGATTAAAAGTCTTTGTTATGTGGCACGGGAAAAAGACTAAATAATGAACAGTCTGCGCCACAACCAGATCTGGATATGTAATTTCCTGAAATGTGATTGGTCCAGACCGCAAAAGGACTAAGTTCGACAGAAATGTCGAAGCAAAGAGTGCTATGGCTGGGATGTTCCTTGAAGAAAAGTAACAGCATGTAATACCAAACCGATTAATCGAGATGATTTTATGCGTCTTAGCGTTCGATTTACAAATATGAAGATGATAATGATCGAGGAAGGTTTCTGTAAAAACGTCTGGACTTCTGATATCAAGAGAACCGAAGCAACTCGACGACACCGATCGAAAGGGAAGAGTAGGGAATTTGAATACTTGAAATACTGATACATTTTAAGTGGAAAGGTATGAAGAAGTCGTGTTTGGAGTATTTTTTGCGAGCACCGCTTCGGCCTAGAGTTGTGTGTTCTATACTTCTTCGGGAGCAATACCCTACGCGCTAAAATCTAATTGCGATCGAAGGAATCAATATTTCAATCGGTCAAACATCTTGGATTAATATGCGAAGGTAAAAAAATAAATAAAATTTCTGTAAATTGCACTCACGAAAGGTCGTAAACAAGCATTAATCAATGTCTGTCTTTTCGTGTTGCAAAACCTCTTTGCGGACGAAAATATTAAAATACCATTCACCACTTCAGAGGTGGACTTTATCGTGTTCTAATAGCAATAAAGTGGGGTGGTAGGCCTACACGACTTTCACCTCATGCCAAATTGCTGCTCGTTCCAATTAAGGTTTTTTCCTCTGCTGGGTAGATTATGATCTGCAAGGCTGCACATTTTCACTGAGCAATTGTGATTTTAGCCGCTTGTTTCACACTGCGGAGAGGTCATGACACACATATCGATTTACAGTGGTTTTTGTATCCGGTCTGAAGGATTTTCCCTCTAATGCAAGAGCATTTTCTGTGACCTCAGTTTTTGAAGCGTAAAGCATTTTATTTCGGCTGAATAAAGGGTTCTA
Organism: Porites lobata; assembly: GCA_942486035.1. Lineage (NCBI taxonomy): Eukaryota > Metazoa > Cnidaria > Anthozoa > Scleractinia > Poritidae > Porites > Porites lobata. Next base: position 665,074 of record CALNXK010000162.1, read on the forward strand.
ATTTTCTCCAAAGTACCTTCTGGATCTGAATAACTAATTGAGAGCGATTTTTGTTAGTCCGTGAAAATGAATAAAAATGTTGTTTTTATTGCAATGTTGTATCACGCTGGGCCCAGCTCATGAATTTTCTTTGCAGGATCTTAGATTATTACGGATAGTGATTTACAGATACAAAATTATAAGAATTAAGTGCAGCTTCAACTGAAGCTGCATCAACTATGGAGAAATGCAGCCTAGTCCCTAGGCGTTCTCCGATCGGTCAATCCTGGACTCTACCGTGAGCTGTGACGTCACCGAGAGATACACGCCGAGAACGCCTAACCAATATTGCCAGATCAAATATGGCGCCCGTTTCGTCAGGTTACTACAACTTCAGCCGAAGGTAGCTGAAAATCCGTCCTTTGAACAGGAAGAGTTTCTATGTGCATGCCACAGCGAAAAACAAAGTTTCGGTTTCTTGAAAAAGGATCCGCGAAACCAAGGTTTGTTCAACTTAAGTGGACTTTCACGCGCAGCAACAGGTACCAATGTATCTCTGGACGATGGAGGAGCCGAGGTTACGGACTGTCGTCGAAAGAGGAAACAAGGCAAACCTGTATATTGTAAACATATGCTTCATTACGGCATTTCTGGACATTTTCAAGCACTCGCTAATTTTTTAAAACGACGCATCAAAAGTGTCTCTCCAGAAAAAAATTAGTAAATAAACACAAAAAAGTACAGTAGGTGTTGGGGGTCTTGATTCACTTCGTAATATATGTATATGTTTTACTAAAGTGACGGTTTCAAGCAGAAAAAACAGCACATCTTTCTTTCATTTCTCACGAATTACAGATATTGGGGGCCCAGATGGGTGTCTCGATACCGCACTTAAATTTTTGACAGCTATATTTGTATATAGTAAATTAAGCTTAAGTTTATGTTTGATAAAGAAAAAACTCGATTTTCGGTGTTTTACCATTGAAGATGTAAAAGATACTGTGTAAACCCGACTGGTATAGTTATTGAACTGTTGTGTGCTTATAGAGCTATTGTTCAGTTGACAAACAAACTCCATTTTAGGAAAAACAGATATCACAATGTAAAGCACTTAAAAAAATACTTTATTTGGCATTGCATATTTGAATTGAAAGAATCATGAACTTGGGCAGAAGTTCTTCTTTTCTTCCCTTCTCTCTCTCTCCCTGCAGGCTTCTTTTCTTGTGCCATGCCACCAGAGTTTGGTTCCTTTATTCTTTTTTCCCCAGTAAGTTTCTCATTAAAATACCTGAAATTTAATAAATTAAAAACAAAAAACATTTGAACCAGGTAGAAAATTAGCCGTGTTAAAGGGTACATACAAATGTGGCTCATGATTAGAAAATTGAAACCATTTGCATAAAATAAAAAAATATTTCCATCTAAAGAGTGAAATTATAACATGATCGCTTTACAATAATACGTTTTTATTTGATTAAGGATGCATGGACAACATGAATTTTAGTGCGAATGTAGGACCCTATTAAGAAAATATTTTTATTTTGCAGATCTATAAATGCTATCTTATTGTATTTGTACTTTGTGCCGGCAATAAATTAAATAATATGCACCACACCCCGGGCATTAAGGTCTCGGTAAATGAAAATTTTAGTACATTGCTCGATTTTGTTTTTTTTGGATTTTTGGCATGAGTGGGTCCTAAATTTTATTTTGACAGAAAAAGAAAGCCAGAAAGTGCTTTTTAACCCTTCTAAAATGAGCCTTTTCTGAGCTAACCAGCCAAGCGTGGACCCCGCGCTAAATCTTTAGAGCTGATTTTCTCTCACTCTATTTTAGACGCAAAAATCAAAATTCTCCGACCTCCAGTCGGGACAGGTTTTAAGCTATCGCTTTGAAACTTTCAGATATGATGGATAATGATATAGACTCAAAAAGGGTGTGAGGAATTTTCCGATTTCCCTTTGTAACTCATTTTATGTCAGTTTCTTTGCGTAAATCGCACTCGAGATTCGACTTTTTAGTTTGAAATGCAATAATTCCGCTAATACGAGACATATGCAAATTTCCTCACACTCTTTTTTAGGTCTTTTATCTGTCAATCAGACGCATTAAAAAGGAAGTGAATATTTAACAACGCGAAAGGGCTGGAGCTTCAGCAGTAACCTCGATACCTCTGAGTTCGAGAGCAAAAAACTTAAGCGCCTTTTTAAAATTCGATGAAATAAAATCTTTTATAAGGTAATTTAGTCTTTTAGCTTTAATTTGATATATAACTTGCCTTTTTAGCGAAAATACTCGCGCGACTAGAATTTTTTTCTGTGGGCTCCTCGTTTTCCTTTACCGAGACCTTAAGCCCACCTTTCCCCTCTTTTTCTGCCTGTCCCAATGTAAAACCCACTGGGATCAAAAAATGAAATACTGGCAGATTTATAATGAGGCTATAATATGCTGTTAAGGTTGCCTAGTTTAAAATTGCTGTGTAACAATAATGAAATAGTTGGAATTTCTCAAATAGGCAAATATAACTATTTAATTTAATTAAAGTAAGAATTACATTCCCAGGTATACAATAATCAGCTGAAAGATTGGATAAGAAATTATTATCATATTTGTTGGAATTAGCCTCAGTGGTAAAAAAACTGATATAAATGAATACATAATTGCACAGTTGTACCTATTTTTCCAGTCTGATGGACTGTTTGGCAATGTCCTTGTGACCTTTTTTACAGAACATATAAAAGAAGGACAAGAAGAATATCATGCAAAATCATTAAATACACATCAGACAAACTTTAAATGGCTTCAGGTTTACCCTAAAGGTCATTTTATTTCCAGTGGCTACAACTCACTTCTCCAGATCTTCAAAAATACAAAGTCAGAAATCAATTAAGCTTAAGTTGTAGTACAGAGATAAAGAGGATGGGCACAAGGCAAACTTTCGAAAATAAATAAATATGTCAATTATTGTTGTTCATTCAAAACATGTAGCCATTTTCAACTGCCTCAAGCCCCCAGCTAATTCATAACCAACAGGAACTCTTCATATTTGGAGGATGCAAGCAATATACCCTTGATCCCATGATATATGGTTTTAGAAGCAAGGTTAGTACATGGTATATTTGCCCAGCAACAAGGCTGCTCCGGCAATATTGAGTGAACTAAATATGTGCATTTACATCTATACCAAGATGAAACAGCTAAATTTTCTGACGAAAACAGGATAGAATGCAAGAACATGCAAATCATGTTTCTGGATGAATATTATCTACTTTTTGTGAAGTACATGCAAGAAAAAACACCTTCAGATATCCTGGAACTGTGCTGGGAAAGGCAAAAGTTTTTGGTTTTTATATGATGTGCAGAATTGTGCTGATCTGAGGTGGGCATCATTCTATTCAATCTGGATAATCTTTCACGTCGTACTCAACCTCATTCAATAATTTATGCAATTAAATAGGGTAACAATGGTAAATACATTGTACAGTTGTAGATGTACCTATTTCCTTTAACCTCTTTTGCTGGTTTGTCTTTGCTGAAGGACTGTATGGAAACATCCGTTTTCCATGGCAGGTAACTTTTGAATGAGGAGAACATCCTGCAAAATAAATTAAGTATGAAGGCACTAGAAATAAGCTTATTATCATCACCTTACACAACAGTCAAATTAAAGTGGACAGGTGTGCCCTACAGGTCTTATTCTTTCCTTTGCCTACAACTCCTTTATCCACCTCTTTCAAAAAAAATAAAGTAATAGTTAAGATTAATATATGGTAAGCAAAATAAATTTGAAGATTTGATATGGCATGCAGTAGTACCTAGCTACATCGATGCCTTCTTTCAGCTTCTTTGGTGTTCTGACAGGGCAAAAAGGATTACGACGAGGGGAACTTCCTGAAAATTATTAAAATGTTGCTAAATAAATCAACACCGAGATACTTTCGTGGATATAAAATTAAAATACAATCACTTATAGATAAACAAAAATCGAATACCTTTCCGGTGAGCACACAATGGATGACTTGTAAGCTCCAAATCGCTTTCCCCGCTATCTTACTCCCACTCTGCGTCGAAAAAAATGTATATGTAAGGTTTTGGTGAAAATGTGCATCGTTCTTTTGGGTCTAGGAGATTTTTAGCTTGAGTCGCAAAATAGGAGAATCTTTGACCGCAAATAATCCACTACGACGAACAAAATATTAACCAGAAAAAATGATATGCTACAAAGTTAGAACTTACCACTGTTTGCAGACACTTCAACCGACACATCCATACTATCGTCGTGCAGTTTTTCCAAAATGGAGCTGTAGAAACCCGTAAAATGTGACCAGGGGTAAAATTGCTCTAAAATCAGGGGTATTTTGCCAATATTGGCTAGGCGTTCTCTCGCCCGCTCTTTCCCAGACTTCGCGCGGACAACGGGGCAAGAGAGAACGCCTAGGGACTAGGCTGGGAGAAATGCATTGTGACTCAGTAGACTCCAGCTTGGTGTTTTTCTATAAATGCGAGTTTTCTGACTAGAGCGCGTATTCCCTTCCTTGATAATAGCTTTTGAATAAGCTTAACAGTGTTTGAACTGTTTTGTTATTGCCACTTTGTGATCAGGCAAGACCAAGGTTACGGTTCTCCACGAACAAACCGGCAGCATCTTTCTGCCACAAAAACAAGGTGCTTTTACTTTTCCATCCGACTGCAAGAAAACATAAAATAAACATGGCGTTACAATGAAAACCAGCACGTTAACGGCGCAACTGACCGTTGCATCTTCCAAAGCAAAGCACTATTTGAATTCGCTATGCACTACACCAAAAAGACCACCATCAATAAGCAAATTTTATGCAGATTTCAAGAAATTTTTTTTCGAGGATCAGAAAAATGAAACTCACCTTCTTTTTTTAGATGTGTTGCGCCTTGTCCAGCATTTCTTTGAGCTGACAAACTCTCTCATGCTCGGTCGTTTTACCTTCCAAGAACGTACAAACGTTGATCGGACGGCATTTTTTCTCGACACCCCTGATTTCTCAAAGTCTTAAGTCACAGTTCTCAAAGTAGTATGGGGAAAAGACACTTCTAGGTGCAAAATAGAGCCTGGAAGTGACCTTCCCTCGTGTTTCTTGGCGTGAGCGCCATTTTGCAAATGTGGGTGACGTCATTATATATCCAGATCTGGTTGTGGCCCGGACTGATGAAATGAATTCAAGGATCGGGAAATTTTCGCAAGGTCTCGTGAAATGTCCTTATTTGAAGGAAAAGCACATTAACTAAAGTAGTTGTTACGCTAAGCCTTAACAAACAGGAGTGGGTTCCACTAGAGCTTGTATCGTCAAATCGAGGTTTAGTGGGTTCGACAATTGCATTCTACTTCTACATAAGTATATCGCATACACCCTCGCAAAACTCAGTGTTCAAGTCGAGACCAGTGCCGGTCGCGGTTAGAAACTGGTGACTAGCCGCGAATGTCCTGTCGTGAGAATTCCTCCATTTTACTCTATGCTTCTTCTTTTCTTATATTTGATTCTTGTATGCCTATTGCTAGTCATATTTAACATTATTCAGCTGGCCGAATGGAAAAAAAAAGGCAAGTTCTATTACAAATTCCCCTCGAATTTAAGAACCGATCGATACCGAGCTGAAACCATTCTTCATCTGCAACGTCATCCGTTCCCTCTCCCCACCCCCAAAACGGATGATATGATAAACCACTCTTTGATCCATAGCCGAGGAAGAACTAATTCATGTGTGTTTTCCTCGGTTTAACGATAGATTTTAGTGAAATCAGGGTTTTCGCGAATAAAGGCTGTACTGAAACACACTTAATATGTGTCTCGCAAACCCTCACGAGGTTCAGTTACTCCCTGCTGGACGGTTTGGCGTCGACGTCTCGAGGACTCCTACTTCTTAATCTATTGTTTTTTTTTTTTTTTTTTTTTTTTTTTTTTTTGCATGCCTCATTTTCCAACTTGCATTACTAAATGTGTATTACAAAGCATATTAGCAATTTTTCGGTCGCCGGATAGAAAAAAAAAATGAAAATGAAAGAAAAAGAAGAAAAACGAAAAACGAAAATCAACGCGGGTTCAACGGCCGATCGATGTACAGAACTGAAGCCAGTTTTTGATCCATCAGCATTACAAGCGCAAAGTAATTGTGGATTTGTCTCAGAGTAACATGAATTTAAAAGTAGATTCCCGGAAAAAAAATAAAGTTTGCAGGTAAAAAGCCAAGCTGAAACGCTGCCTTCCGACAAACATGCCTGAACTAGGTTAGCTCGTCAGTGAGTCGCACCGGGCAAATGTTCTTTTACCTCGATTTTCGTTCTTATTTTGAAACGGTTGATCCAAGTGCTTAATGTTCTCTTTCAAATACTTTTGACGTCGAAATTTATCGCCAAAACGACCGCAAAAGCAGTCAAAATAACGGACAAAGTTTGTGGCTAGATGACGTCATGCAGACACCAAGAGATATATACATAAAAAATATGGGCCACTCCAGTTTGCTGGCGCGGGTACTACGATCCACGCTCCACAAATTTATAAGCCTGGGCCTCGCAAGGAATAACCATTTCGAGGAAATTGTACAAATTACATTGTTAACTAGCCTATGTGTACTCTTTTCACGGCTTACTGAATCAACACAATGACAACAAAACAGCGCCCGTGGAATGAGGCTTTCGTGCGCGATCCATCCCACAGGCTGGTCTCTCACCTGAGCAGGCGTGCCACCTAAACCTTTGCTACTTCCTCGGCTGGATGTCCCTGTTGTCCACATAATCTGATTGTAATTAAATATAACAAAGGTTTAGAATCGACCTGAGACCAATATCGCTTGAAAGGTGTTATATAACATAATAAAAATGATTTTCATTTTTCGCTGCACTCCCGGTTTAAAACATAGCAGACAGAGAACTAGCTGCTCATAGGGGATGCACAAAAAAAAGCCTTCCATTTAAATTGGAAATGACTTTTGGCCGTAGGGAAAGTAGCAAATTTACACAAATAATAACTGAGCCACTTAACGTCTATCTGCCCGTGGCGAAAAAGTAATATCCGCATTTATGTTAAGCTTATTTATGAACATGTCAGCTAAAAAAATTGACGCAAGATTTTAATTTGCATTTTTGAACAAGAAACTTTTTACCGGTTTTATTTATAAATTCAAGTCAAACAGGCAAAGCTTTACCTGTTAAAATATCCAAATCGAATTTCGTCACCTTCTTAGGGACGGACCATTAGCAAACTTATGGGGGGCGGGGGCAGTGTATTTCGGGAACACCTTGTTTAATTATTTCCGAAATTTCTTTGTTTGTTACGGCAGCAAACCGGGAAGCCATTTTGATCGTCTCGTAATGCGTCGCTCGTTCGAAGGAGCTGGAGGTGAATCAGTGAATAGCACTGGATATTCCGAGTTTGACTAGCCAATCAGAGCTCGTGAAAAACACTATCCACTGTTTTAGTATATACTGTTTGAATTAGCGTCCACCTATTGTTATCTATTGTTACCTTATGTCGCATGTCCCCTCTAGATCCATAAAATGCGACACTGTCCCAGGTGGCTATAAAAATCCAAGTTGCGCTAAACGCCCGGCGAATGTCTCGAGTCGCTCTCTGTAACAAGGCCGTATCTACTTTCTCTGTAGAACACAACTCCTCCATTTCTGGTGTCCACATCGCCCCAAAAGGGGGCAATAAGGCCCCGCTTATCTCTAAGGGGGAAACGATCTGGGGTGAATTTACTCACTGGCGCTGAGAATGAAATGACTCCATTTGTGTTCACCTAAACAAAATATTTTAGAGGCAAGTATTATAGCAGTGATAATTGAGAGTTTTAGCATCGACGACGGCGAAGGCAGCGAAAACGTCACTTTTAGAATGAATTCGCGTTTTTTCAAACTTTGTCGCGCTTATTCCAAATGGCTGAAAATGTCAAATTTCCCTGGAGTTGATTTCTTGGGGACCACACTCAAGTTTTGAAAGGGAAAGAAAAATTCGTTGTTGCTTGTTTATTACGTCCTCCATAAAAGGTGAATTAGGGATTTTTACGCCGTAGTCGTGCAGTGACGGCAGAAAGGTGCACAAAAAAGTGTGCTGTACGTTCAAAGTTATTGTTTTGCTAATCAAACCTATTGTTTTTTTTGAAGTTCTCGTTTCCGTTGCCGTCGTCGTTGCTTAAGCTCTCTATTGACGGCGACGGCAACGAGAACCAACGTCAAAAAAGCAATAGATTAAGGATACGTAAGTTCACATGACACCGGGCCGGAATTTTCGACTGATTGAAAATTCCTGCCTTCAGGTGTTCCGTGTTCATGTTTTACTTAATTTTTTATCTCAGGTAATTTTTGTTTTTCTTCTGTTTTTGGGTTTGGTAATGTATGCTAATGAAGTGGAAACAAAGGAAAAATAAAAATTACCTGAGATAACTGAAAATTAACTTCAACATTCACACATACGCACCTTAACCGTACGAGGATTTAGGCACCTAGCCGTTCAAAGTTCGCGTGAACAAAGCGAACGTATTGAAAGGTTCCGTGTGAACGAATTTTCCAGCCAGCCGAAAATTTGTCCTGGTGCCGTGTGAACGTAGCCTAATTAGCTTTACCGCACACTGCACGACTAGGAAGTGAAAATGCCTACTGTTATTTCACATTCTACGGAGAACGTAAACAAGCGAAGACGAAATTTTCCTCCTCTTTCAGAACTTAGAGGCAGTTCTTAGCAATCCACTGAATTCATGAACTGCAGCATAGTTCGTCTAATAGACAAAATAATCGCGATAAAGATTGAAAGTAACTTTCGCGCCTAACATAGTTTTGTCAACTCTCATAGCTGTATCACTGTCGGTTAAATGGATGCTAATGGAAAATACAGCAGGAAAAGCAAGACGATGCCATCAGGGCTGCGCTGTTGCAGAAGAATTCATCCCGATAACCGGGCTGAAGTGTTCATAATGGCACAGTTTTCCAGCCCGCTTAGGAAGAGAGTCCCCGTTGGAAAACCAAGATCTCACAAACCGAGCCAGCCCGCCCTCTCATAAGTGAACACATCGAAAAGTTTGCAAAGGATGTAGAAAAAAAGGCGAGATCTCGGAAACCGGGTCAGCCCGGTCAACCGCGCTTATGTGGAGAGGCCCTTAGTATGTTTAGCAGACAACAGGCTAGTTTCGAGTCAATACAATTCACACTTAGTTCCGAGGCTGAATAGCCTACTTCACAGCCGTTCTTTATTGAGTTGTCACGCAACGCTACTCCCCACAAAAGAACGGCTGTCGAGCAGACTAGAGGGTAAAGGATGCGAAACGAGAGATATCGCATGCGCATTGATTTTCAGAGACTGATCATTTAACATTCCGGCGATCAGTACTTTGTAAACTCGACGGAAACATAGAGTTGCTTATACCCGTCACATTTCCGCTCTGCGGAAACATGGTGATCTAGTTTTCCATGGACGCGACACGTTTCCGCCGTGTTTGACGATCATGTTTCCTTCACATTTCTGTTATCACATATCCGTTCTTTCTTTTTTCCGTTACATTCAGTTAACCCATACCCAAGATCGCATGATCAATGTTTCAGAAATTTTGTCTTTGCATCCTTTAAGTTAGAAATGAAGTGTTACTGTGGGTTGAAGGCAGACAAAGCTAATGACCCAGATGGAAATTCCCCCATCCACTTGTTTTTAAAGGAGAATGCCCAGGAAATATCAAATGTTCTTAGTGATATCTATCAAGACTGTATCAGTACCGGAACTGTGCCCAGCCAATGGAAACACGCCAACGTACGTATGTGCCATTAACAAGAAAGGAAACAAATTGGCTCCATCAAACTATATATAGGCCCTTATGACTTACTTGTATTGCTTCAAAATCACTTGAGCATATTGTGCACAGCCATGTTATGAAAAACCTGTCGCAATGGAGTGCTCACTGATTACCAAAATGGATTTAGGCCGAAAAGATCAACACAAACACAGCTCGTATATACAATTCATGACATAGCAAGTGTTAATCAGTCTAACAAAACAATTCAGACCGCAATCCTTGACTTTTCAACAGCATTTAACAAAGTTCCTCATCGCCGACTTTTGACGAGACTTGATTATTACGGAATCCGTGGCTCACTATTTAACTGGTTCGAATCGTTTCTAACACAACGTACCCAATCAGTAGTAATTGAGGGAGGGGGGCATCATCTGCTCCTGTAGTCATGACATCCGTGTTCCCCAGGGAACGGTCTTAAGACCGTTATTGTTCTTAATGTTCTTTATATTGCGTAAGAGTGTTGGTTATGTTTTTGAATCGCGTTTTTCAGCAGAAAAGATTTAACCGATTTCAGGATTTTGGGCGATCCTTAATCAGATTGAATGGTGGAAATTTAAGAAAATGTTATCTTAGTGAAAATAAAAGGAAATACATAATGCAGGGCTGTCAATAAGGGCCGGTAGCCGACCAAAACCGCCGGCTACTTTCATCTCCTTCTACCATAACTGCTAACAGAAAATAAGCGCCATCGAAAAAAATTGTAAAGCATCCGCTTCCCAGTTTTGAATGACATTGAATGCATATATTTAAAGGTTTAGATCTGTGAAATGTTCGAACCGTGTGATGTCCTGGAACGCCTGGGACATTTCGACAGCATTGTTCAACGTCTTGTGTGCATTCCGTTCAAACAACATAGCATCCGCGGTGGAAAATACCTCTAGAAAACCCCTGGAAACGCCATTTCGGCACTCAAGAACTTGTGCAAGTTCCAAAGCCGCCTAGTATTCATTGTCAGCCTGCTAATTAAATACTTTTTGACAGCCCTGTAATGAGGAACGGATGCATTGGACAAACTTAAAGAAGATTTAGAAAGATTGCAATTGTGATTTTTTAAACTTGTTAAGGAGGGTGTAATTTGCAGTTTGCAGGTTGCAGGTCAGAATTTGAAGAGTCTTAGACCTTTCGACTCAAGAAGGAAGGTCTTAAAATTCTTTGGAGGGTTATGGTAGATTTCGCAGCCCTTTTTTGACAAGAGGTAAGTTTTGAATGTACAGTGTAATGACAGGCTATAGTACCTCACTGCACTATAGATCAGAATTTCTCAACGGCAGTCGGAATTCGAGATCATGTTTTTGTCGCTTCACACATAGTAATAATGAATGGTATGAAAACCGGATGTTGAAATTTCCCGGTGGTGGTTAATGATCCACTCTCTACATGCTGGCTACCCATGCCACGCGTGGATCCAACATGGATTTCATCGAACGGTACATGAACTGGCCGTTTTTGGTTTCTTTTTGCTATTAAACTAATATGAGACTGATATGAGACTTTGTTTTGTGTATTGCTCTTCAGAGATTATTATGTCCTTTTTACTTTTTCTTTTTGGAAGTGTACTTTCTTGAAAGTATTATTGAAGTGACCTTGTGCCACATCACAAATTACCTGCAACCTGCAAAAAACCCTCCAAACTTGCTATCCTAACAGTTTTCGAAATTAATTCATTGTTGTGGTCTGTGATGTTTGATATAACGCTTAGGAGACATGTTTGTTAACACAAAGTTGTGATTGACACATATGCTGTGTTTTCACTTGGCCGATTTACCAGTTGAACATTCTTTGTAGGGTTTTGGTTACAAAGGCAACTTTTACTAGTTACACGTGGCAACTGTTTTCACTGTGTAATTTAATTTGCAATCTAAGCCACCAACTCAGAGGATTCAAATTGCAGAAACGCTCCATAATCAAAATGGCGGCGGACAAAGCACTTGTAATGATTTCTCTTGTGATTATTCTCGCCATATTTTCGCGAAGTAAAAGGAGTTTTATTCAGAGAATGAGGCTTATGTCCTTACAAATAAGAAGGATGCGACGAAATGCCAATCCAACAACGAAACAACATTCAGTGATTCGGGTTAGGAGACTGAGTGAATCAAGTTTCAGTTCAGTTTGCACCAGTTTCCTGACTCTTATCACTAAACTTCAGAGTCCTTCGGCTTGGGCCTCCGTTCCGGATTCCGGGTTTTAGTTCTTTAGGCAAACCCTACGGGGGCTTGGTAAGTCCCCCCGTATTTGGCCCCGAATACCCCGTTAAGGTCCACAATGTCAGGCTCCGGCGACATTAAGTCACGTGAGTCTTCGATAATCACGTGGCAAATACCCTCCGACATGGGCTTCGTTCGTAAAACAAACAACACAAAAAATCATCAACATCCGCAGCAACAGCAAGAAAGGGGCTATTCCAATGATACCGGAATGACTTGCATTCTGAAAAGAGTTCATTCCATCTCCACTAAGGTATCCCTGTATCATAAAAACAACCCCCGCCCCCCCCCCCCCCCACCCACAAAAACAAACAAACAAGGTAAGTTGTTGTTTACTTTATTGTAATTTTACATTTTTACTCTGACTTAGAGTTTTCTTTTTATGGACTAATACACACTACTGATTTTCTTTGAAGTGCCTCTCAATATGTTCTACGCACACAAGAAAGGTAGTTGCGTCTGTTATCCTCCAAAGGGGCCTTGTCACGGAGCTCTATTACTCAACACGACAATGATATGGGATACGTTTCCTAAGTGCTTACTTTATTACCACTGCAGTTAGTTCGAGTCCGTTTAAAGTAAGTTCTATCAATGACTTGAAGCTTGTCATGCAGTGAGAGTAGAATTTATTTATTTATATGTACTTTTTTTATTATTTTTACATATACCTAACTATATTGATCAACAGATTTCAACTCCAGAAGAAACTTGAAAGTAAGGACTGCCTTTAAAAATATGTATGACAATATTGTAAGATACCGCCTTGTATAAGTTGCCCCCTATCCTAAAAACCCCCAAATTTTTCTACTCGATTAGCTTTGCAGCCTGCGAACGCAGACATATTTCTGGTCTTCGCCTCTCTCCACCCGAAAAACTAGGGAATCTCACGTAAATGACCACTTTTTATAAGGGACCAACCGATCTATTAACCTTTTGTCTCGTGGAACTACTATACATATATTGTAACTTGCAATTGCACTCTATGAACTCATTTCCAAGTAGGTGTTTCGGGACCTCTACTTAGAAAAGCGACCACCACAAAGTCTTCGCACTTTGTTTGGTCGCTTATGGAAGGTTCGACTGTAGCTGAATAATACCAAAGTACCTTCATCTACAATCTTATGTATCGGGGGTACCCAACGACTGTTTTCTCTAAATTATCTGGAGAAGCAAATATTGCCTAAAATTTTCTGTTACCTGCAGACGGCTAACAAATTTTACTTGACCCTTCCATTCATGTACAATCTTTGATGCTAATGTCATAAATTCTTTACGATTTTCTGAAGTTTCATTTTCTACACTTCATTCCCCAGTTTAGACTACATTTCGTAGAAAAAGGAAACCTGAAATTTTCGGATTCAAAAATATGATGGAGAGAGGAATTAGAAAAATTCTCACTTTCGTAATATGTCAACAATTGCAACTAAAATTTTCGGAAAATAATACTGAAGCCCTTGTAATTTCGAAAAAGACTCAAGTTCCCCTTACGATGCCGGACCGATCGAGCAGTTACAAATTTTATAGCGCCGTTTTTATTACATTTCTAGAGATATAAAAGTACTCTGGATAACCTAAAAAAATTTTCAGTGTATTTAGAAGGAAACCTTCGTTGGTTGCCCCTGATTTATCTAGGTCAGCTTTGCCCCCATGAGAGGTAATCCAGCCCACCAGGATTCTGGATTCCACACTGTGGTCGCTGTGGCTTCCGGATTCCAGGCAACGGAAGTCCGGATTCCTTGTCAGTGGAATTTGGATTCCGGATTCCAATCGTTTGCAGGATCCCTGATAATTCAAGCTGCATTACAGATTCCAAAGCCCAGGACGTTGGATCCCACAAGCAGACATGGGAAAAAATTTATTCTGGATTCCACAAGCAAAGATTCCTGATTCCAGAACTGACACGAGGCAATCAACTGGCAGTTATTGGATTGTGGGGACTCAAGTGAATGCAGCGGATTTCGCTGGCAGAAGAACTAGACAAAGGACAGAAATTCTAACGAGAATATGATACTCAAAAGCGGCTAACTTGGCTAATAGACGCACAGCGTTTTGGTTGAAGGACAGACCGCTACATAGCGAGACTTTCAACAGGTTCGATCCCTATTGATTCTGATTTTTTCTTACAGATAATTTTCTTAGCTGCTTTCCTGAACTCCTACATTCTTATAGCATAAATAAGGGGGTTCAAGATAGGCCTGAATAAATATAATGCGTCAAAAGTATAAGGGACACGATCATCTATCGTTGGTGAAACTTGATCTAGCGATAAGTGGTTTATTGTGGCATCCCAAAAAACGGCAGGAAGAATGGTCAGTAACGAGGCCACAGTCATTATAAATAAAGTTAGCGATAGTTTTCTCTCCTCCGAAAGTAACGAGCCAAAATTCTGTGCCGAGTGAGGATGTTTCTAGACGTTTAGAATAATCCTAACATAAGAGACTGCGAGAATTAGAAGGGTGATGAACGCGAAAGATGTATATACGTATGGGAATACAAACGACAAACGCAAAAAAAGAAAAGCAAACACAAAGGCTAGAAGGAAAGCCAGCAACCAACTAAAGGCAATAATCCTAAAGTAAACCTTTCCTCCAATAAGGCAGTGCTTGAAAGGATATATTGTAGCGTGTAACCTTTCTAAAGAAATCAATAAAATATAGACTAAGGAGGCTACCGGAAATAGGAAATACAAAGTCAGTAACATAAGTTCTTGCCAGCTGAACCACTCTTCTGTAGAACATGGCAGGTACCTCTCAAGGATAGCTGGTTCCAATATGAATAACAGGCCTTCAGCTGTTCCAAATAGTAAATCAGCCACAGTCAGATTTATTATCAGGTACGTACTGTGTTTGCGTAATTGGTGGTTACTTGCAAAGGTGGCGAGTGTAAAGGCGTTTAATAAAACAATGAAAACTATTGCAGTGACATAACTTGCAAACCATATCCTGTATTCTTCTGTTTCAGAAAGCACATAAGAATCATTGAAAACACTGCATTCGTTCATCCCCAAATGTACTATTTATCCAACAGTGAGTGTTGCTTTCTCTTCTATTCACGTAACTTTATTATCTAGGAAAAAAGAATGTTATAAAACAAAAAACCGAATTTACAAATAATGACCAATGTTCAAGGAGAAGAAAGAAAAGAACCATGGGGTTAGTAAATTACGAGTTGGGAGGGGAAACACAAATTGCACGGCGTTTCCTGAGACCTAGCTTAAGAAACAAAAAAATAAATGTCTTTAACGACGACAGAACTATTCTTGGTGACCGCTCTAGCCTGTCACGTGACTTTTATTTTTCCAAGATAATAATCACAGGTGGCAAAATGTACACAACAGACCATCGGTAAACATGGATTTTAATCTAAGTATAAGTTACAGCTTTAATAGTTCCATTTGATTTTAGTAAAAAGCATATAAATGTCTACTTATATTTAAGTTTAATTCACGCACCACCCAAACATACGTGCAAGACCTTTGTGACAGCTAACCTAAAATTTGCATTACTTAAAATTTTTCAGCTTTAGTCAGTCGTCTGTTCTCTTAAGAGCGCTTAATTGAAGTAGACTGGCTTGGGACACCCTTTACCTTTTCACTTAAAACTACGTGGCGAACCGTTGATATGACTGAAACAAAATGTTGGTTCGGCTAGGTCACCGGTCAATTGCCGGGCCAACTTTTCTCCCGTTCAAGGCGAGAAAATAAGAGAATGTGCGCGCGCTGTAGGATAGACAACCAGAACAAGCGCGAGCGCTGTTGTCTCGAGCAAAGGGGTCAACGTTTTCTTCATATAAACGCTATCCTGTTCCAGCAGGCTCTCAGATAGTGGGGAAGACGCGAAAGTAAAAGGTGCGCGAAACGTTGGCAGTTTTCTCCCGTTTTATTTTCTCGTTCGCGCTTTCTCAATTCAGTAGGCTGCCTAGAGCCTGAAACGAAGACTCGGCTTGAAGGATGATACTTCTACTTAGGGACACATTTTCTCCTTACATATTTTCTCCATATAAGGGGGCCTTACAGCTGGGATTCAAGTCTCCCGGATATAGTTGAAATCTTTTTGAAGGGAGCAACTTAGCCTTAAATGCTAAACGTTGATTTAAGTTAAACGTAATCAAGTGTAGGTGGCGGTAAGATAAAATATCCACTAATGCATGTAAATATAAAATTCTGCCGAGAATCGGCATTGCACGATATAATTCCCATGGAATTAACTACTACTCTCAAGACCCTCGTGAGACTCTGTGTTGTGCTCAAAGAAAGCCTTGCCGGTCTTCTTCTTCTTCTTCTTCTTCTTCTTCTTCTTCTTCTTCTTCTTCTTCTTCTTCTTCTTCTTCTTCTTCTTCTTCTTCTTTTTTTTCTTTTTATTGTCTTCGCATGCCAATTAAACTCTCGAGTTCCGCGGCCAATCGACTACGGAGCTGAAACCAGTCTCTGATCGATTGGCGGAGAAAGAACCAACCCATTGTGGGTTTGCCTCAGTGTAACATGAATTCAAAGTGAGATGCACCTGAACTAATGTTCTTTTATCTCGAATTTGCTCTTAATTGTACATACAGCCACCGGACCAAATTAAATTGCCTGAGTTGTTTATGATCAGAAAATACTTCTACGTTCGACATATATTGCCAGAACCATTTCTTGATCGCCGAAACGGCTGTGAAGAAGTCAAAACAACGGACATAGTTAGTCGCTTGATGACGTCATTACTGACACCAAGCATATCTTGAAAAGCCACAGCTTGTGTTTCTGCGTCGCTCTGCGATTCACGCACGTCTCACGCGCGACAAAAAAATTGAAATTGAAAGAACTCATATATGGCTAAATGGCTATGGCATGAGTGTAGTTAATATGTTAGAAATTAGATTCAGTGGTCTCTTTACATATACACGATGAGCTTACAACGTTTACTTACTTTTCGTAAAAGAAAAAGTTTCAGTTTGCGCAACTGATGCAAATGATTTCTTACTGTTAATGATAAAAAGACAAAGTTTGAAGTAAAATACGTTTCGGTTTCTGATCCCATAAAATAATTATTGTTCTATTTCTAGGAAACCTTTCAACTAGATCAATCGACAATATATGGCGAGTAATTATACAAGTAACGATAGAATCAGTAGAATAACGACGTATCAACACTTACGGTCGAAAAGTGAACTCCTTTACAGTCTGCTATGGTAAAAATTTTTAATTTCCTTGTCTTCTTTTCTCTGTTTTTGACCGATTATCGCCAGGATTTAGAATTGTGCGTAACTTCTTAAAGGAACTTAGTGCAAGATAAAAACTGAGGTGAAATTTTCAGTCTTATTAATAACCATGAATTTTAATACTTCAAGTCATATTAGAGGAAGACTGGTAGTGTCCATCATAGCCTAATAAATGCAACACATGCTTATTTGAGAGAGGTTATTACACCTGCAGTAATATTTGCTTTCGTAGCCAAACAACAGATGAAGTTAATTTTATAAAAGCTTTCAAAGTGGCGGTTTAACTATTTAAGGAAACAACGTACGACAAGTTGACTAAGGCTCAAAACCTTCGGATTTCTTAGAAACCAACTTTGCCCAGAGTTGAGTTGCTATTCGTTTCTTTCTTAGAACCATTTTATGTTTGCTTTTATCTAATTGCTGTTTATTATTTTAATTGACTTTATGCCACGTCCTGCGCTTCTGAAAATGTCAACATGCGAGCTTAACTAAATGAATATTTCGACTTTTCTTTACTACAATAAGCCTCTTTCAAATATTATAACATTCAAATTGATAGGGAGTCTCGGGACGCTTGAAACAAAAAATTGAATAACATCTTTATTCCTTTATTTATTTATTCATTCATTTAATATTTATATATTTATTTATTTATTGGCATATTGGCATATTTATTTTCAGAGGGCCACAAATTTATCAGTAATTTTAATTACTGTCACGTGTAACCCTTGTTAAAGCAGCTTATCTTATCTTATCTTATTTTTGTTTTTGCCCTCTAGAACTCATTTTTATGATGAATTCTGATATATCGAAAGTGGCCTATCGTAGTACTGTCCTTGTAGTACCGTCTGCCAAGGCCTTCTCGGTCTCAATGCTTCTCTGGGCCTTTTCTTACCACGTGACCCAAAACGCGTAAGCCGTTTTGGATAATGAGAGGGAATTTTAAGAACATCAACATGGGGTGCATAGGCTCTCATTTCGTTACACGATTTTTCTTTTCAATTCATTTTTTTTTTATCTTAATGTACTAAGACGGTTTACGAAATTCAGTATACACTGTAGTCTCCCCACGTATTGGCCATGTTGACGCTACATCCATATCCCAATCAAGCAGAAGTTAAGAATGTGGAAACGAGCTACGTATACCTCGGAGCATGGTACATGATTCTCATAAAACTAAAACCGAGTGAGACTTAAGGCATGCGAAATAACTTTTTAATTTTGACACAATTTTGCGTCTTTAAGATAATTTGTCATTTGCCATGGTTTTCTTCACATTCCCTTTTAAATGCTGATTGTGATCATCGGCTGAAAGATGGTAAACCATCACTCTGAAATGAGAATTATATTCGACATTTGAAATAATTACAGCAAAGAGACAGTGAGCATTGAGACATACATGCGTAAGGAAATGCAAAAGTTGCAGCCAAAATATTTGCTCCAGAAGTTTAATGTTGAACGAAAGGTCAAGTTAAATGTTATATTTTGTTTTCCAACAATGTCTATCACGGCAGTACGCTTATTATTTTTTTAATCATAAATGTTTGCTTTTCTTTTCTTTTTACCTTTTTTTCTTTGGCCACTCATGTCTGTCTTACACTTAAGATTACAAATGATATCTAGTGGCAAGAAGGCATCAGCAAGCTCGTTAGAGTTTTTCTAAGGAGATCTCCCATTTCTTACCTTCGTTCTTTACAGTTATAGCGTGGTACACCTAATGTAAGAACTTCACTGGGTTTAGCCCGCGTTGATTCTAGTGTGTTAGTAAAAAAAGTTTCCTTGCTGCCTTCCTAAACTCTTGCATTCTTACTGCATATATTAGGGGATTTACTATAGAATTGAAAAGACATAGTGTTAAAAACGACTTACTGATACGGAAAAGGACTGCATTACTTAATTTACTTCCCATGTGATTGGCGATAACATTCCAAATAACCCAAGGAAGAATGGCCAGAAGAGAAGCCACAGTAACTATAAATAAAGTCACCGTTAGTTTCCTCTCTGTTGAAAGAACTGGTCCAGCATTGGGGGAGAGAGGCTTGTTTTTTACAGTTGAGATGATTATAGCATATGAAACTGTGACAGTGAGAATGATCAGAAAATAGTAAGGTGCATAGACATACAGTAAAGACGGCGATGCGTGCAAATGAAGAAGAACAAACACGGATGACAAAATCAAGGAGAACAACCAACTACACAAAATAATGATTAGGTAAACCCTTTTTCCAACAAGACAATGCCTAAAGGGAAAAAGTGTTGCGTGTAACCTCTCTAAAGAAATCAATGAAATATTAGCTAAAGAAGCAACCGAAAAAAGCTCCTGTAATGTGAATTGCACGAATGATTGCCAGCTAAAATCTTGTTCCAGTACCAGATCCGTCTCCAGGTTATGTAGTTCGAATGACATCGAAGAGCCGGTCACTGTTCCCACCAGTAAATCAGCCACAGTCAGATTTATTATCAGGTACGTACTGGGCTTGCGTAAGTGACGGTTTCTTGTGTAGATGGCAAGAGTGAAAGCATTCAGTATAAAGATGACAATAAACTCGATGACGAAAGCTGCAAACCAGGCTCTTTTTTCTTTTTCAGAAACAATTCTACAAGTCTCATTTGAAAAGTTCCAGCTTTTTTCCATCCTCAAGAAGTGTTACGTTGACCGTTGGTATCCCTCTTTTCTACAGTAATTTTACCTTTAAAGAATACAAACAAAACAGCATGTTAATGCAACTAGGAGCAGTAACTCAGAAAAGGAAAACATATATGAGAAAGATAAAACAACAAAATGATTCAGAAGCAATATTAATAAAAGGAGTCAGTCTCCGTTTTCCAACAAACCGCGTTGACGAGCGTTTTACCGAGCACTCCAAATAATGTTGACATGAATAAAGATGAAGTTAATCTTGCATTGATCTATCGCAAAATGGGAATGAGGTATATTTAGTCTTATTTATGGCAAGTGATACATCAGTTAAGATAATAATAATGAAAAGACCACCTCACCTGTAACTGGAGCGAACAAATAAATAATGTTCTTTTTACCTCGTTAGAATAATTAACTGAGGGAGTTTATTTTTTACAAGCCCAGTCGCCTACCTTGGGCTTACTCGACATTAGCGTTTTTAATATTTAAGAACTTATTTCTTGCTCTGTAAATATTATGGCAAACAATAAACAATAAACTAGTGTAATAATTGCAAATTAGCGGAGTGCGTTCGATGGGGAGGGGGGCTGGGGTGGTGGGTAGTGAGTGGTAGTGGGAAGGGGGTGCAAAATCTGATGGGCTGGTAATACTGAGAAATCGAAATCAAACACTTTTATCAATACGAATATCAGCAGCTGTCTTTATCAGCGTTTCGTTTTCGTTTTTCTTCTTAATAGACGATATAAAGCTAAAATTTGTCTATTGATCACTGATTTCGATTATTCATTCTGAATTCCGGCTTTCCTGTTTGACAGGTGGCACGGATATAAGCTACCTTTGAGAAGGTTTATTTGTGCGAGTTCGGGTTCACTTTTACTAGAAGATTAAAAGCAATTGAGGAATGCCTTCTGGCGTGAAAATTAAGCGGGAGTTTATTTCGTGCTTTACCGGTTTACGTTTCGCGGAAACAAATTTTTGCTATGACTCGTGTATTCCGCAATGCGAAAACAACTTTTGTGGTTAAAGACACGTACTTTGGCCATATTTTAGGAACGATTCTTAAGTGATATGGCAATTCGTAGGGGATGTTAGTTCATATTTTCCGTTTGTCATAAATCGTCGAAATGAAGTTCAAAGCGACGGCGGCGCTAGTATCCCCTTAGCCATTGGTTCATCCATCATAAACCAAAAACGAAACAAAACAGTTTCTTTCTGTTGGTCCCCAACCTACCAACTGTCTAAATACTTAACTAACGTACTGAAACCGCTGACTGAATCTAGACACAAACTACAGTCATACGTACATACATACATACATACACACACACACACACACACATACACACATACATACATACATACATACATACATACATACATGTTTATTCAAACTCATAATAACTACATGAATTTGAAAGGGAGAGTCTAGAGGTTGACCCTATGAATAAAACTCTCCTAAAAACAACAAACAAACAATAAAAATTACAACTTTAAAAAGGATTTGAGTTTACATTTAAAAAGTTCAAGGGAACCGGCTTCAACAACATTACAACGTAAATTGTTTCAATAACTAATTACATTGTTAAAAAAAGAATATGTAAAACAGTTGATTCTAGATAATTTACAATAAAGCTTATACCAGTGATTTGCCCTAGTGGATTTGACTTTTGAGAATTGAAAGAATTCCTCAAAATCCAAGTGTGATAAGCCAAACACGATCTTATAACATTCAACAAGAGAGGAATATGTCCTACGACTGGACAAAGATGGCCAATGTAACGAGTCACAACGCTCTTCATAAGACATATCACCTCTTTTTTGCCTAAGAGCTAATCTTGACGCACGTCTTTGCATGCTCTCTATTGCATGAATATCTTCGACAAGATATGGGTTCCAGACTGGAGCAGCATACTCTAAAAGTGATCTGACCAATGTTTTGTAAAGCAATGAAAAAGTTGTTGTATTAGCTGTTCCAACAGACCGTCTTCTTAGCCCTAGGACTTGCTTCGCCTTATTCACCATAGTACTAATATGTTCACTCCAAGTAAGATCTTTTGATATAATAATTCCAAGATCTTTAAAGCTCTTGACATCTTTCAAGGTCGTATCTAGTTTATAATTCGTAGTCGATTTGTCACGAGAATGCGTTATTCGCATTGCTTCACACTTTTCCTCATTGAAACGAAGTTGCCATTTTTTCGCCCATTTACCAAGATTATTCAAATCAGTTTGAAGGTATTGTTCATCGAGACTAGGGTTGCGAAGCTCTCTGTAAATCTTTATGTCATCCGCAAATAATTTAATTTTTGAAGAGACATGCACTATCAAAGATATCATTTATATATGCTAGGAATAAAATTGGACCAAGAATAGTTCCCTGTGGGGTACCAGATATCACAGGTGCCCAATCAGAAAAAGTCCCTCTTACAACAACTCGTTGCTTTCTACACGTGAGGAAATGCCTCAACCAGTTAAGAAGTTTGCTCTCAATACCGAGGCTATATAACTTTATGAGTAGACGCTCATGAGGAACACTATCAAAGGCCTTTGCGAGATCAAGAAATACAACATCTGTTGCACCAGATGAATTCCTAGATCTGGCGAAGTCATGAAAAGTGGAGAGTAATTGGGTCACAGTAGACCTACCCTGCAAAAAACCAAATTGGTTTTTGTTTATCACGTTTTGGTCTTGCTAAAATGACGTTAACCTATCGCGTACAATTTTGTCGCTGATTTTGCATATCATTGATGTAAGCGAAATAGGACGATAATTCTCCCTCAAGTGTTTAGAACCTTTCTTATGAAGTGGGACAATGTCAGCTGATCTCCAATCTTCGGGCAAATGGCCCAGCAGGAAAGATTAATTTGTTAACCAGAAATGAGATCGAGGGCGCCAATTCGAACGCACATGATTTTAAAATTACTGGTGAAATTCTATCTGGACCCGGGGACTTGTTCGTTTTAAGAGACTTAAGATGCTTTAAAATTTCCTCAGTAGTACAGGAAATATGATTAAGTTTCTCACAAACTAAAGGCTCTAAAGAAGGCAAGTTGGTGAAGTCCTCAGAGGTAAAAACAGATGAAAAATAGGAATTAAAACTACTAGCAATACTCTCATCGTCAATCAGTTCTTTGTCACCAACCTTTAAAGATACCAGAGTATTCGTACCGTTACGTTTGCTTTTAATATAATTCCAGAAAGGCTTGGAATTACCAGAAACTGCAATATCAGAGGCCATATTGTTGATATACGTCCATCGAGCTAAGTTACATTCTCTTCAGTCTACTGAGTCTACTCAGTCTACTGAGAACTTTATTGACGTCATTAAGACAATAAAGACACCGGACGACCACAAACTAGTGTCCTTTGGCGTGAAATCGCTGTTCACCAGTATTCCACTTCAACTGGCTCTAGAGTGTACTGAGAACGCTATTAAGAACTCTACTGTTGAACTACCACTACCTACAAGCGACATTATGGACCTACTCAACCTCTGTTTGACTTCGACGTACTTTCAGCACAACGGCAAACACTACAAACAGTTACACGGTACAGTTATGGGCTCTCCAGTTTCTCTTGTTGTAGCAGAAATTGTCATGCAAAACATCGAGGAACAAGCCCTAGCTACCCACACGCGAACTGTACCTCTTTGGTTACGTTGCGTTGACGACACATTCACCGCCGTCCACAAGACGGAATCAACGATTTTCACAAACACCTTAACAGACAGAACGCGGACATACAGTTCACCAAGGAGATCGAAGAAAACGGTAAGATACCTTTTCTAGACTGCTTAGTCACTCGCGACAACAACAAACTAAAAACGACTTTTTACAGAAAACCGACACATACCGATCGATTACTAGACCAGTCTTCGTATAACCCGACCTCTCACAAGGCTACTACTACCCGGACTCTGACGAGACGAGCGCAACTGGTTTGCTACTCACCTGACAGCCTACAAGACGAGACTGATTATCTTAACTACGTTTTTAGTAAGAACAATTACAACACGGACTTTGTTCGACGGAACACTCACAGTAACACTGATTCCAGCACTCAGACCAACTCTTGCCCTGTTATGACAGCGACTATACCGTACATCAGAGGCACCTCTGAAACTATTGCACGTATATTACAACGTTACAATATACGTGTTGCGCACAAACCGATAACCACTTTACGGCAACTGCTTGCTAATGTCAAGGACAAAGACAAACCGGAGGACAGACAGGGAGCAGTATACAAGATCAAATGCTGCGACTGCCAGGCTTCTTACATTGGTGAAACCGGCAGAAACCTAAGCACGCGGCTGACCAAACACAAACGCGCGACGAGGAATGCTGACGTCAACAATCACATTGCTGAGCACCATTTAAAGACGAAACATCAAATTGACTGGGACTCTGCGACATGTATAAGGTATTCTACAGACTGCTATCAACGTCTCACTTTAGAAAGCTGGTTTACTAACTTAGAACAAACGCCACTGAATCGTAGCCAACAGTTACCAGCGCCGTACAAACGACTTATTGACGAGATCAAGCAAAACTAACTACGAGAGAATGACAATTTGATTAACAATAGACGACTGCTTAACTGTGACAACAGACAGATCGAAACGCACCAATTACTGATTACGAGTCTTCATAGCCAATAACATCACGGCTTAACTGACAGACGACCAATGACATCACGACGTAATTGACCAATCAAATCAATAACCAGAGTATAATACCATCAACTGACGTGATACAACTCACTTTGACTCTGAAGATGACTACCGCACAGGTTGTCGAAACGTCAGTCACTGTCAACAGCAACAGTCCTATTCAGGACTACGTTCACCCAGACGATCAAACTCAACCTACGCTTGAAACACTTCATACCAGAAACGTTTCAAGGCTTGCACGTTTCTAACTTTAAGACTTTGCTCACGATACTACAATTACTGGCACGACTTTTCACACGCAGCTCGTGTGCACAGCGTCTAATAATCACTTTTCAGTTAGTACACCTGCTGTACCATCCCGCCTATCCTTTTTGGCTTCTGCACCTCTTGTGTTAATCAACGACAGGAAACCGAGTTCGTTCTGGGAATATAACAAGACTAAAATTTAAAATTCGAAACTCGCAGTTAAAGACAAAAGGATCGCTTTATGTAATATCTATATGTAATATCTAGGCATAACGCTTCTAAGATAGCAGAGTTACCGCAAAGATTCCCTAAACAGGGTCGTCAGGTGGTTGGGGGAGTGAGATTTCGCAGCAGCTATCTTTAAAACAAGAAACGGGGAATGGGGGAATGGGAATGGGGAACGGGGAAAGGGGCATCTTTAAAATGGGGAATCTTGAAAAAATGGGGAATCTTGAAAAAATGGGGAAATCTCTAAAGCGGGAATATTCAAAATGGGGAATCTTTAAAAGTGGAAATCTTTAAAATGGAGAATCTTTAAAACGGGGAATCCGATTTAAAAGATTCCCCGTTTTGAAGATTCCCGTTTTTAAAGATTCCCCGTTTTAAAGATTCCCCGTTCCTCGTTCCCCATTCTCGTTTTCCGATTCCCGGTTCCTTGTTTTAAAGATATCCATTTCGCAGCTTTATTTTATTTTATTTTTTTCGCCTTCATGCTAGGATCTTTAGAAAATCCTGAAAATGCGCCAAAAATCATATCCCACAAAATTTTTGCTCCACATCATATGTATCTCTGAATATCGTAGAACAAAAAGAAAACACGTAAAGAACTCATCGTACTTAGGGTAGTGATATAACTTCTTTCCCTTGCACTTAAAACTTACCGATTTTAGTAAAATCCAGCCAGTAATCTAGTATCAATGCTGCGTTCTGTTTGGTTGAGCTACTACTAGGCTATATGTTATAGCCCAGTAGTAGCGAAAAGCGCGGGCTTTTTGACGGCAAAAAAGGATTAAAGTCTAGCTTTAACTAGCTAAAAGTTTTTTATTCTCGATATTTTTGACCAACTAGTTGGATTTTACTCAAACAATCGGCCTCATGGACTATTGACTCAGAGCCTATTCGGGCTCGAGGAATAATTGTTAAATATCCACGTCCTATTCTTTTACTGCACTGCTTTGTTGTCAGAGTTCAACTTTTTGCATTTATTTCACAATAAATTAGCCCAAATTTAGAGAATTAAAATGAACAGGTGAATTATATGCAAAATCATTTGGTTTCAATTTCTCCAAAACAAAGTTTACTACATCATTTCATCCTTTACTGAGCTGTTGACTCTTCAGTTTAGTTCTAGCTCTCTGAACTCTGTATTTTTACTAATAATCTTCCTCATAAGTTTATCAATATATTACTATTTGTTAAGCAATCGCGCTCTCCTTACGCGTTCCTGCTAAAAGTAAAACGAGGTTCCTTCGTTAATTTTGCAAACGTCACAACAGTTTTATTGGTGTCTTGACATTCGTCCATTATAATTTTTGATGAAGCGTGCTCCCAAGTTAAGATGTTATCACAGTGCTATTAGTGAAAAGAAAATATATCCCGGTTTCTCGGCATTGTTGCAGTTAGGACAGTATAGACCCTTAGTGAAAGTAACACGGCCATAGAACCTATCAACCTATCAAGACTCAGTCGAAACCAAAAGAAAAAAAAAGTACAAAAATGAAAAGCAAATTTGTCGTAAATGAATAAATTATGCACCACCCATCTTATATTGAGCCTGCTTTTCCTCATTTTAAAAACCTTACGTATGTAGTAATAATAATAATAATAATAATTTATTTCTTATTACGCGCAAATAAACATCTGAATATGATCAAATGCGCCTGTACGTAGACTGGACCGGCGAGCATTATGACACAATTATTTGTCTAATACCGATACCCTGGACCAAATCGTCTCTGAAATCAACAGTTGAGCGATTTTGGTGGCGCGATTTCTTTGCTTGAGCGAAGTTGAGCCACGCCGAACTAGTAAGTGGAGCCAGTGTAAAATATAGGTTCGATTAGGGGCCACCTGTGAAATGTTTTTTCAACTGAAAAATCCTCTTAGCCCTTACCCACAATGAACGCCCTCAAACAGATAGCAGAACCTATTCCTTAGAACGATTTATGATAATACTACCGTAGGTGAGCTGTGGTTGTCATAGATACCTTTGACATATACTGTCTAAACAGCCTTCAATTCCATACTGCAGATAACAGGTGCTTTTAGAGTACCCTCACAGAAAATCCTCTTATCGATTCCGATTGCTGAAAAACTGATAAAACGTTTTTAAAACGTTTAATTCAGCTTAGAAATGTTCAACTCTGAGGCTAACTAATCGCATGATCAAATAGCGTCGACAAAGAAAAAAGTTCAACATAAAAGTGCATCAAAATATGTCAGTTTATGGAGAAATAATTCTCCGTTAATCAGTTATAGCAGCTTAGCTCGAACGGAAATATTCTTGTAACTTATTATCCAGAAAGAATAACACGTTTTATAATCTACCATAGATGTGAATCGAATGTCTCTTTTAGAGAATGACGAATGAGTTAACATGACCGCGTCGCAGCTGTGAACTAGAGGCAGGTCCTTTCGGAATATCCCTTAGTTATAGAATAACACGAATGATCATCCCAAACATGCACAGAAGTGTCTCCCTCGCGCGCCCCGTTTTTTCTTGCGCCTGCTACGCAGGATAGCACAGAAGTCACTGCAGACACTTATCTTTTGATCAAACTAGTTGTTTCCTCTAGACATACTTACTCACTTTAGCCTTTTTCTTTTCTTTTATGAGTAATTTTTTGAGGAAACTCACTTGTATGCATTCATCTTCGCGATAAATTTGATCTCTGCTTGGAAAACAGGCTAGATGAGCAGGTGGAATTTATGCAACTTTTAGTAAACATGAACTTTATAATTACTCTTCATTTTTAGGCTGGCAAAATGATAATAATAAAGAAGTGAAGACCAAAATGTCAAAGAAGACTCTCGGAACCATTAATTTAGCGATTATATATTGAATAAGGATGAGTATGATATGAAGATTTATGGAGATCGAGAAACTAAGAGGCGGATAACACCTTCCTAGATCTGCATAATTCTTCAGATTATAAGAAAGCTGAATCCAAGAATTGTTTTATTATTGATTTAAAGTAATTCCTAGTTTAAAAACAAGCTAAAGCATCCCCTTGATGTTAAGTTCCGGTCTTCATTTGCCTGTTCCAGATCAAGTTCAGGTATTTAACAATTATTGCACGAGTGCGCTTTGGATTTGAGATGGTACTAAGTCAACGAGGCGCGTAGCGCCGAATTGGCTTTGGAATAATTGTTTTATTAAAAACTCTCACAAAATATAAATATTGTTTTTAATTTTGAGCAGACGCGTACAGTTGCAAAATTTGGAGAGCATGTTAAAATGGCAATATTACCATGATGGCTAAGCCAATCAGAGCTCTAGAATTGCATTATCCAATGATTCAGTTTTTAATAAAAAGGAATGTCCAGTTCTGCAGATATTCTTCAAGTAGCAGTTGTCCTTCGAGTTGTATCCTTGCTGTTTTTGCTATGCTTTGAGGCAGTAGTTCGCCTACTTCTTCACAAAGCTGTTTCACCATTTTCTATATGGTTCTACTGCTTTACCAAAATAACGAAACCTCGTCCCCAGGACTTCTCGGTTACCTTCCCTTTTCTGGTGATTACCCTGTTCTATTAACGTTTTATTCCGGATATCGAAAACATCTTCCAAATTTGTTCAAAACTAGCAGGGGGCTTACATTCGAAAGGGCTTATCTACGGAGTGAAATTTTCGTTTCAAAATCGATTGCGCTAGCCTTACAGTTGGAAGTAAATTTACCGTTTTTGCTTTGTTTTACTTTGTATTTGGGGCAATTTTCCAAGTACAAGCCCCCGGGGGGCAGAGGCAACTTAATGGAGGTTTTTTTTTTTGCGTTGACGGTTTGGTGGGGCCTATATTTGGAGGGGCTTATACATGGAGGGGCTTATTTTCGGAATTTTACGGTAACCCGTGGGATCTGAGCAAATCAAAAACGAAGATATAATTATGATGATTCGGTACTTAGCAAGTCTCTTTTAAGAACATCAACAAAAGGTGCATAGTTTGCTATGTTGTTATTTTTATTTTGAAGAGCAGGATTTGCTTTCAGTCCACTTTATTTCACCTTATTAACAAATTAGGTACACATTGCATAATTATCTCCAGGTAAATTTGACACTACAGCCTATCAAGCTATGAGCGGAATTTAATAAATATGTGTCGATATATGCGGAAGCGAGCAACCATCAGGCTACATGATAAACCTACTGCTGAGCCCTACGACATACATAATTTACGTCTTTATGATAACTTAAGTTAGTTATTCACTGTATATCGTTTTCAGTGAACAACCAGTAATTAAACTTAGTCAAAATTAAAGGAAAAACCTCTGCGTTTTAAAAACAAGCCACAGTCAATCCACATTGTTCTACTTTGCTTTAGTTCTCACCCTTTTACAATGTTAAAAAGGACTTTTACAATTTTAAAATGAAGAGAAGCGGTAACGTGAAAAAAGATACTATACTATTCCTGGGCCAAAGAAATGTTAAAAACAGTATTTCCATACCTTTTCTTAAATAAATTTTGTTACGCCGTAAAATGTAATAAAATGTGATAACTTTGCTAACGCATAATGTAATAACGTAAAATTTGATAATATAAGAAGTTGTGGCTCAGTAATCAGTAGCGGATTCAGATGTTCATTTAAACTATAGGTTATTATTATTATTGTTAATATTATTCTTGATATTAATATTAACATTATTATGAATATTATAAATAAATAACAGTTGAAATAAGGAGACGCAATCATCTATAGCGAACCGAATCGTACATTTGTTTCCGTTTTTGAATGTAATACAGGTGCCAAATCAGGAGCATTTGTAGATTTTTCTGTTCAATTATTGCACATTTTCTGTTGGGTGTCTAAGGCTACAAAAGGCAGAATTTAGGTTGACAACTGGGGAAATGCGTCGAGAGTTGAAATGGGTGATTTCTTAGGGTGATAAACACTCGCAACAGCCATAATAGGACCTGCCCATTATGATATCTTGACACTCGCTAAAGCACTTGACTTTATTGTAAACAATATTTCTAATTAATGAGTTTTCCTTCGACTATTTGTGTGAGTATATCCCTGGCCACTCAAACAATTAAGACGAACTACGCAATACAACTTGTGCGTTCCCGGGCAAACACAATACTTTTGTGTCATCAGCTCAGCTCTAAAAATTTTTTGCGCTGTCTGCATTAGGCCGGACAACTACATTGCCAGGTAAACTGTTTGGACTCTATAAAGCTTGGGAGCTTCCTAATGAAAGAAATTTTGACTTAAAAATACAGCATTAAGAACGAACACATTCAGATCCTTAATTAAATGAAAAATAAGCAAAAAGTAATTTCCAGCCAAAGTTATCTGGTTCTCGTGAAAAAAAAAATGTGACAGATCGGATATCTTTTATTACGTGCTTTTTCACTATTAGGCCTGTTTCAAAGGTCAGGTTACTGCCATGCCGATTGAAATTCGATTTAAGCACGGCGCTTTCCAAAATTTGATTTCAAAAGTCGTGTTACTGCGCTTTTCACAAACATGCGAACTCTAAAGTTCAAAAGCCGCCTTCACAATTGCGTTTTTCGCTGCCTCGATCACAAGCAATGAACCTTGAAACACACAAACACACGAGAATGGATCGAAATCCACCAATCACAAATCACAAACCATGACCTTTTGAGCCCGTTAAAGTAAAGTTTTGTTTCCTAAGAGGTCCGTTAAGATGATTGACGACAGCGAAAAACACAATTGTGAAGGCGGCATTTGAACTTCAGAATTCGCATGTTTGAGAAAAGCGCAGTAATATCTTGCCGGACTCAATTCATATATTCTAAATATATTCTAAATATTTGAGTAATGCATTGAAATTTGAATAAAGCGTTTTTATTCCTTGTTTTCGACAACAGCTATTTTATTCGACTGACTTAGTATACTCTTTGCAGCGACTCTTTATATTATATTTTGTGTTAGTATTACAATATGCGGCGATTATTACATTTGGCGGAGTAACAAGTTTTCTTAGCCTGGCAATTTAGTAAAATGTAGTGAATTTGAATTTTGAAGGGAGAAGCGCGAGTCGAGAAATAAGTTTTCAGTTCATCTAGAGCTTTTTCGACAAGGTGATTTTTTGTTATCAATAATCAATTTTTTTATTATCCAAGATCAGTTATAAAGGATTTCCCTGCGCCAAAGAACTCCACTTCTCATTGACCAATTACTAAAATTTAAAAAGTGTTCTTTGAATCTTCAAAGTTTGTTAACCTAAGTCACTGTCCACATTTTTGCTACCAGTCAGTCATTATTGATTAATCAATTTTTTTCTCAATTTGTTTTCATTACGTACTATACAGCAGGAAGTTCAATGGACTCCACAGGCTTTGGCTCTCTACAACAACAAAGTTTCCTGGCTGCTTTCCTGAATTCTTGCATTCTTAAACCGTATATTATTGGATTAACTATGGAATTACATAAATATAAGGCAAAAAATGTAAGGTGAAAGCGATAAGCTATCACAGGGCTCAAGTCACACCATGTGTCTCAACATAGCTACCCAAACAGCCAAAGGTAGAATGGTCAGGAAGGACGCCACAGTCATTACAAATAAAGTTATTGATAGTTTCTTCTCTGCTAAAAGCTTTGATCCAAAAATATGTGATTGAGGGCTGCTTTTGACATTCAAAGTAATAATCACATAAGAGAATAATAAGAACTGCAATAAAACAATAAGACGCAAATACGTAAAAATCCAATGTGAACTGTGCACGTAAAACAACTAAAATGGCCACCATAGATGCAAAAAATAAGGCTAAAAGCCAACTAAATGTTATTACCGTAAAGTATATTTGTTCACGTATTAGACAGTGTCTAAAGGGATAAATAGTTGCGTGCAACCGCTCTAACGAAATTAATGAGAGATTAGCTAACGAAGCAGCTGGAAATAATGATTCCAGAGTTAAGTATAGGAATGCATACCAGTAGTATACATGGCTACTTCAGTCGGTAACCAATCAGAGCGCAGCAAATGTTGCTCTTAGCCAATCAGAGAGCGAGAAAGTGGTCACATGACTCATTAGCATGAAAACGTCATCAAAAAATTCATGTGACCTCTCTCGACCAATCAGAGGGCGGGATTGGCATCACGTGACCCTGGGTCCCAGACATGGGGAAAAGAACACGCGCACACAGAGTTTGACCGTGAAAAAAATCATTTTTTTAATCAACAAATCGCGAGTGGAGCCTGGTGACAAGCGGGACGTGTGTGACGTCCGAATGACGTCACGCCCTTTTTTTTACAAATCTAATAGCAGGTCGAGTTCATCCCCAATCCTCTCGTAGCCATAAGGATAGCTCGATTTAGTGGCCAAATGGATGACGCGCTTATCGAACACCAACTCATACTGCTTCACGCGCGGAACCACTTGAATTTGTTTCTTCTCTAAATCCCGTTTGAAATAATGAGGGGTGGTAATGTTCAAATTTCGGCGAGAGTCCTGAGGCGAGTTTAATTCCGAGAGAATGTTGTCTTTCATGGTGTGAAAATTGAGAATGGCGGAGCCACGGACGTTCAAAGTGAATCCACGTACCTTTCACACCACTTTGCCTGCGCGTGTTAGGTACCCATAGTTCTTGGCGCCCCCAGAAACAAACTCGGTAATGACGTCCGTGGTGATGGAGGGTTGATTGGGACGCCATCGATAGATCACACTGTCCGTATCGTAGTAAAGGACTTGCTGTTGAAGGGTGTCGAGGGACTCGTAGAGCTTCAGTCGAGCATGGCAAGTGGTGAAAGCCGCCACAAAGATATTGGTCTTGGTGCCTTTGACGGCATTGTCTTTGACACTGGTGTAAACGGCCTCCAGGATGTCGTCGGTGCAGAGGCGGAGAGTGCTGATATCGAGAGCGGCATCGGAGATGAGGCTGAACAAATGGGCGGGGTTTTGGACGGTGACGGTGGTGGGTTTGTTGATCCGCTCGCCGAATTTACCCCAGAAGCTGCAGAGCATCAGTTTGGCCGTGGCCTTGCGACCGGGATTTTTGGCAATGCTGGCAATGTCCAGTCGGATGCCCTCCCGTTCCTGGTAGCAAAGAATATAGTCTCGTTTTTGCTCTAGGGTCTGACACCAACTGGGCCACCCCGCCGATTCTTGTTTGATCTTTAGCCAGATGTTGACGTAATTGGCGAAAAGACCCGTTTGGCGTTGCTCGGGGGGAAAATGCCAGACTTCGTGGATCTTGATGAGAGTGTACCCCTTTTCGACGGCTTTGAACTGCTCGGGCGTGCACCAGGTCCCGCGTAGCATGCGATCATTATCGGAATGGGGGCAATAATGGGTTCTGGTCAACATGGGTTGGGCCTGCTCCTCCTGGACACAGGGACGGCAGAGAGGAAACGTGAGCTTTTGGCCACAGCGTACGGGCAAGACGGGGTGGAACAGGCCAGCCGGAGGAAGAATGTCCACGGTGGCCAGGCCAAAATACGATTCCAGGGATTGGTCGACGGGTTGGGTGATGATTTTCGGATGACCGATGGGGTAAGGGCAGTTTTTATTCACCCACGGGTACAGGGAGGTGACATCAACAGAGCGTATCTCTTCGCCCTCCCCAGCCACGGCATGCAGAGCTACCGCGCCGGTTCGACCCCCAAAAAAGGCCTCGCGGGGTTCCAAGGGTGCGACCAGATCGAAGAAAGCCAGAAACTGAGATACAGCAGGCTCGTTGTCGACCAATCGGTCCCAGTCACACTCCCACATTTCGATGACCGTGTAGCCTGCTCGGAGCAGAGCCATACGTTTGGAGAGCATTTTTCCGTTTGTCACAAATCGTTGAAATGGAGTTCATAGCTACGGTGGCGTTATCCCCTTTGTCATTCGTTCAACCAAAAACGTAATGAAACACTTCATGCCAGACGGTGTATGACATTTGCAGACTGCAGACCGCAGACTGCAGACTGCAGACCGCAGACTGCAGACCGCAGACTGCAAACTTCTTATTATCCTCTTTTACTCGTGTGTGTATATAGCATTATCATCTCTATAATAAGTCCGTATTCAACTTCTAATCGAATGAAATGTGCATACGTCGATCGTTTTTCTACATGTGGCTGAATGTTTTTATGAACGATGTAAGCTAAATGTATAAATAAACTTATACCTTTCAAATAGCCTTTCCCGTGCAAGGAATCTATGCAGAACTTCAGCCCTGTCGTGATAGATATTTTTTCTACCGAACGTACTTGTTCGGTTTATTTCAAATACACAAGATTTTTTATACGCTACGTTAGAAAATGTCAACTGAAAAGTAGTTGTTTTACTTAATTGCATTTTTTCGATAACCACCACATTTCAATGAAAGGCTTACTTAAAGAAGTTATAACGATCACTGGAAATGGACACTAAAATGGCTTCAGGGTTTTACCACGTTTTAAGGATTGTCACACCATCTTCGCATTTTTATTGAACTCGCTCACCAACCCACTCTTCCGGACAATTTCTGGTTTCGCTCACTGTTTTTCTCGGTGACCAAGAGCTGATCTTCCTTTTGCGATACGTAACAATGATTTCTTAAGCCTATAAGTAATTTTGGAGCCCATCGAAACATTAAATTAAGATTTTCCTCATTTTCCGGTAACTCAGTTTGTTTGTCGTCTTGCCAAGAAGTAACCCGCATTAGCCTCGCTTTCGCACGAAAACAAGCACTCGCCCTAAGTCGCCCGGGAATACGAAACTTGCCTATTAAGCGGACGTTAAGAATAATGAGGACACGAGCGGAGCAGGGTACATGATTCCTAGAAAACTAAAACCTAGTGAGACTTTAGAGATGCGACCACAGTTTTTCGTCTGTAAGATAATTCGTCATTCAGGATCGCATCGTTTTCATTCACATTCCCTTTTCATTGCTGAGATCATTGATGAAAAAAGGGTCAACCATCGCTGTGAAATAAGGATAATATGACATTTGATATAACTAGAATGGAAACCTGTCAATACGGACACCGACGGGATATGCCATAGTGTCCAAACTAACCGAGTTTCCGTGTTTTAAAAAGCGGGGTAATTTTAGAGAAAATATAAGTTGTTGAGCTTTTTTCTTTCTGTGGGACAAACGAAACTGTCCCTTGTAGACGGGTGTCCTTCGACGGCTGGGTTCCACTGTACATCAAAGAGACAGTAAGGATTGGAATGGCAAGGAAGCATTAAGATACACATGCGTGCGGAAATACAAACGTTGCAGCCAATATAATTCCTCCTGAAGTTGTATGTTACTATGAAGTTTAATGTCATATTTTGTTTTCCAACAATGTTTATCAAGGCAGTTTGAGTGCTATTTCTTAATTATTACTTTATTTTACTTCATTTTTTTTTATTATTTCGCCACTCATATCTTTCTTACATTGATTAACTTACAAACGATTCCTAGGCAAGAAGACCTCTGCAATCTTGTTACAGCTTTTCTAAGGAAATCTACCATTTCTTATGTTCTTTCTTCAACAGGTATTGCTTGAGTACGTACATGCAATGCAAGAGGTTGGACTGGCGCTAGTTCTGGTGTCTTAGTACAACAAAGTTTTGTGGCTGCTTCCCTAAACTCTTGCATTCTTACTGCATATATTAGGGGATTGACTATCGAATTGAAAAGATACAGTGCAAAAAGCGACTTAGTGATGCGGTAAAAGGCTGCAGGACATAGTTTACTCCTTACAGTTATGCGGTGGAGGATAACAGTCCAAATAACCCAAGGAAGAATGGTCAGAATAGAAACCACAGTAACTATTAATAAGGTCACCGTTAGTTTCCTTTCTTTTGAAAGCGCTGGTCCAGCATTAGGGGAGAGAGGATTGTTTTTTACAGTTGAGATGATTATAGCATTTGAAAGTGTGAGAATGACAACAATAAGGAAAGTGTAAGGTGCAAATACATACAGAAACGCTGGCGATGGGCGCAAATAAAGAAGAGCGGTCACAGATGACAAAGTTAATGCGAACGGCCAACTGCACAAAATAATCGTGAGGTAAACACGTTTTCCAACAAGACAATGCCTGAAGGGGAAAAGTGTTGCGTGTAACCTCTCTAACGAGATCAGTGAAATATTAGCTAATTGAGCAACTGGAATTAGATGTGTCAATGTGAAATACACGAATGATTGCCAGCTGAAAGCCTGTTCCAGGTCCCTGTTATGGTTATCTGGTTCTAGTATTGGTAAAAGTCCGGCCACTGTTCCCACCAGTAAATCAGTCACAGTAAGATTTATAATCAGGAATGTACTGCACTTGCGCAGGTGACGGGTTCTTGTGTAGATAGCGAGTGTGAAAGCGTTCAGTAAAAAGACGACAATAATCTCAATGACGAAAGCTGCATTCCAGAATCTTTCTTCTTTTTCAGAAAAAAGTCTGCCAGTCGCATTAAAAACTCTCCAGCATTCTTGCATAATCACTAAGCGTTACAGTTACCGTGGCTATCCTTCCTTTCTTCAGGAAATTTGCCTTGAACAGGAATACAAACAAAATAGCAAGTTAAGTGAAAAGCAGTCAAAAAAAAGATTAATGTAAGGCAGAAAGAAAAATAAGATAAAATAATTAAAAAACAATAAAACGACGACGTCTCAATTGGCCCATAAATGGTGTTAACATGTGTTTTACTGAGTACTCCTAGCAAAGCAAAAAAGCAGGTATATTTTCATCAAAAGGAGAATATTCAAAAACAAAAGAAAAGTTAATCTTGCATTGGTGTATCGCTAAATGGGATTCCCTTATCTATAGTAAGTAATACATCAGGTCAAATAAAGAGACTTTTTTCCGAAACTGAAGCGAATTAATAACAAAAGCTTTTTTTTTTTTTTTCGTTTTTCTTGGCGTAATAAACGATCGATAGAATTTTCTATTGATCCCAGCTTTTGACTATTCATATATAATTCCTGCTTCAGGTTGATCAGTGGCACACGGATGTTGGTAACATCCATGAGAAGGTTTAATTGTGCTAGTTTGGAGTCACTTTTACCGGAAAATTATAAGTAAGCAACTGAGGAATACCTTGAAGCGTG
This sequence comes from Porites lobata, assembly GCA_942486035.1. Classification (NCBI taxonomy): domain Eukaryota; kingdom Metazoa; phylum Cnidaria; class Anthozoa; order Scleractinia; family Poritidae; genus Porites; species Porites lobata. The sequence goes on from CALNXK010000162.1 coordinate 702,008, forward strand.
AAAATTAAGAGGAAGTTCATTTCGCGCATTAAGGGTTTGCCTCTCGACAACAAATTTTTGAAACTCTTGGATTCCATATGAATGACAACAACGAAAAGTAAAAATACGTTGGCAACATTTAAGGTACGATTCTTAAGTGGTCTAGCTATTCATAGGGGATGTTATCTTAAGTCATATTTTCCGTTTGTCATAAATCATCGATATGGAGTTCATAGTTACGGCGGCGTTATCTTCTTTGCCATTCGTTCATCCGTCCAACCAAAACCTTACTGTAACACTTTATGCCAGAAACGTTTCAAGGCTTGTAAGCTTCAGGTTACTAATAACAAACTTCAGATCAGACTACGTTCACGAGAATACAAGTATGGGCATGACTTTTCAAACGTAGCTCATTTGTGCTTTTGAAAATCACTTTTCTGGTACACCACCTCTTTTGGCCTTGCAATTCGCACTGATCCTTTTTGGTTTTTGTTCTTTTTGTGTTAATCAACAGCAGAAAACCGAGCACGCTCTGGGAATATAAACAGAATGATGCTTTTTTGAAGTCGTACTCAAAGTCAAAGAGACTAAAGGTTGCTAATCATTAGGGCTAACGCTTGTATAAATATAACACAGTTACCGCAAAGACTCCTTAAACAGAGTCGTCACGTAGTCAGTGGGATGTGAGGTTTTTTACAGCTTTTTTAAGTTATTTACCTATTTATTTATTTATTCATTTATTTATTTCCATTTCATGTCAAGGATCTTTGGAAAATCCTCGAAATACACCAAAAACCATTTTCCACGAAAATTTGCTGCACATAATATATACCTTGGACCATCAAAAAAAAAAAAGAAAACAAGTAAAGAACTCATCGCAAGAGGCAATTAAGGTAGTGATATAAGTTTTTTTTCCTTGCAGTAACTTACCGATAATATCCATGTTCTTTTTTTCAATACACTGCTTTGTTGTCAGAGTTGAACTTTTTGCATTTATTTCGCAGTAAATTAGCCCGTCTCTAGAGAACTAACATAAACAGGTGAATTTTATGCAACCGTCATTTGGTTATAATTTGTTGAAAACAAAGTTTAATTAATATTTCATCCTTTATTGAACTGCTGTCCGTTCAGTTCCAGCTCTCTACACTCTGCATTTAATTTCAAATAATTTTCATTATAACCTAGCCTTTTCAGTTATGTATATCACTATTTGTTAAACAGCAATTTCGCTCTCATTCTTTCGTTAATTTAACAAATGTCACAACAATTTTATTGCTGTCTTCACCTTCTGTTAATTATCATTCTTTTAATGAAGCGAAATTCCAACTTAAGATGTTATCATGAGTGGCTATTTGAATAAAAGGAATATATCCTGGTTTCTCCGCTATGTTGCAGATATAGGACAGTGCAGAACCATAGTGAAAGTAACCCAGGCATAGAACCTATCACAACTTTATAAAAAATAAGACGGAGTCGAAACCAAATGAAAAAAATATAATACAAAAATGAAAAGGAAATTTGTCGTAAACGAATAAATTATGTACCCGGCTATCTTATATTACGCCTGCTTTTCCTCATTTTAAAACCCTTGTATGTAGACTGGAGAGCGAGCATTATGACAATTTGAAAATTATTTAACTAATACCAGTACCCACCAATACGTCTCTTAGAACAACAGTTGAACGGTTGTGGTAACGAGCGATTTCTGCGACGGAGCGCAGCTGCACTACGCCGATCTCAAAAAAAAAGTCATTGATATCAAACAGGTTTTGTGCCATACTTTGGTGCAGTGTGCCCGTCGCGGAAATAAATAAGTAGGAGCGAGGACTGGAACCCACTGAGACGGAAGTAGATAGAGAGAGTTTAAGCTTCAAGTATGTGGCAAACGACAAACGTCAGATTCAAGTTGAGAATTTCTCAAAATAGAAAATGAGCAGATCAAAACAGATCAAAACATATCGTATGCATAAGAAATTGCATGAAACTGCTAATTTATGTGTAGAAGTAATGAGCAGTAAACGACAAGTGTAGGGGAAACTTCGTCACCAGGCACAAATTCGCGTTTGCCCGTTAGACGTTTAACCTCTCTAATATTTAACACGGAGGACTGGAATTTAGTGTACCAAACAGGGTGCATAGGTTCCTATTTTGTTATATGATTTTTCTTTTCTTTTCTTTTCAGTTCAGTTTTATTTTATCTTTATACGCTAGATTGAGTAAACATTGTAAAATTTTCCTCACGTAATGGCCATGTTGGCGCTACAGCCCAATCAAGCGGAAGTTAAGAATATGGAAACGAGCTACCTCAGAGCAAGGTACATGATTCCAGTAAAACTAAAACCTCGTGAGACTTTAGGCATGCGACATTACTTTTTTTGTAACCCAATTTTGAGTCTTAAAAATAATTTGTCATTCACCATCGCATCGTTTTCATTCACATTCCCTCACCGCCGTACTTAAATATAGATGTGTTATTCACCGGCTGGGAGGTCCGTATTGGGAAAAACTGTGCCCGAGGTCTTGAGTACGGCCTCGGGCCGTACTCAGCAGACAGAGGGCACAGTTTCTCCCAATACGGACCGACGTACCTAGGCCGGTGAAAAGCATTTCTATTTTTGTCCTACTGAGATTTAAGAGTTTCAGGAAAATTTTACTTTAGCCTCCAACCTACATGTTTATTGAAGTATGACGCGTTCGTGTTGATGAAGCGCGTGATCGATTGCAAACCAAAACAACACATTACAACATGATTTTTAGCTCGCTAATTTATATTAATATAATTAAGCTCTCTTTTAGAATAAAGAAAGGTTTTTGTGTCGTGGTAGACAATTCATAATCTGAGTGTCAAACAAGGATAAAAAGATTGATGAGCTTGATATTAAAATCCCAGGGGAAAAAAATACCGCAAAGATTTTCTTCAGCTGAATAATTACTTTGTAAAGATTAGTTCAATCGAGCGAGAGGAAAACTGCACAAAAGCTGTATAAAAAGAGCCAAGTACACATACCAATGTTAAGGGTTTGAATTCGAATAAAAGAAGGCGATGTGAATAACAAATACATTTACAAAGAATTGAAAACGGCGATAACCGACAGCTGTAAAAGTGATTCGTGTTTTTTTTTTTGTTTTTTTTTTTGAGATTCAAAGCAAAAATCTGCAATCATTGACAACAACCTTTTCTGATAAGTAGAAAACTAGCGAGGCAAAGTTCAATGAAAAACGGTAGAATCTAGATTCAGACAGCAAAAATGGAAAACAAAACTACAAACAGAACAAAAATGTCGAATAAACGGTACACAAAAGCAAGATTGCAGTACTTACAGCGCGGTTATACAGGATGTTCCAAAAGTTTGTTCCTCTACTCTATAAGTCTGTAATTCAGTACGATTGGACTTTGTAAGCAAGTAGTTTAAGAGAAAGTTGTGTCTTTTAACATAATTCAATATTTTATACTTGTCGTGCCATCTTTTGACTTTAATTTTCGATTTGTGTAGTTCCGCGCCAAAGGTGCGCGTGCGCGTGCGCGAGTATATTTGCCGCCACATATATTTTTGTATTTTGTAGCCCGAATTGCTGGAACTCCTTCCTAGTTTTTTTGTGATTATCATGAAGGATAAACCCTCTTAATGCAAAAATGTTCAGCTACTTGAGAGCATAAGCATGTGTACTTCGATTTACTGGCTTATCAGCTGAAAAAACTGCTAAAAAACTGGAAAAATCTTAATGTTGGCAGGTAAAATGGTCATCGAAAAATGAAGGTTTTTGAAGACAAGAAATTAGGGGGAAGACAGAAAGTCCTGAATAAAGCAGCTAAAATAGTTTTGAAGAAGGCTAGATACAAAAGAGGAAACTCGACAAGGTAGGTCTCACAACAGTTAGCAAACCAAGTCTGGAGCAGGTTCATGAAAAGCGAAGGTTAGAGGCCCCTGAGAGGGCAAAAAAACTCTGCTTAGTCCGACAAGCAACGATCATCTCGTCTGAAATTTGTAACGAGGTAAAAAAGCCTTTTTTACTGAAGAAAGGGGCCGGGATGATGATGACTGTTTTTTTGATGAATGCCCAAAATATAATTTTTTTTCAGCTGCCTAATCTAAAAAAAATATTGTTTGGATGGTGGAAGTGGCTCCTGCGCACCAGGTGAAAAAAGGTTAAAATAGTACTGTGGCTCTACATGCTGTATCCCACTCCATGCAGCAACGGCTACAGAATGTGATAAAAAACAAATCCCACCTATCCTAGTTGGCTTCTGTACGTTTTGTGTTAATCAACAAGAGCAAATGAGGGAGTTCTGGAAATATACATAGAAATTCGTACTCGTAGACAAAGAGAAGAAAAAGATTATCTACTAGGCATAACCCGTCAAAGATGACATAGTTACCACAAATTAAGACTCCTTGACAAAGTCTTTACTTAGTTGCGTAGCGAGGTTTCACACATACAGTCTTTGTTTTCATGGATCTTAAAAAAAAAAAAAAAAAAAAATCTATAAAAATTTTGCGCTTTACGATATCCTCGACAAAAACAACAGAAAAAAATTGTACGCACAAAAACTCAAAAACTCAAAGCACGAGACACTTTGAGTCGTGAATACAACTTTCTGGTGTACAAGATTTTTGAGTAGAGAAGGGTGGGGAGGGCTGCGCTAGATTATATCCAATGAAAGTCTATTTTGGGGGGGGGGAGGGAGTAAATTAGGGGCCACCCTTAAAATGTTTTTCCAAACTGAAAAATCCTCATAGTCCTTACCCACAATGAACGCTCTCTAACAGGTACGAGAACCTATTCTTTAGAATGATCTAATACTACCGTAGGTAAGTGGTTGTCATAGATACCTTTGGCATAAACAGTCTGAACAGGCGTCAATTCCACAGCTAACAGGTGCTTTTCAAGTAACTTCGCAGAAAATCCTCTTAATCAATTTCGCTTGCTGAAAAACGGATAAAACGTTTTTAAAACATTTAATACAGCTTAGAAATATTTAAATATAAGGCTAGCTAATCGTATAATCGAATAGCATCGACATGGAAAAAAGTTCAACATATTTGATAAAAGTACATCAGAAAATTTCGCTTTGTAGACGAATAATTCTGCATTAATCCTTATTTGGTAACTGAGCTCTAACAAAAATATTCTTGTGCCTTCTAATAACCTGAGAGAATAACACGTGTCATAATCGACAGTGGGTCTGGATGACTTTTTTAGAGATTAATAAATGTCTGAGTTATCAACATATGACAGCTATGAATTAGGTCCTTCTACTGAATACCCATCGCTTGAGAAGTATCCCTTAGTTATGGAAAAACACGAATGATCATCCCAAACATGCACATAATTAGTCACTGCAGCCATTTCGCTTTTGATTAAACTTTTTCGTTTTGGTATACTTACTCACATTAACCTTCTTCCTTCCTTTTATGAACAGTTTTGTGAGGAGCTCTCGTGTTTACTGGCACTTCGCCTTAGATTAAGAACCTTGCATGGAGAACAGATAAGCAGGTGAAATTTATGCATGCAACTTAAGGCAAACATGAATGATTACTCTTCCTTTTTAGGGTAAGACTGACACAATTTAATTCAATGACAGCCCAGCATTACATACGTTTACCAAGAAACAACAATTAATCTAAATAGATCAAGGCAATTTGATTGCTTTTGGAGACAACACAATGACCTTATGTCGTCCATATGTTCCATTTCCCGTCACGTGTTCTCTAATTAACGTGTCCTTATGTTTTATATGATAACTGACAATAGCCTACGTTCGATATATTAAAATTCTAACATGACTCCAAGGCTTTAGGGTCAAAATTGCAAATTTTCACCCACTCCATTGTCTCGCAATTCCCAGAAGAGATTTGAACACAAAGAATATCAAACCAAATGTAGAAAAATGACCAGAAAGCCTCGAAGTGATGATAGAATTTTCATACATGTATATCGAACGGGGGCTTTCCCCATGGGTCGCTGAAGCGACTTTCTGTGCGCGTGTAACACAATGACAAATTTTTTGAAAGTGAGAAGTGTTATCTAAATAAATTTGTGGAAAATTTGCGTTTCCTGCTACAAAGAGCTAGTTTGCATTCGTCCATTAACACGGGCGATTTGCGCACCAGGAATCAGAAAACTGGAACTGGAATAATTTGTTGTTTGCAAAGGACATCGAAAGCGGCAGAAAACAGAGCGTGCAGCGTGGTTTTACAATTATTTTTTCAGCGGAATGCTACAAAAAAGCAAACTGGGGTGTATAGATTGTATTAAATTCGCGATTTTCGCCATTAACACGTAAACAAAAGATTGCGCGAAATTCAAGCATGCGAATATTAATACCATTTTCGAAAACAAGACAATAAGAATTTTAAAAATGTTATGAGTCCAGGTGTTTTTTGTACTGTGCACACTTACTGAACTTCTCAAGTTGCGTTTTAAGCACTGAACAGTATATATACATTGCATAGACAGCATACACAGCAAGTAGTTATGTTTTGTCTTTTCATAAGGTTCTATGTAGGGCAGTTGTAAGTTTACAATCTTGCTTTGAAATATACATGTTTTATTGATTTGTGACAAATGCCCTCTGCACGGGATTTACGAAAATAAAACTAAGACAAAATCGCAAAATATCACGGTACGCTTTTCTCTATTTTTATTTTCATTTTAATCTATTATATTATTATTATTTTGTAGCCTGTGTAGCAAGCGTTTCCGTGTGGTTTATGAACAAGGAACGAGGAACGAGAGTCAAAGACTCCGCGAAAAATGGTGCAAGTAAAAGAGCGGGGAGGGGTGGAAATGAGTTACTGTCCAACTCTACAACTGCTTCAAAGCAGAGAGACCTGGGGCCCGTTTCTCGAAAGTCCCCCTAAGTTTGCAGGGCCGGGTTTACCTAAAACCCGGGGTCCGGAAAAAAAAAAAAAAAAAAAAAAAAAAACACGCCGAACGCCAAATGACTATGAAGTTTTAGTGATTTGGGTTAGGAGACTGAGTGAATCAAGTTTCAGTTCAGGTTGCACCAGTTTCCTGACCCTTATCACTAAACTTCAGAGTCATTCCGCTTGGGCCTCGGTTCCGGATTGCGGGTTTTAGTTCTTTAGTCAAACCCTATGGGGGCTCGGTAAGTCCCCCGTATTTGGCCCCGAATACCCCGTTGAGGACGGTGCCCACTAATGGGAAGTATTTTTTCCCAGTTAATGACGATGTATGTGAGACAAGTAGATCATATCAGTGGCTATTGAAATCCAAAAAGAAAACTGGGGGTAACCACGCATTTTTTCAGAGATAACTGCGCTTCAATATGGAGAAAAACGCTGAATAGGCATTTTTTTAGAAAAATGATAAAAAGTTATTTTTTCCCCAAATTTCAGACTGTAGTCTTTTTTTTTTTAAATAACAGCACAACTGGCAAGTTATCAGCAGTTGCCCCTCTCCACGCCTTTGCCTTAAAAATAGTGTAAACGACACTTTCGCCGAACCAAAAATTGGTCGTTTGCTGATCATGAGTAGGCATATTACTTTCATTTGGTAAGATAAGAAGTAGGGGTTACCACGCATTTTTAGAGGTTAAATTGGTTGGTTTCGACCTTAACTTAATGCCTTCGGGGGTTATTTACATTTTTTCCCATCCCTCCCCTGTCAGTTTTCACTATTGCTTCACTCAACGCGAAGTGCTCTGGGATATCCAAAATGGCTAACAGTCAGAGAGAACAACAATCCACGGAACAGAGCAAAAACAGAAAGTGAAGCAGGACATTACAGGACATAAAATCTTACAAAATTAAAGAAATATTCGGGAAAGTGTTTTGAGCCGATTAGCTGATAAAACGCGAAGGACGCGAGTGAAAGGTAAGCTTGCAGTTTCTCGATCAAGCGGAGGACTTAGAGCTTCCTTCTGATTTACTGGTCCTTGCCTTTTAAGGGATTTTTTAATACCCAAGCTCTAAGCGTAACATCTTCAAGCAGTAACTTTTGATGTTTTAGAATTGACTTTTGTTTGACTATAAAATGTTCGGTCAGATCGATCATACGGCAGAAATAGCAACATGCGCATAATTTTCAAAGAATTGACAACGTAAATAGAAATTATTTTGCATCTGTTGAAAAACGGCGCATTCTTTCCACAAGAAATAACTAGAACCTCCCAGACTTACAGGAGACAAAACCAGTCCGCGTGTCCTGCGTGTTGCGCATTTCTTTCGCGTCGCGCGCATTTACCTTGACATGCGCAGAAAATGTGCGCAGTAACAATAGTGGGCACCGTCCCTAAGGTCCACAATGTCAGGCTCCGGCGACATTCAGCCACGTGAGTCGTCGATAATCACGTGGCAAATATCTTAAGACATGGGCTGCCATGGCTTCGTTCGTAAAACAAAAAAAACAAAATAACATCATCATCCGCAGTAACAGCAAGAAAGGGGCTATTCCCATGATACCGGAATGACTTTTATTCTGAAAAGAGTTCATTTCATGTCCATAAAGTCATCCCTGTATCATAAAAGCAGCCCAGCCCCCCCCCCCCCACCCCTCACCCACAAATACAAACAAACAAACAATACTTAAGTTGTTGTTTACTTTATTGTAATTTTTACTCTGACATAGAGTTTTCTTTTTATCGACTAAAAATACACACTACTGATTTTCTTTGAAGTGCTTCTCAAAATGTTCCACAGACACAATAAAGGCAGTTCTAAACAATTATTGCATGAGGTTTTTGTGATATTCAGAATAATCAAGGTCGAGGTAGGGGTTATCTGCCGAAGCCGAAGGCCGAAGGCTGAGGCTGAGGCTGATAACTCTTACCGATAATTGTTTTATTATACATTGAACGTAAAAAACATGGTCACGACAGTAATTCGAACTGATAATTTATTTCTAAACGTGTAAAAATTTACAAATCGGCGGCACATAATTCGATTGACGAAAAGTCTAAGCATTAGACAATATGTGAAAAATTGAATAAAAGCTGGTTGAGAAAGAAAATACCAATAAATATTGAGTCTTAACTGAAAAAAAACATTACAATTGTAAAAAGCGACATTTTTGGAAACTTGGGAGTGAGTTGTCTGAAAGTGTAAATGTCGCATAACATGCTCTTCCTGTGAGAGAGTTAAAAGAGTAGACAAATTTATATTTTCAGCTGTAAGGTTTTCTAACCTCACAGAGTCTTCATCGGGAGCAGAGTTGCCAGCTCCGGCAGCAGTTAACGTTTCTCACATTCTCCTGTTGGCGGTTTGATCGGTTTTGCTGTCGGCCCTGGTTGAACTTTCATTTCTGTGCCCGCTGACAGTCATTACGTGACGAGCTTCAATTAAACCCTGATTTATCGAGAATTGTTACGGTTGTAGCTCGGATGGAATGGTTTGTATGAATACGTGACAGGTTTGCCTCCTTTGATATTCGCCTCAATATGTCGCCCAACGGGCGCTCGCTAACTACCATGTTGTCGTACCAGACTATGGCTTCTGAGCTCACCTCTTTCTTGGGTCGTTGAAATAAGAACTCGTTTTTTAGGGTTTAGATACTGTAAATATTTCTCGAAAGAAGCGACAGGGCACCACACGCCTTCAGTAGCATACATAAACCTCTTCTCTGTTATTTTTAGTTTACTTTTCGCGGACTTTTGACACATATTTGGCTCCTGTTGCATCAGTGTGGACTTCGAAGTCGGCTGTTTTCTGAATTGACGTAGATTTTGACGACCACGTCTGCAAAAATACAGCATGATTTCGAAGAACATTTTGTTCAGAAGCGTCTTGGGGTGGTCTGAATTGAAAACACCGCTTTCGTACAATGAGTTTTTTCAGTTCATCATCGAGTATCGGCGGTTTGTGTTGTACTTTAGCTTGACCTTGCTCTGACGGCAAGCAACACAAAGCGCGCGAACTTGACATGATTACCCAAAGAAATCATGCAGCACGGTCTTACATGACATCACCTTGACATGATTATTGTATAAGCTGCAGCTAGAAGACGTCCCAGGCGCTGATTTCGAAAATTCACTGTACGCTTTCGGCCGATCAGAAAAGTGATAGTGAGTTGAATGTGTAATAACGTCTGTAATCCTCCAAAGGGGCCTTGTCACGGAGTTCTATTCCTCAACACGACAATGATGTGGGATGCAGTAAGTTCGAGTCAATTTAAAGTAAGTTCTATGACCTGAGGCCTGTCATGCAGTGAGAGTACAATTTATGTATTTATATGTACTAATTGTTTATGATTTTTACATACGCCGAACTAAATTGATCAACGGATTTCAGTTCCGGAAGAGACTTGGAAGTAAGGACTACCTTTAAAAATATGTATCACAAAATTGTAAGTGACCGCTTTGTATAAGTGACTCCCTATCCTAAAACCCCCAAATTTTTCCACTGAATTACCTTTATAGCCCGCAAACGCAGACGTATTTCTGGTCGTCGCCTCTCTCCACTATAAAAACTCGGGACTCTCACGTAAATGACCACCTCTTGTAAGCGACCAACTGATCTATTAACCTTTTGTCTCATGGAACTACAACTTGCAATTGCACTCAATGAACTCATTTCCAAGTAGGTGTTTCGGGACCTCTACTTAGAAAAGCGACCACCACGAAGTCTTCGCACTTTGGTTGGTCGCTTATGGAGGGTTTGACCCATAATACCAAAAGTGCCTTCATCTACAATCTTATGTATCGGGGCACCCAACGACTGTTTACTGTAATTTATCTAGAGAAGCAAATATTGCCTAGCATTTTCTGTTACTTGAAGACAGCTAAAACATTCTAGTTGACCCTTCCATTTATATACAATCTTGGAAGCTAAAATGTAAAAAATTCTTTACGATTTTCCGCAGTTTCATTTTTCACACTTCATTTCCCAGTTTACGCTATTTTTCATAGAAGAAAGGAAACCTGAAATTTTCAGATTCAAAAACGTGATGGAGAGAGGAATAAGAAAAATTCTCACTTTCGTAATATGTCGAAAATTGCAACTAAGTTTTCGGGAAAATAATACTGAAGCCCTTGTGATTTCGAAAAAGACTCAAGTTCCCCTCAGGATGTCGGACCGAGCAGATACGAATTTTTTAGCGCCGTTTATAATATATTCCTAGAGATCTAAAAGTACCCTGACCCTGAATATCCTAAGATGAGTTTTCAGTGTATTTAGGAGGAAACCTTCGTTGGTTTCCCCTGATTCATCTGGGTCAGCCAGTCCCATGCGAGGTAATCCAACCCAGTCCAGGATTCTCGATTCCCCACTGTGGTCGGTGTCGCTTCCGAATTCCAGACAATGGAAGTCCGGATTCCTTGTCAGTGGAATTTGGATTCCGGATTCCAATCGTTTGCAGGATCCCTGATAATTCAAGCTGGATGACAGATTCCAAAACCCTCGAATTGGAATTCCACGAGCAAAAATCCGAGAAAAAATTCCCAGATTCTGGATTCCACGAGCAAAGGTTTCTCCGATTACGGATGGGAATCCGGAGTACCTGACATGGAGCAATACACTGACAGCCATTGGATTGTGGGGACTCAAGTGAGCGCAGCGGATTTCGCTGGAAGAAAAACTAAACAAAAGACAGACATTCTAACGAGAATAAGATGCTCAAAAGTGGCTAACTTGTCTAATAGATGGACAGGATCGTGAGTGAAGGACAGACTGCTACATCGCAAGACTTTCAACAGGTTCGATATTAATTGATTCTGATTTCTTCTTACAAATAAGTTTCTTAGCTGCTCTCCTGAACTCCTGCATTCTTATAGCATAAATAAGGGATTCAAGATAGGATTGAATAAATACAATGCGCCAAACGTATAAGAGATACGATAAGCTATCGCTGAAGAAACTTCATCCTGCCACAAGTGGTCTGCAATTATGGCATCCCAAATAACGGCAGAAAGAATGGTCAGAAACGAGGCCACGGTCATTATAAATAATGTTAGCGATAGTTTTCGCTCTCCCAAAAGTAACGAGCCAAAGTGCTATGCCGAGGGAGGATATTTCAGTTGACGTTTAGAATAATCCTAACATAAGAGACTGCGAGAATTAGAAGGGTGATAAAAACGAAAGATGCATACGTATGGGAATACAATCGAAACACGCAATAAAAGAAAAGCAAACACAAACTAGACTAGAGCCAATGCCAGCAACCAACTGAAAACAATAATCCTAAAGTAAACCTTTCCTTTTGCTTGTCTGAATGGAGGAACGTACCGGCAGGGGTGCCTCAGGGAACCAAGCTCGGGCCGTGGCTGTTTATTCTCATGCTTGATGACATCAACATTAGTAACACGGAACTGTGGAAATACGTGGATGACACAACTATTGCAGAGTGTGTTCACAAGAAGGAAGACAGCCGTATCCAATCTGATGTGAAGGAACTGATCGCTAAGTCTAACCAAAACAAGTTCCAGCTAAACGAGTCAAAGTGTAAGGCACTACGGATTTCGCTCGCTAAATCAGCCACGGACTTTGCTCCCATTGTTATCAACGGAAAAGCAGCAGAGGTAGTGTCTACTGTTAAGTTGTTAGGTCTAAATATATCATCCGACCTCCGGTGGAGCTGTCATGTTGCTGAAATAAGTAAAAAAGTAGCGAGTCCATTATATTTTCATAAACAACTGAAGAGAGCGAATATTCCCGCCAAAGATCTGCTAATCTTTTACTTGACCTGTATCCGCCCAGTAACGGAATACGCATGCCCGGTGTTTCACAACGCGCTTCCCGCATATTTATCCGCAGAGCTAGAACAGCTACACAATTATTTTTTTCCGTTTGTACCGTATAGCGACCCATTACATCAAGCCAACTTGGAAACGCTCTCTCGACGCAGGCAGTCTATCACAACTAAACTTTTTGATTCCATCACTTGTAATTCAGACCATAAACTGCATGAGCTCTTGCCACCTCGTAAGACTTGTGAATCCAATTTAAGACGAAAGAGGAATTTTAATGTCCCTCTGGCTAAGACGAAGAGACTTAAGAACACATTAATATACAGCAACTGTAATTAAATTTTAGCTACATATGTGTACATTTTTCTTATATTTTTTCTCATATTTTTATTAGATTTTATTATTGTAACGATTAATCTAATTCAGCTTTTGGCTGCGATTTTAATCAGAATAAACTATCTATCTCAATGAGGCAGTGCTTGAAAGGATATATTGTATCATGTAATCTTTCTAAAGAAATCAATACAAAGTCGGTAACGTATTAGTTCTTGCCAGCTGAACCACTTTTCTGTAGAGCATGACAGGTACCTCTCAGGGATAGCTGGTTCCAATATGGATAACAGGCCTTCAGTTGTTCCAAATAGTAAATCAGCCACAGTTGCTTTCTCTGACATGCATGTAACTATCAATTACGAAGGAAAAAGAAAACGTAAATTAAATCAACCACTTAGTGACAGTAATAAGAATTAACAAAAGAGTAGAACTTTGGAGTGGATTTCTACGACCATTTGGGAAATGAAACACACTGAATGAAGTCACCTGAGATCGTGCTAGAAAAATATGAAAAATAATAAATAAATAGATAAACTAAAAACAAATAAATGAATACCCTAAAGGTCCACAGAGAACCTCTTGGTGACTGTTTTAGCCTGTCACTGGACTTGAACACCAAAAATTTGTAACCTTAGGTCCTTTAGCGTGCAGCTGTTCCGTTTGAAGTAAGCACAAAGCACGTTGTTAATTTTTCATTGATGTTCAGTTAAATTCCAGGGTAATTAATACATCACTATAATGACCAGTATGTTTCCTTCACTAATAAAGTTGTTCAATTGCCCTAAACAACGAAAATTTTATTTATCTATTTTTATTTACTCTTTTATTTGTTTTTCAGTTGTATAAAAAGATCGTAACCCAGTGTAGGTGGCGGTAAGTAAAAAACAAAATCCAGTTATGATTCCGTTCTCACCTAATTAAAATAACGGGTGCACAGTTATCCGAAGACCAAAAAGCTGAACTTCTGACTAATACTGAAAGGAAGAAGTGCAGAAATACATAAAACATATCGCAGGATAGATGTTACCTACTTTTTGAGGAGTATATGCAGGAAAAATTAACATCAGTGAATCCGTGCCGAGAAATAGACAAAAGTTTTAAAGAAAGTCTACAAGGAGTAAGCTTGCTATACGAACTTAAAAATAATTTTGCCTGAATATCAAGAATTTTGAGGAATTAACTTGATCCAGTTGGTTTAATCTGCCTATAGGGCTCACTACCTTTATACTGTTTCTGTTGTCATTGAAAATAAAACGAAAAGTACTCATATATGGCAGCTAATATGATGGATTGTAGATTTGATGGCCTCTTGATATGTAAACGATGAACTTACCATGCTTTCTTTTTGTTTGTTTGTTTGTTTCTTTTCTTTTTTTCTTTCTTTTCTTTTCTTTTCTTTCTTTTTTTTTTTTTTTTTTTTCACTCGCAACTGACGCAAATTATTCTTTTCAATCGTTAATGATAAAAAATAGACAAAATTTCAAGGGATTTACGTTTCGGTCGTTTGTCCCATGCAACAAGAATCAATGGACAATATCTTATCTGGCGAGTAATTTTAAACATAGCAACCGAAATTAAGGCTTACAGTCGAAAAGTGTACTTTTTGACTCTGTGTAGTAATTTCAATTTCACTGTTTCCTTTTCGCTTCTTTTGCCGATTATGGACAGGATTTAGAATATCTTTTTTCTGGCTTTTAAGGGAACTCAAGATAAACAAGTGATACTTTTATTTCCTCAACTAGTTTTCTTTTTTTCAGTAAGCATGAATTTTAATTCAAGACTTCACGTATATATTACAAGCAGCTTGGTAGTGTCGATCATAGCCTAATCAATGTGACACTTATTTGCTTATTTGGCAGAGGTTATCAAACATATTAGTTTTGGAACCTACATAAGGTTATTCCTAAACTTAAGTAACAAATAGCTTTCAAAACATATGACAATTTATATTAACTAGTTAAGTAAACAATGGAAAAGTTCAGTAAGACGCAAAACATTCAGATTTTTTAGAAACCAACTATTCCTAGATCTTAATTTGAGTTGTTATAGATTTATTCCTTAGAACCACTTTCTGGTTGCTTTTATCTGATTGTTATTCATCATTTTTAAGTGACTTTATGCCATGCCTTTGCGCTGATGAAAATGTCAGCTATGCGTCGAGCTTATTAAAAACTAAATGAATATCCTCTTTCAAATATCATAAAATTCAACATGATGCACGGAGAGTTTTACAGGCTTCAAAAAAGGACTAACATGTTTATTCCCTTATTTATTTATTCATTTGTAAATATTTATTTTTGTTTGTGTCCCCCTGGACTCACTATCATAATGAATTTTGATATATCGATAGTGGCGTATGTAGTACAGACCACGTGGCCCAAAACGTATCAGCCTCTTTGAATAATGAGGCTTAGGTACTAGGCAAGTATATTTTTAAGAACATCAACATAGGGTGCTTAGGTTCCTACTTCGTGCTATGACATTTAAAGACAAAAAGGATCGCTATTACAATATGTAGGCATAACGCTTCTAAGATAGCAAAGTTACCGCAAAGATTCCTTTAACAGGGTCGTCACGTGCAGGTTGGGGGAGTACGCTTTCGCGGCTTTTTATTTTATTTTATTTTTTAGTTTTTTTTTTTCGCATTCATGTCATAGATCTTTACGAAATCCTGGAAATGTGCCAAAACTCATGTCCCATGAAAAGTTTGCTCCACATGATATATATATCTTAGTCTATCTTAGAATAAAAAGGAAACAAGTAAAGAACTTATCGCAAGAGGCACTAAAGGTAGTTATTATATAAGTTTTTTCCTCGGAATAACTTACCGATAATATCCATGTTCTTTTCTTTAAATACACTGCTTTGTTTTCAGAGTTGAACTTTTTGTGCATTTATTTCGCAATAAATTAGCCCGTCTCTAGAGAACTAACATAAACAGATAAATTTTATGCAACCGTCATTTAGTTATAATTTGTTGAAAACAAAGTTTAATTATTTCATCCTTTATTGAACTGCTGTCCGTTCAGTTCCAACTCTCTTCTGTATTACTTCTAACAATTTCATTATAACCTTCTCAGTATATTACTATTTGTTAAGCAATTTCGATCTCATTACGCGTTCACGCAAAAAGCAAAAAGAGGTTCTTTCGTTAATTTGGAAAACGTCACAACAAGTTTATTGCTGTCTTCAGCTTCTGTTCATTATCATTTTTTGATGAAGCGTGTTCCCAAGTTAAGTTGTTGTTAGAGTGGCTATTAACAAGATAAATATATCCCGGTTTCTCGCAGATCCTGTCGAAAACGAATAAATTATGCACCGTCCATCTTACGTTGAGTCTTAAGTCATTTTAAAACCCTATGTATGTACCATTATGACAATTTGAAAATAACGGACCCCACCAAAACGTCTCTGTAATCAACAGTTGAACAATTGTTGCGACACGAAGTCGGGACT
This sequence comes from Porites lobata, assembly GCA_942486035.1. Lineage (NCBI taxonomy): Eukaryota > Metazoa > Cnidaria > Anthozoa > Scleractinia > Poritidae > Porites > Porites lobata. The sequence continues at coordinate 718,419 of CALNXK010000162.1, forward strand.
TTAAGATCTAACGACGCGGACGGTAACGAGAACGACAAAAAATCAGTAGGTTATATTAGCAAAACGACAGCTTTGCACGTGCACAATGATTTTTTGTATATTTTTCTGCCCATTTTTGCACGACTAGGACGTGAACATGCCTAATCTCGCGTTTTACGGAGGACGTAAACAAGCAACGAAGAAATTTTATTTCTCTTACTGTACTTGGATATGGTGCCTAGGAATTCAACTCCAGAAGGGTTCGCCTACATTTGACAAAGTAAGTGGGCAGGAATAATTGCGATATAGACTGAAAGAACGCAAATTCACTTTTTAAGAGACGTTTTCATTGCCGTCGCGTCGTTGGATCGTAAAGTCCTCATTATGTGACGGAGCGACCGCGCCGATCTCAAAAGTGGAGTGTGACATATCGGATAGGTTTTGTACGTGTCATACTTCGGTACAGTGTGAACACCTGTTCGGACCGTCGCAGAATGACTCGCAGAAGTGAATAAGAAGGAGCGAGGACTGGAACCCACAAAGACGGAAGTAAATATTCAGGAGTGAGAACTGGATGTTAGGGCACCAAACCTAGCAAGGCTATTTTAAGAATATCAACGTAAGGGTGCATAGGTCCCTGTTTAATTATACGATTTTTTCTTTTAAGTTCAGCTTTTATTTTATCTTAATGTACTAAATTGAGTACACATTGTATAATTCTCCCCACGTATTGGCCATGTTGGCGCTACAGCCCAATCAAGCGGAAGTTAAGAATGTGGAATTGAACGACCTCTGAGCAGGGTACATCATTCCTATCAAACTAAAACCTAGTGAGATTTTGGCGTGCGACATTACTTTCTTTTACCACAATTTTGCGCCTTTAAAACAACTTGTTATTCACCATCGCATCGTTTTCATTCAAATTCCCTCTTAAATGACGAGATCATTGGCTGAAAAAGGGTAAACCATCGCACTGAAATAAAGATTTTTTTTGACATTTGAAATAATTACAATGGAGCCGGCCGGTCAATACGAACACCCACGGGCCATGTTTTAGTGTCCAAATTAAGCGGATGTCCGGATTTTAAAAATCAGGGTAATTTCATAAAATATATGTTGCTGAGCTTTTTTTCGCTCGGGACAAACTAAACTGTCCTTTGTAGACGGGTGTCCGTAGAGCGGGGTTACACTGTACATCAAAGAGACAGAGATGACTGGAATGGCAAGGAATCATTTATTTAGATGCACATGTGTAAGGAAATGCAAGCGTTGCAGCCAATATAATTCCTCCTGAAGTTGTATGTTACTCTAACAATGTTTACCACCGCAGTTTGCGTTCTATTTCTTAACTATTACTTTATTTTATTTCATTTGTTATTATTTCACCACTCATATCTTTGTTACACTGATTAATAAAGATTACAACATATATCTAAGCAAGAAGACCTCCACAATCTTGTTAGCGCTTTTCTAAGGAAATCTTCCATTTCTTATGTTCGTTCTTCAACAGGTATTGCTTGAGTACGTACATACAATGTAAGAGGTTCCATGGGTTGGACTCGAGCTAGTTCTGATGTCTTAGTACAAAAAAGTTTTCTGGCTGCTCTCCTAAATTCTTGCATTCTTACTGCATATATTAGGGGATTGACTATAGAATTGAAAAGACAGAGTAAGTCAACCGAGTAATCGATGTGGGAAACTACTGCAGGGCATAATTTACTCCATATGCGTTGGGGGACAACAGTCCAAATAGCCCAAGGAAGAATGGACAGAAAAGAGACAACAGTAACTGTAAATAAGGTCACCGTTAGTTTCCTTTCTTTTGAAAGTGCTGTTCCAGCATTAGGTGTGTGAGGGTTGTTTTTGACAGTTGAGATGATTATAGAATATGAAACTGTGAGAATAAGAAGGGATAGAAAAATGTAAGATGCCATGACATACAGAAAAGAAGCCGACGAAGCGCGGAAAGTAAGAAGAGAAATGACAGATGACAAAGTCAAGGAGAACAACCAGCTACAAAAAATAGTGGCGAGGTAAACCCTTGTTCCAACAAGACAATGCCTATAGGGGAAAAGTGTTGCGTGTAACCTCTCTAACGAGATCAATGAAATATTAGCTAATGAAGCAACTAAAGAAAGCTCCTGTGATGTTAAAAACATAAATGATTGCCAACTTAAATCTTGTTCAAGACCATTCACCGGCTTCAGGTTGTCTTCTTCCGATATAAAAGAAGGTCCAGCCAATGTTGCCACCAGTAAATCGGCCACAGTCAGATTTAAAATCAGGTACGTACTGCGCTTGCGTAAGTGGCGGTTTCGTATGTAGGTGGCGAGAGTGAAAGCATTCAGTAAAAAGATAGCAATAAACTCGACGACTTGAGCTGCAAACCAAGCTCTTCTTTCTCTTTCAGAAATATATCTACCAGTCTCATTCCAAACGTTCCAGCAAAATTTCATCCCCTCTATATAAGTGTTATGGTTACCAGTGGTATTCCCCTGTTCTACAGAAAATTTGCAAACAAAACAACATGTTAATGCGAGAAGCAGTCACTCAGAGAGAAAAAAAAAGAAGAAAAAATGAAATAAAAAGATTCGAAAACAATAAAAGGATGACGTCTCAATTGGCCCATAAACGGTGTTAACAGATGTTCTACCGAGCACTCAAAGCAAAGCAAGAAAGCTGCTATTTAGAGTATATTTTCATCGAAAGCAATATATTCGGAAATAAAAAAGTTTAAAATCTTGCATTGATGTATCGCTAAATGGAACCATGTGGAAATGAGGCATTTACCGGTATCTATGCAAAGTAATACATCCAGTCAAATAGAAAAACGTTGTTCCAAAATTTTGAGCAAAAGCATAACAAAACTAAGCTATTGTTTTCTATTTGTCGTAGTAAATATAGACGATCGATAGTTGATCACTTCTTTCGACTACTGATATAGAATTCTAGCTATTTGACACCTGTGAGAAGGTTAACTTGTGCGAGTTATGGGTCACTCAGTTTTACTGTAAAAGCAACTGAGGAGTGCGTCGTGGCATGAAATTTAGGCAGGAGTTTATTTCGCACATTCCCTTTCTGCGTTTCACGGGTACGAATTTTTGCAAAATCGTGGATTTTCCAACGCTGAGAATAACTTTTGGAGACAAGACACGTACCAGTGGCCATATTTTAGGGACGACTAGTAAGAGATATGGCAATTCGAAGGGGGTGTTATTTTATTTCATATTTTCCCTTTGGTCATAAATCGTCGAAATGGAGTTCAAAGCTACGGCGGCGGTATCCCCTATGTCATTCGTTCATCCGTTCAACCAAAAACGTAATGAAGCATTTATTTCATGCTAGAAACGTTTCAAGGCTTGCATGCCTCTAATTATAAGTTACTTAATAAGAACCTTAAATAAGACTACGCTCACGATACTACGTTAAGTACGGGCATGACTTTTTAAACGCAGCTCGCGTGCCTTTGATAATCAGTTTTCAGGTAGTACACCGATGTATCATTCCGCCTATCCTTTTTGGCTTCTGCACTTTTTGTGTTAATCATTGACAGGAAACCGAGTTAGTTCTGGGAATATAACAAGATAAAATTTAAAATTCGTACTCGTGGTTAAAAAGAAAAAGGATCACTATTATAATATCTGATAGGCATAACGCTTCTAAGATAGCAGAGTTACCGCAAAGATTCCTTAAATAGGGTCGCGCGTGGTTTCGCAGCTTATTATTTATTTCATTTTTTCCTCATTCATGTCATGGACCTCAGTTTAGAAAATCCTCATGATCGAAATTCGCTAAAAATCATATCCCACAAAAACTTTGCTCCACATGATTATATCTCTTACTATCGTAGAACTAAAAAAAAAACAAGTAAAGAATTAAGGTAGTGATATAACTTCTTTCCCTTGCACTAACTTACCGATTATATCCATGTTCCTTTCTTTTGATACACTGGTTTGTTGTCAGAGTTCAACTTTTTGCATTTATTTCGCAATAAATTAGCCCAACTTTAGAGAATTACTGAATGAGCAGGTGAATTTTATGCAACCGTCACTTGGTTTCAATTTGTTGAAAACAAAGTTTAATTATTTCACCCTTTATTGAACTGCTTTTCGTTCAGTTCCAGCCCTCTGATCTCTGTATTGTTAATAATAATTTTCATTATTACCTTATCAAAACTCATAATAACTCAATAATAATAATAATAATAATAATAATTCATAATAAATATAACCTTATCAAAATTCATATTTGTTAAGCAATCTCCCCCTCCTTACGCGTTCGGCTTGGCGCACGCTACTGGTGTACACGTGCGTAACACCGTGCCTTATGCACGATTCGCGCTCAAGAAAGGCACGGTTTTTGTGCCAAAGCACGGGAAAAAAACATGCAAAGGCACAGATTAGGCACACTTTAGGCACAGTTAAGGCACGTTTTAAATATTGCTAAGGCACATTTTAGGCACAGTTTGGGCCCAGTTTTGGCACAGTTTTGGCACGGTTTAGGCACAAATATTCAACGCTGGGCACTTTTTTGAAAATCTTTGTAACCCGACTTACAAAAAAGAACAAACTTGGTACGAATTACAAAAATAATTCAGATCAAACACGATACAGTTAGAAGTATGGGAAGTGTAAGTTTTGAGCCGCGCCGAAAGTCTGGAAAATTAAAGTATTCTTCGACAGTCCGTGTTTACTCCGAGGATAATGTGGAAATTCGCACGCGATATATGCGGTCTGAACCTTTTCGATTGCCATGCAATTTTATAGACTCGCTTTCTTTCGTTTCTAAAAGAAATCGTGAAAGAAAGTCGAAGCCATAATAACAAAAACAAAGCTAAAGAAGTAAGGCACAAAAATAGCCAATAAAAGTCGTAGAAAATACTTTTTGCGATCGCGGTAAAATTGGCCTGAATTTGCATAACAACATGAAAAGTACGAAGTGGTAATTTGAAACCTTCATGCCAACGCGTGTTGTTTTTTAAATACAAAATGCGGCTGCTTTTTAAAAATATTTCTCTAACTAAAAACGTAGGATTTACACTTCGTAGTAAAATAATTCAAGCTGCTTGTTTGTTTTTGTTTTCTGGCTCTGTTAGCAAATTAAGCTTTGATCGTATAATAACCGATGAGACGTGCCATTTATTTTGCTTCAAAACTCATCGGCGTGCAATCAATTTTTTCGTTTTCATTTTATAAGTCATATCAAAAGTAAATTCTTTTTTTGAATGCAAATCTGCCCTCCTGAAAAAAACAAATATTTCGTTCCAACTAAACGCTCCGTTAAGAAGGGGAGAAGAAACCTACTTGGAAATGTTTCAACATCGATGAAATTAGCATATCAACAATGTAATTGAGCTGAGCACTTCGGGGCTTTCCCTGCTGTCTCTAACCGTATTCTGAGTCATTTTATTTCTTATTAGGGGATAAAAAGGTCGTTTGACGAGTTTTGTAAGATCAACTATAGGCCCGTAACTGTGCTCCCTGCTCTAAACAATATTTTTGAAAGGCTTCTATCGGGGCAGATGTATGAATTTTACAATGGGGTCTTATCAGACTTCATAAGCGCTTATAGAAAGTTTTATAGTTGCGAGACCTCTTTGCTAAGGTTGACCGAGGACTGGAGAATGATGCGTGACAGAGGGGAGCTTGTTGCGGTAGTTTCTATGGATCTCTCCAAAGCGTTTGATGTTATTCAGTATCCACTCCTCCTTTCGAAACTGAGGGCCTATGGTATGGACGACAAAAGTTGTGCCCTAATTAGGAACTATCTCTCTAGCAGAACTCAGAGAGTTAAAGTTGGAGACACCTTTTCGACCTGGGAATGCGTCAAGCGTGGGGTCCCGCAGGGGAGTGTGTTAGGTCCCATGCTATTCAACATTTTCATAAACGATCTTTTCTTACACGTCAAGAAGGCCAAGTTGAACGCTTATGCGGGTGATCATCAGGTATACTACTCCCACGTCGATCCGGCAGCTCTAGATGCATGCGTATCTCATGATGTTGGCGTGGCCAACATGAAAATGGGATGTTAGTTAATGAGAGCAAGCACCAGTGTCTAATCCTCGGTGATACGGAGTATGTTTTTTCCTTCCCAGTAAAGGACACGTTAGAGATTTTTGGAATGGAAATAGATAATAATCTGAATTTTTCTAAACATATATCAAATGTATGCAAAAAGATTAATAATCAATTTAATGTTATGTTGCGCTTTAGAAAACTCATACGCAAGGAAATCTTGTTCAAACTTTACAAAGCGTATATTTTACCTCACTTTTATTATTGCTCCTCTGTCTGGCACTTTCGTGGTGCGCGCGATGCGGATAAGCTCGAAGCTTTAAACAAAAGAATACTTAGATTTATACTTGGAGATTACTCGTCTCCATACAACACTCTTCTCTCAAAAGTCAGCTCTACTTCTTTGTTTAACAAACGCATTCAAAATTTCCTCATTCTGTTATATAAGAGTTTGTTTTTCACTCATTTTCCTACTTATATGAAGAATATGAGTTTGTTTTTCACTCATTTTCCTACTTATATGAAGAATATGTTTTCACTCCGGTCCTCTTCCTATGATCTTCGTGGCAACTACATTCTTTCACTAAGTAAACCTAAAACAACTACCTATGGTCTTAACTCCTTTTCTTACTTTTCAGCTAAGCAGTGGAATGCACTGCCGGACTTTTTTCGTACCAGTTTTTTTGCAGACTTTAAGACTAAGATACAGGATGTTACCTTCATGTAGATTCTTTTTGCCTGACATACTTAAACTTAAAATTGTGAATTGTAAATGATATTTTCTTTCCTTGCATTTAATGTATATATATATTTTCTATATAGTTTTTATGTAGTGTCAGCTCGAAGATATTAGCTTGTTAGCTACTCTTAAATTCGAGTTTAAATAAAGTTTTATGTTATGTTATGTTATGTTATGTTTCTAGACTTCGTAAACCTCAAAACTGGCATAATTGCCGTGCGCCCTTTTCGTTCGCTGTGGAGCTCGATAGGCTGGACACGATTTTCCGAGTGACTCAATATTTTGGCACAACTTGTGCACAGATTAGGCACAGTTTGGGCACAACTTAGGCACGGCTTAGGCACGTTTTTCAAAACTAAAATGCACACTTTATGCACATCTTAGGCACATTTAAGGCACAAAATCTTTATGCCAAAGCACACTCTAGAATCCGATTTTCGGTCCAACGCATGGTTTACGAATTTTCACGTTAAAAAATGCTGTCTAACCTTACATATTTGATCTTAGCGTAAAAATGGGTTTCCCGAAGTCTTAACAGTTAGTCTATAAGGAAGGTTTAACTTATGAGCATTCCAAAAATTATTATTTCTTCTCTTAACAACAACAGAAAGTCAATGAAAAGCAATCTTTTAAATTGACGTTCGCGCTGCACAGAGATCGTAAAAAATGCTGTCTAACCTTACATATTTGATCTTAGCGTAAAAATGGGTTTCCCGAAGTCTTAACAGTTAGTCTATAAGGAAGGTTTAACTTATGAGCATTCCAAAAATTATTATTTCTTCTCTTAACAACAACAGAAAGTCAATGAAAAGCAATCTTTTAAATTGACGTTCGCGCAGCACAGAGATCGTATGTAGACAGAACATCTTTCTGAAAACGCCCTAAACTTTGTTGTTTTGTAGTTAGTACTCATAAGTCACTGACCTCTTCGGAGAAATTTTTCCAAAGTACCATCAACAGAAACAGAGAAATCCCACAATATGCGCGGTTAGACTGTAAATGTTCCGCGAGCTGATAAAAAATGGTCCCATTTTGAGCCATATTTTTCATATTTCAATTCTATTTTGGTCTTACAGCCAGAAAAAAAATATTAAATGAAAAGCTGTTTATAAACTTTAACTTCTTGCCAAATATCGATGCGATCTGAGTTTTAATAAGTTCATAAGAACCAAACGATGTGAGATTCTTAGCCGTGTACACCAGTAGCGTGCGCCAGGCTTTTCACGCTAAAAGCAAAAAGAGGTTCCTTCGTTAATTTAGCAAACGTAACGTACAACAGTTTTTAATTATTGCTGTATTGACATTCTGCATGTCCATTACCATTTTTGATGTGATGTGAAGCGCTCTCCCAAGTTAACCCTCGGACGTACAAAGAGGGGGGGGGGGAGACAGGGGAGGTGGTTAGGTGGAAGGGTAGTTGCCCCCCCCCCCCCCTTTAAGGTTTTTCTAATTTTTTTTCCTAGACGATAAAACATTACCACCTAAAGTTTTCTGTAGCTTTTCATTTATCCTTGGCGCGCATTTTGACACACGTTTTGTGGTGGTCAGTTACTATGCTTACGAGATATGACGTCATAAGTAGCAGGTGGTCAAGCCATTCTTGAGTGAGAATGCATGTTTTTTCAGCTTCTTTCAGGAACAAATTTAAGTTACGCTTGTGGATAAAATGATGTAAGTGATTATTTATGTGTTATTTTACATGTTAAGCGCAAAAAATATTCATTCTCACTGTTTTTATCTGATTTCTAATTTTCGATAAAATCAAAAATGGCGGCCAAGATGGCGACCATGTTAGGTGACGTCACAGACCCCCAGCAGCGCCTCTGACCCATAAAATGAACGTTGCCCCTTGTACCAAGGGGGAAGGGGAGGGGGTATGACGCTGCGTGTACGTCCGAGGGTTAAGATGTTATCACAGTGCTATTAATGAAAGGAATATTTCCCTGTTTCTCCGCTATGTTGAAGATAGGACGATAAAGAACCACCGTGAAAGTAACGCAGGCATAGACTTATCTATCATAATTTTATAAAGATTAAGACAGAGTCGAAACCAAATGAAAAAAGTATACAAATGAAAAGCAAATTTGTCGTAAATGAAGAAATTAAGCACCGTCCCGTGATATTATATTAAGCCTGCTTTTCGTCAAGTTAAAACCCTATGTATGTAGACTGGAGAGATAGCATTATGACAATCTGAAAATTATTTGTCTAATACCGATACCCAACAAAATGTCTCTGAAATCAACAGTAGAGCGATTGTAGCGCGGTGATTTTTGTGACGGACTTAAGTTGCCCCTCGCTGATCTCGAAAGTGGATATCGGATAGGTTTTGTGCCATATGTTGGTGCAAAGTGAAAGTTGAATACAACTCTCTGGGCTACGTCAGAGAATTATTTTAGTAGAGACGGGTGGGGAGGACTGTACTAGATTGTATCCACAGAGAGCCTATTTTTTTTTTCGAGGGGGGCGGGGGGAGGACGGGAGATTGGGTCAGTGTAAAATATTGGGTTGAGGGGCCACCCGTAAAATGTTTTTCCAAACTGAAGAATCCTCGTAGCCCTTGCCCACAATGAACACCCTGTAACGGATAGGAGAACCTCTTCTATAAAATGATCTAATACTACTGTGGATACCTTAAACTGTCTGAACTGCCTTTAATTCCATAATGCATTCAGTTAACCGGTGCTTAATTTTCAATTGCCCTCGCCGAAAATCCTCTTAATTGATTCTGCTTGCTAAAAAACTGATAAAACGTTTTTAAAACGTTTAATGCAGCTTATACATATTTAACTCTAAGGCTAACTAATCATATTATCGAATAACGTCGACGTGGAAGACAGTTCAAGATGAAAGCGCATCAAAATGTGTTGCTTTATGGACAAATAATTCTGCATTAATTAACCCTTACAGTGGCTGAGCTCGAACGGAAATATTCTGGTAACTTATTAACCTGAAAGGAAAACACGTTTTATAATCGACCATGGATTTGAATGTCTTTTTTAGAGAATGATAAATGAGTTAACATGACTGCAGCTGGGAATTAGAGGCAGGTCCTTTTTCGGAATACCCACCAAGTGAGTTATAGAAAAATACGAATGTTCATCCCAAACATGCACAGAAGTCACTGCAGACACTTTGGTTTAGATTAAAGTAGTTGATTTCTGTATACATACTTACTTCCTTTAGCCTTCTTCCTTCCTTTTATGAGTAATTTTTCGAGGAAACTCACATGTATTCATTCATCTTCGCGGTAAATTTGATCCCTGCTTGGAAAACAGGATAGATGAGCAGGTGAAATTTCTGCAACATGAACTTTAATGATTACTCTTCCTTTTTAGGTGAGGCTTGCAATTCAATATATGACAGCTTAGCTTTGAGTGAATAACGTCAATTTATCGCAAGGACTATTACAAATAACCCTAATAGGAAACAAATTTACCTCGTAGAACCTAGACATGGTCACCTTTTGCTATAAAAAACCGCTACCATTTGGGAGTACGAATAGGAGTTGAGTACGAGGTAGCTGTTAGCTGTCTGGTGAAATGAGAGTAATAAGGAATTGAAGACGAAGATGTAAAATAAGACTCTCGGAACCTTCTCGCTTGGCGAGCGAGTTGACCGAACACCCCACGGCAATAATTAGCAGCAAGAGAGAATGCTTTATATCATTATTTGTTTCTTTTAACTTGCTTTATCTCTTGTGTTATATTTTATTAATTAAAATTAGTTTGTAACATTGTTATTTTTATTGTAAAGTTAAACTTGATTATTGTAAACCAGCAGCACATCCTTACTTTGGCTTGGCCTTTGGTACCTCTAGAGGTCATTCTAGCTTCGGCATTACTTTGTGTAATTCTACTTTGCCATTGAATCAACTAGAAATACGTTTTCGCATAAAATCTCGCGAAGCTAACAGGGCCAGCAGTGAGACTAGACAGTAAAAAGCCAAAGGGTAAAAAGAACGATGAAAGAACAAAAAAAACTAGACGAAGCCACGCTGGGATTTGAACCTGCATCCCAACTTCCCCCAGCAAAAGAAAGTGCGGCCTTTAACCACTGGGCTATTCAACCGCTGCGTCAATAGTCTTGAAGTATCTTTTTCCGCTTTTCACACTGTTGAACCTTATGGAGCTGTATTTATCATGAATTCAAAGATACATTTGAGGAAAATAGCTCAAACGAGTATTTCAAAACCATTTCGCATTATCTCCGTGTTTATTCGGGCTTTCAGGCCGCTCGATTAACGGACTGGTCTTCTTCTTCGCTGCTTTCGCTGAAGTTCAGGTCACCGTTCTTTCGGTGTTAAACCTTCCACGGCAAGGATTTCCAGCCAATTGTCCAATCGGGTACTGTTGTGTTTGCAGCCCGCGGTTATTTGCCTCAGAACTATTTAGCGATTTTCCAAGGTACAATAAACAGGGGATGAATAAAATGAGCCCAAGTCGCTGCACTTGTTGCCTGGAAACCCAAAATGCACGATGAAGTCATGTTGAATGGCGTCTTTAGCATTTGTTTATGGCTTGTTGCTAGGCAACTGCGGATACCAAACCGATTGAAAGATTTATGACCAAAGCGAAATCGCAGTTCGCTTGCGATCCTCGCGAGATACGCGCGCTGCGCGCGCGACAAAATTATAAACTTGCTCCGCGAGAATAAAGTTGATTTTTATTTTTATACAGTGACAGTAACATTTAAGAGATATTTAAGAGCAAGCAGATTCGTTGCTTAGCATCAACAAAACAATTCATTTTTCCACAAAGTCGTCCGAGTGTGGCGCAATCGGTTAGCGCGTTTTTAAATAATTGATGATTTAAGCACACCCAGGAACTTTTTGGTTCATTCTGCCTTTTTTTTTTCCCTCCTCACCTGTCATTGATATTCCTTTTAGAATACAGACACGAAGAATAAGCTACGGAGTTTGAAATGGAAGGCGACTCAAGTAGCTTAAGGCCTGGGCTAAGAGGTCTGTGCAAAATGATTTATTGGCCAAAACTTCGGCATAGACGATGGCGCTGAATGAAAGTTTCGCTCACATGAAGAACTCATCGTCCTTAACATTTTAAAGTGTAAATATTGTGTGAATAAGTCACGTGTTAAGTCATGTGACCATTTTACTAAAAATTGTAAATCATTTGAGCTGAACAATAACACAGCCCATAGAACTCACAATAACACGGTTTCCTGGTTTATTGCTCTTCAATCCGACTCACAAACTCTCACGAAACTCGATGAAAAAACCTCAAAGGAAAACCCGTGCTCACCATATTTTTACGACTCGTCCAGTTCTAGCTTACTCAGCACGCACGAGCTCATTACCTTATTTGGTGGCCCTAGGCCTAATTTGGTAGTGCTGCTCAACGTCACAAAACTGTGTGGGGTAGGGTTGCTAAAACTCTCGTACACAACTCCCCTAAAAATTGTAGCACGCAATTTTTACAATCAAACGTAACTTGAAACTAATCCGATTTGCTATATGACAGTTCCGTTTATACTCAAACACAATTCAGTTTATCAACTCTCTTCTTCTTGCAATTGTTCTGTGATTCTCTGAGCAGCCCTCTGAGCTGCAGCTCGTCTTGGTCTCTGTTCTCCTTCATCAGCTCGATCTCTCTCCCCCCTTTGAGATTGATCAACATTCTCCACCGCTCTGATTTCCAAGGGACAAACTAACTGAAGCGGGCGGTCAATAGTGTGCCTTTTGTGTAACAATGTCACCCCTCTAACGACATCATCTTTGCCTTTGATAAGACGCACTACTTTTCCCTTTCTCCTTTTTCCGCGGTTCTTTTCGTCTCCAATGATGAGTACAATTTCTCCCACTTGAGGTACAGTTCCCGTTTCCTTGTTAAGCCTGTGACTTTCCATTAGGCTATGGACATACTCCCTTTTCCAGCGTTTCCATGCATTGGCCTTAGCATTTTCCAATCGTTTGGCCATCCTTGTTAGCTTCTCTCCATCTGAGCCTTCGGTTTCCCATACACATCTCGTCCCCACAGGATCATGTTTGGTGTAAGTACCGCCTCTTCCTCTCTCTCTGCTTCAACATATGTCAAGGGGCGATTGTTCAAATTTCTTTCGATGTCCATGATGACTGATTCAAATGCTTCATAGGAAAGATGTGACCTCCCCAAGGTCTTATGCAAGGTCTTCTTTATCTCCTTAATCAATCTCTCATAGATTCCTCCCCACCAGGGTGACTTTGCAAGATTAAACTGCCAGCGAATGTTCTCACGTGCTAAGTGATTCTGCAACTTCTCACTTCTCCTCACTGTCTTGATCCAATCTGCTGTAGCCTTAAACACTTTGGCATTATCCGAGATGATGATACGAGATCTTGTTCGTCGCGAAATAAAGGCATTCAGCTTACTCTTGAATTCCTCTGCCGTTTGGGTTCTTGCAACTTCCAAATGGACCGCTCTGGAGCTGGCACAGGTGAAAATAATGACATAAAACTTTCCTTCTTCTTTCTTACCGACTTTGTACAGCAAGGGTCCGGCAAAGTCCACTCCGGTTACTTCAAACGGTCTGCCCCCCTACGTTCTATATTCTGGCAAAGCACTAGTTGATGGCACTCCATAAGGTTTGGTGGAGTATACTTTACAGATGTTGCAGTTCTTTATGACCTTCTTCACTTTCGCACTCAACTTTGGTATCCACCAGTTCTCTCTCACGCTCGCCATCGTGTTTGCGACACCAAGATGCATGACCTGATTGTGGATGTGAAGGATAAGCTTCTCCGCAAGTAGACCACCAGGAAGGTAAATCGGCCGATATCCTTTAATTCTGCCTTCACACCTGAGAACTCCTGTACAGTTATCTTTGACCAACTTCCATCCTGGGGACTTCAGACATGTTTCCTCTGCTTTCTGAACTCGCTTTACCCAGTGTTCACTTGCAGCTGTGATTTCTTCCGTAACTAGTGGGCCTGACATCTTCTTTGACTTGCTTCTCGCTTTGCAGTTTCTGATAAAACGTAACACCCATGCTGTTACTCTCATTGTACGCCAGTAGGTGCTTCTTTCTAACAAGGCATACCACTCATCGAACATGCGCTCTTGTGTGCAGAGAACTGCTTCTTGGGTGACCTTACTCTCTTCATCTGTTTCTTTGGTGCTATTCAGCCTTGGCTGCTCCGGCCACCACCTTTTGTCCAAGAGCCAATCCGGACCGGCAAACCAGTTTCCTCTCTCCATCTTCACAATGGTTGCCCCTCTACTTCCGAGATCTGCTAGATTCAACTCTGATGGGCAGTACTTCCAAGTGATGTTCATTGGACCAGCGGTTTCTGCTATCTTCTTTACTCTGTTTGATACAAACACCTTCCATCCTCTCCCAGGATTGGTTATCCAATATAGTGCTACCATACTGTCCATCCAAATGTTGATGGTTTGAATGGGCCATTGCTGGAGAGCAGTGCTGAGGTTCTTTGCCATGTTTACTGCCATGTGGCCACTCACGAGCTCCAGTCTTGCTATTGATGTACTTCTCTTTGATATCCGCGACTTTGAGGTCAGAAGTCCTTTGATCACGCCTGTCTCATGTTCTACCGCCGCAATAGCTGCTGCACAACATGCTAGAATGCTGGCATCTGCGAAAATATGTAAATGGACTGCTCCTATCTCTCCGACAAATGAAGCAATACTTCTAGGCACCCTTACATCTCTAAGTTGCTTCGTCCACCTTAACCATTGGTTCTTCAATCTGGGGGAAACTTCTGCATTCCAACCTTTCTTCTCATCGCAGGCTTCTCGATAAATATGCTTTCCCTCAGCCATGGTGGGCGAGATTATTCCGAGTGGGTCATAGACAGTTCCTAGGTAACTGAGTATAGTGCGCTTGGTCACTGGATGTTCTTGTGGAAAAGGCTTTGCAAGCATCTCCAATGTGTCATCATCGTTATTCCACACATGTCCGAAGATCTTGCTTGGATTTGGCATGCCTTCACTTTCAAGAAACTTGACATTAGATTCCCACTTGTGCCCGGAAACCTGGCAGACTCAAGTATGGCAGTACTCTCTTCTTTGAACTGCATGAGTTTCTCTACATTTCCTCCCGTTTGCATGAGATTGTCAACATAAGTGTTCTCCTTAAGTGCTCTCACTGTCTCTTCAAATTCTGACCCTTGTTCTTCAAAGTGATGCTGCAGAGTGGCTCCCAGTAGGAAAGGGCTTGCTTCAACTCCGAAAGGTACACGTGTAAATCTTAAATGTTTCTCTGTTCCTTTAATGTTGAACAAGAATTTGACCGCATCTCTATCCTCCTTCTTCACACCTATCTGGAGAAACGCCTTTTTTATGTCTCCAAGGAGCAGACTTGTGGACATTCGCACTCTAATCATTATGTCCCAAAGGAGCGGCTGCAACGGAGGACCAGTGAACATGCAATCATTGATGCTGTAGGTCAAAGGCTGGGGCTTAGCACTTGCGTCAAACACCATGCGAACCTTAGTCGTAACTGCACTCTGCTTTACAATTGGCTTGTGAGGCATGTAGAACACACGTTTTCCAGATGGAATCTGAGGTGCTTCCTCGATTACCCCTGCTCTGAGTTGCTCTTCAATTATGCCACCATACTCTCCTTTCAGTTTTTTATCTCTTGAAAGCTTTCTCTCCACGTTTTCAAGCCGCTTTCTGCAAAGTGCTTCATTTGTGTTCGTTAATGTAGCTCCCGGTATCCAAGGAAAACAAACCTCATACCTTCCATCTTGCTTTCTGACAACACTCTCTTTAAAGTCACGCAGAACATCCAGCTGATCATTCTCTCCCCGGTCCTCGACTCCCAGTACATCCAAACTGTAGTTTCTCATAGTCATTAACCTCTCTCATGTACATGCAGCTGCTCCCACTCCCATATTCGTCTCCCCCATGGACCACCCAACCGAACGTTGTCTCCTCTACCAGCGGCTCTCCCGGGTGCCCTTTGAATACTCTCTCCGTCCTTATTCTGCTATAAACACCGTCTCCGAGAATGAGGTGTATCTGATGTTCTCCTGTGGACGTCATGTAGAACCTCTTGTCCTGTGTATGTGAGTACTTCAACTTCAGCTGATTCATGTCTGGCCTTCTCACTGTAGTAAAATCAGCTAACTTCGATCCAGTGAATTCCACCTCTTCGCATGATTTACCGTCCAGGGACTTAATATGGGTGTCAAAGATTGGCATTGTCTGGACTTTGGTTCCATTGACTGTCAAGATTTCGCGAGTCTCGTGACGTGTCGGTTTCAACTTTACCAACTTGACTGCTGACTGCTTCACTTGAAATGAAGTTGCGTCCAGATCCTGTATCTAGGTAGGCCCAAAGCACTTGTCCGCCAATACTGACGGGAATAATCGCAGGTAGCACTTTCTCCTCTACATAATTGGAGTAGACTGTCAATGACACTCTATCTGGATTACCGCTTTCCCTCTCCGGTCTATCGCATATGCTTCTATGGTGTTTGTGTTTACACTTGGCGCAGCCACGCCTACGGCACTGGTCTGCTCTGTGGTTTTGCCTTCCACAATTAAAGCATAAATTGTGGTCTATGAAGAACTTCTTCCTGTCCGCTAATGCTGTTACTAGGGTACAGTCCTCACTCCAGTGCTCTTGTTTTCGGCAGAAAAGGCAATAGGGTTTCAGCTTATCTCCTTGCTTCTGTGACAACAGATGTTTTTCGCATTTGCTGCTTTCGACGTGATTTCTCCTAAGCCACTTCTGCAGAGCATCAATCAGGTCTTCCATGGACCATTCCTCCCCACTGTCGTCCACTCTCACCAGATCGGGCTTTACGTGAGGTAACTTGTTGAACGTAGTCATAACAAACCCTTGTAACTTTTGGCCTTCTTCGAGGGTTTGAAGCGCGTCATAGTTCCTACTCAGTTTCTCGTAGAATTCTTGCACCTTGAAATAATTGGAGCCTTTGACTGGGAATAAATTGAGGATTTCTTCCATGTGCGCATTCATGACGACCTTTGTTTGCCCATATTCTTTCTTTAGTCGATCCCACGCTGTCTTGTAACCAACAGTTCCAGGCTTTAAATTTGCAATTCTGTCTCTCACCTTCGGGCTAACGGATTCCAGAAGGTACCCGAATTTCTCTTCGTCGGAAATCGACTTCGCATCAACTTGCGTCAGGAACATGTTTTCAAATCTTATCCAGTCGCCGGCGGTACCCTTGAACGGTGTTATCTTTAATTTCGGTAACTTTGTGGTGCTGGAAACAGCCGTTTTCTCCATTTCTAATTTCTTTTCTGCCACAAGTAATTCAGCTTGAAGCTTTTCCTTCCACAGCTCACGCTCGTGTTCTTGTTGCTTTTCACGTAATACGTACAATCGCCGCTCATCTTCCAACTGTTGCTCCCGCTTCAAATCTTCTTTTTGTCGCGTAATTTCTTCCTCTCTATCATCTAAACACTTTCTAAGCCTCTCGTTTTCGCTAACAGATGCTGCATACTTTGATTTAATGTCTTTTCTCCACTGTCTCACCGTCCGAGGCGACAATCCTCGCTCAATTTTTAATTCTTCTGTCTGTGAAATAAGATCTGATAGCTTTGTAATGATTTTCACAGCTCGTTTGTTGACTATTTCCATCTCCGAATAATCCTGAATTTCGATCAGTTCATCTATCACCTCCATGAAGTACTTGACTTTCTCAATTTCCTTGTCGATCTCTTTTATGAGACGTTGTTCTTCGTCGCTCGGTTCTTCGCTGTCGCTCATGTTTGTTTTGACTCCGAGAAAGGATCACTTCGCTTCTCAAACTGTCTCGCTAGCGTTGTGTATTTCTTCCTCGCGTCCTGGTCTCGGCACCAAAAATGAGCTGAACAATAACACAGCCCATAGAACTCACAATAACACGGTTTCCTGGTTTATTCCACTTCAATCCGACTCACAAACTCTCACGAAATTCGATGAAAAAACCTCAAAGGAAAACCCGCGCTCACCATATTTTTACGACGCACATGCTCATTACCTTATTTGGTAGCGCTAGGCCTAATTTGGTAGTGCTGGTCAACGTCACAAAACTGTGAGGGGTAGGGTTGGTAAAACTCTCGTACACATTGACCAATTGGTGGCCGGTTTAAGGAAAGAAATCGAACAATAACATTTTTCTAATTCATATTTTTTTCATAATTTTTTTTTAATAAAAATTATGAGGGAACATCATTTTAAATGCCCAAATTAATCATAAATTATTTAAAACTTTAATTTTAAACTTCGCGTTCCTCCTGTTCGCGTACATTCATTCCAAACGTAGAAAGTTAGGTATCTTTCTCCTCTTTCAGAAATGCCAATTTGTTTATCCAGTCAAAGTAAGTTCGCCACCAATTCACCATTTTCAAGTTTTAGTCACATGACATGTCAAGTGACCATAAGTAAACGTTAAGGCTCAAGAAAACCTCAAGATTTCCTTTGGGGGGAAATTCATTTTGTTCTACGTACTCCTAGCAAGAGATATTGCCAGTCATTCATATGCTTCGAACACACCTTTGAGAGGGAAAAAACCCTTGAAAGTGAAAAATAGCAAATTTTTCCTGAGACTTTATAAGTAAGCACAATCGATACCATTTCGTTGTCTTTCTGTTTTATTTTATCACAAGTATAATTTCCTTCCTGCTATTCTAAAACACGCTGAAAGACTGATCAGTTGTTGCGTGAGCTTGACGGGTGGTTAAGCCAGTTTTACAGGCTCAAGAGGCCTATAAGCTGCTTGTGCGTCTTGCCCTTTTTGTCACCTTGTCCAGATTTTTTTTTGTGTCATTCCACACAAGGCCTGCAGGACACTTCCGTCTGTACGTTATCCCACCGGAACAGGAAATGTATCCGAATGGATTGCTCGGGTCTTAATATTTCCTATTAATGTCGTTAACGCCCAGCTGATGGGATTGCTCGGGTCTTAATATTTCCTATTAATGTCGTTAACGCCCAGCTGATGGGAAAAAAATATCTTGCATGGGATCATTTAAGTGAAAAATGACCATTTGATCCTATAATTACCAATGAAGAGTGATTTTCTGTAAAATTCGAACTTCGGCCTGACACGGTACCTCATCGATTTGGCTGATTTTTGGCATGTAGTCTTAGAATGGTGTCCTAAATGCTGAATGCATATTCTAAGGTTCGAATTCTCGTTGGTTTCAAAGATACAGGAATGACAGTTTTGACGAGGCCTCGAGCGGCCGCCATGTTGGTGAACTGAAGGAGATTTACAGTAATTAATTCTAGCCTTATCATTAAAATAACGTAATCGTGACTCATACAGTTGCAAAGAACTATCCTTCCTCCTTTCATTTACCTACTCTCATCTGAAAATGGTTAAGCCTGAGCTACGAACGGCTATAACTTCTCACAGCACTTTTTCGGTACTTAAACGGTACACAAATTTGGTAGAAATTGGAAGGCCAATATCACCCATGCCACATCGATTTAGACTAAGCCATTTTAAGTAAACATAGTTTGTTTATCGCTAAGTTAGATTGTTGAATAAAATAATTGGGCAAATGCAACGGAACAGAAATATGATTGCATGAATGCGCAGTGGTTCAGCCACTTGGCCGCTAAAACTTCAAAACAAAATTCGGTGAATATTTGAAAAGAAAATTCTTTAAAAATTGATCTCGCCTCTTAAACCCTCTCTATCGCTTAAAAAACCCTCCCTTGTAATGTAAACAGATGATCTTTTGATTCTGATCTTGCGAAGAGCTTGAAATATGCGCTAAAATGAAAATTTTAAATTTTGTTACACACGGTACTAGCTCAAAGTCGCTCTTCGATTTCCCAGACCAATCGGGAGCCGCTCGTGTACTGCACAGTTACAATTTTCTCTGTAGTATTTCGCTGTATACAGCTACAAATTACATATTTTCTTAGGCAAAGATAACGCAAACGTTGTCAATTTTAATCAAAAGGCTAGAAAAACCAACCGTGCACTGTAGCTTTATGCGAATTGTATGGTATTCGATAATTACACGTGTAAACAGGAACCTACCTTTGCTAATGTACACTGTTTGGCAGATCTTTCCCGCGTAAGATATAAAACTAGTACATGAAATGAAATTAAAGAACTCATCAAGTCAAATTACCTGATCGTACCGTCATTACTGAATAATAAGTCCGAGTCCGCAAAATATGACATGGAATGATCGGTGTGAGACGAAGCTATTTTTAGGAGGACAAGGAACTGCACGCTGGAACGGAACTGAAATGAACAACCTCAATCAAGTTCAGTCTTCTTGACGCTATTAAAAGTTTCACCCGAATTTGAACAGGAAGTTGTTTTCTATTTTCTTTCTCATTCGTGCATGTATTCTGCAGTTCGCCCACTATTTTTTCGTAACTTTTAATTTTCTAGCTAACTGTAACTGTTAAGAACTACCAACCCCCATCCCCCCTCCCCCTCTTTGAGCGAACTTTCATTCGGTCTGATTCACAATAATTTTCGAACGGTGACAAAGTGATATTTGAAATGACATTTTATTTAGTATTTTTGAAGGCGCCTTCTTTTTTTCCCGATAGCCAGGAATGTTTTGAACGTAAAGGCTCAAGTGGCGGTGTTTTTCACGACTCTGCTTGTAGACTGACCTCACCACCAGTACCACGGACATAAAATCTGATCGGAGAGGGTCATACAGTAACTGATGGGTCTCTGAAAAGCGAAATGCAGTCACTTGGGGCGAGTAGGCTACATAGATGATGAACTCATTGTTTATAACCCCATAACCGTATCCCAAAAGTCGAGCCAGCCCGGGGCGAGCGAACACAATTTTTGGGGGCACTGGCAACGCCCTTATGTTTAGCGCAGGTTTAGCGGGAAATTGGTTGATTAGTCAAATCCCCTTAACTCCACGACCATGCACCTTTCCAAATATAGCCCTTCTTATCATCATATAGTTAGGGCCTCCCGTAAGCATTTACAACTATTTTGATTTGTAGAAGACTGTTTAACAGTTTTCATTACTTTAATGTCTCGTAAACAACACGAGGTACATGTTCTGATCTCTCCCCCCCCCCCCCACCCTTCCCCCATCCATAACAAAAAATTTTCAGACCAACACTGAATTGCATGAAGGTATGTACAAAAATATGACCATCTCGAGGCAAGGTTCATCACTGTAACTTACCACATAAAAGCCTTTTCGTTGTTTGCCATCGACTGATTCTGTTCTGAATACTAAGGTCCCATAAACAACGCCACCTTTAGAAAGAGCCCGCCCTTTTCAATCCAAGAAAACCCAAGTAGCGATTTCACCAACGGACATAAGCCGTAAGAAAAGGACCGCGTCAAATAGTTCATGAAATCACAAACGCCTCATGACACCTTTAATTCACTCTTTCTTCGATAAACTAATTTTTAACTTTTTAAGCATAAATGACATCAGAATGCGCGATTATGAGCATTGTAGCTTATGAAAAGAAAATTTAACACCTGATGTAGATGAAAGCGTCTAAGAAGGGGACTAGGGGGAATTAGGAACATTGTGCTTACCGCTGGAAAAATATTGGCTAGTTCTTTGACTAGTGAATAGACTCAATTAAAG
The DNA here is from genome assembly GCA_942486035.1 of Porites lobata. Taxonomy (NCBI): domain Eukaryota; kingdom Metazoa; phylum Cnidaria; class Anthozoa; order Scleractinia; family Poritidae; genus Porites; species Porites lobata. The sequence continues at coordinate 739,667 of CALNXK010000162.1, forward strand.
CCGTTTTTGTTCAGTAAGGAGCTGTTAGATGGGGGGGAAGCTACATAAAGTAGATCGCATCAGAATACGGCATAGGACTAGGCTCTCAAAATCGATTAGCTGAATGCAAGACCAATTATTATGTAAAACAGAGAAAAATTCCTTGAGGGAAAAACATTATGGCTAGGGAAAAGACCCGAAGGTGGAAAGTTAGGATGGTAGCTTCTTTTCAGGTAATCGATCATTTATGCACCTATCAATGTAAATCCGTGTGGGGAGTGCAGGCAAGGGAGGGATTTGATGCCTGGGACTATCCCCGCTGTCCGGCTTTTGATCGTGCGAAGCGACCCCGGGGTCGGGACATTTGACTTTAACCGACAGAAGTCAGGTATCAATTCAGAAGCAGTTAGCAAGTCAGTCCCCACTCGAGGCTTCCTGAAAGTCACGTTGTTGGAGAAAGGTATGAAGTTTTCATTTGTTTTAATAATGCGATACTTTAAACTGTCATCTAAACAGATAATGTCTATTTTGAGGAAATTTTTATCTTGTAAACCTCGATTGAAATCGAATTCCGCCATGAAAGTCAGAGGATTTTTTATGGGTCACTGATCCGACCTGTTCCGACATGTTGAGCAGATGTTATAAAGGATCTTACGTTTTATTAATATTATACAGCACGGTCAATCTTCCTGAAGTGATTTTGTTGTTCAAGATAAGAGATGCTAGCGGAGAGAGAAAATACTTAATTACAGCGAGTAATTTAATGGAGCTTCCGTTAACCGTAAATAAAAGTAGTAACAACGTGTTTGAAATGTTCTTTTATTCGTTTTATATAGTATTATAGCATTGTTTGTTTAGATTTTTTCCCTGGGGTGGGGGCTTTTTGACACTTTTGATTGACCTTTCGTTTCCCACCCTGGGGAATTTGATCGAAAAAATTTTAAAATTTGTCAAATCCCCACCCTTGCCCTGCCTCCCCCTCGGGGTTTACATTGATAGGTGCATTACGTTAACTTCCGCTATCCGACGAGAATATCGGAAAGACTGAATGGATGAGAGTATAACACATTCAAGAAGAAACAAATTTGTGATTTTTCACAACTCAATAAAATAACTAAAATTGTGTACTACTCGGTTATACAAGATTTTTGTTTTCAATTTCACATTTTTACGATGGGGCATTAGCCTCCGTACTCACTAGACACTACTTTACAATCATCATATTAAAATCAGTGAAATACTCCAAAAAAATTTGGATTCCTACCCTTATACCTTTATTAAAAATTAAAGTTGGGAAGTTTGTTGTTTCCTAAAAGTAGTTTGAACAGCCGAACGACATTTTTTTACACGGAGTGGGGAAGGCAAAGCTTCACTTATCTCTTCTAAGGTAGAAAGTGTCAGCAAAACGTGAGAGTCGTCCTTGAGGGTAAAGTGTCTAACCTAATTTTCTCACCGATTGCAAGTGCCATTTCATCCACGCATAACCTCACCTAGTTAACAGAATTAGCAAATGTAGTGCGGAAACGTTGCGAGAGAACTGAGTAAGATGTTAGGCTAAGTTTTGGAAATTTTCCGCACACCTGGCAAGTCCTCGCCACGCTCCTGATAGAGACTTTTGCTGGAGAGAAATTGAAACATGTTCGCTAATATAGTGACGACCAGAAAGGACAAGCCATAGGATAGTTCCAGAAAACCACCCATTAAAATAGATCACGAAGTTGTCGCGGCGGAGGATGAACTTGAAGGCATCTGATGAATTGCAATTTTTCAAGGGAGCCCAGACAAGATTATGTACGATGGGCACAGCTTGTTTGATCAGGAAAATTTAGAGAAGCTCAAGGCAAATCGCTAGACAACACATGTTAGAGCTGAACTAAAAATCTTTTGCGCCTTTGAACTCTGTCCCTAAGGGTAAAGGAGAAAGTTTCCCTTTATCAATGCATTAACCGAGTTGATTATGAATGTCTCCTTATGTTGGACGTCTTACTAACAAGCACATTACCACTACTTGTCCTCAGAGGCGTTTTTCATTTGACGAGCAGAGAAAATTAGGTTTTGACTGTTTGAAATTCTGGATGTCAGAGTGAAGACGCCTTTTGTATGATGACGTCATCGTCCTACAGTAAAAAGCGTTCGTTTTTTACCACTGATATTACGTCAATCGGTACACTTATGTTGTGGAAAGGTCCGTGAGCATGGTAAATGATTTTACCTTAAACTGCAGACACATCTTCAATCACTCCTTATTGTTCGCGATATCGGATAAACACTCTGGTCTCCAACTGAATTTTCTTTGCTGTTTACTTTATTTTGAATTAGGACTGTCTTGAGTTGTCCATGCATTGTCTAGCGATTTTAAGCTTTTTCAAGGAAACAAAAATCTGGAATTGTCCCTAGGGTGAGGCATTTGCGCACAGTTTTAAAGCCCTTCGGTGCGGTGACTGTGGTTTTTGCTGTCCCGGGCTCATCCCTCATTCTTCTTAACCCCTTCCAAACCAATTTTTCTGTTTATCAAGAATCTCCTCAAAACGGGCTTCGTGATTGAGACAAAATACCTGAAAATTGTACACGGAACCGTTGTTAACGGTGTACAAGGTAGAATGAGTCTATTCATTACTTTGCCAACGCCCAATTTTTAAAACCGGAAGTAATGATGTTTATTTCAAGGGCTCATGTCTCATGAGTTTTGAGTAAATCTTCAAACGCTGTAAACACATGTAGCTGGAACTATCATCGCATCGATCCTCGCTCACTAATAATGATAACTTATATCAACTTCCATTATTTATTGCCTGGCTAAGATTTTCACGGATTCTTCAGTTCAGTTGTTTGAAACCAGGCGGTTTCACGTGAGTTGTAACGCCAGGCAAGGAACGTGACGACCCGCGATATGCGTGGGAAAATATTACTTTTTTTTCGATCAAGGTGGAAACTGGCAACTTTGTCGTCGAGTAAGGTAATACATCTCAATTTTCATTACTATGGTTAATTTTAAAAGCTCTGGTTTCGGTAAAGGAACTGGAGGAAAATCAGGAAAATTCCAGTTCGACTGTGATGGTTGAATTTTGTTTACGCGTCATAGCATAAACATAACAAATTCATTTTCCTTTTCCTTAAACAATCTGCCTTTTTTTATACTGTTTTTCGCAGCAGAGTTATCGATTATATTACAGAGGCTAATTTTATTACACAGATCACTCAGATTTAATGACAAACTCTATTATCGATTGTAATTTTGGCAACACCTGGCGAATATTCGGTGTACAGATTATTGACAAAGTCGCTAGAACAGTCTTCCATTCATTACTTTTGTTTCTGCTCCGTTAAATTTGCCCAATTTTTTTATTAATGAACTCGATTTAACTACAAACAGTGAGTATTCAGGCAGATTGGCAAGCTTCAATGCGATGTGGCAAAAGAGATATACGCCTTTAAAATTCTGTTAATTTTGCGGGTGTAAAAAATTCAAAAAGTATACCCACCAAAAGTTTAATCGATCGTTGCGAAAACGTTATCAATTTCGAAGTAGTTTCTAAAAATACAATAAAGAGGGATTGTTCTTTCAATCTGTATTGGCAAAGGAAGATTAGCTTTGAAGACAGGGTTGTAGTCGAAGGCTCAAAAGTAGCTTCTATTAACCAATATGGCGCCGGTCCGAGGCACCCAAAAACCGGCCATGTCGATAATTTCCGAAGTAGGAGGAATTAGAACCTAAAGTTACCTATTCCTTATTAAAGACCTCAAATCAAGTCTACATGCCAATTTTTAGCCAATTCGGTGAGATAGTGTGGCAGCGCCTTTTTAATATAGCTCGAATCTTACAGACAACTGCTCTGAAAAGTGATAATACTACAACGATGTCTTGTGGTTAACTAAAGATATCTGCTAAGTGTGTTTCCAAAAACTGGCCCCTACCCTATTTGTCAGCGCTGCTGTTTCACATTTTGGGATCTGGAAGTGATAAAGACTTAGACCCTGCCGCCTAAAGGATTTTTAGAAACGCGTCAACAACTAACGCGACAGTTTTTTTAGAATTTTTGTCGTCTTGTTTTATACGTTTCTTTTCCATAATGTTCATTTTTCGGGAGATGGAACAAGATGAAACCAGAAACAGCGACAGAAAGGGTATTTTCATGACAATTTCAACAAATTATCAATGCTGGAACCGGTCCGATACATGTGGCGCGGAAGGAGATGCTTTTACTCTATGAAAGTCGGTTGCTATCCAAATGCAACTGCTGCGTAGCTTGGTCACTGCATCGCCAACATAAACAGAATGAATTTCACAGAGACCACATATCCTAGTAAAAGGAAGGTCGGCAAAGTGACCACACTTTTTAAAAATGGTGGACGAGAAGATTGCGGAAACTATCAGCATTTAACAATGCTAAGTATTGCCAGTAAAATAACTGAGTCGATCATATGTGAATCTTAAGTCCCACACTTACAATATGTTTTGCAACGGAACCAGTAGGGTAACAGAAAGGGCCTATCTTCTGAATCATTGTTATTAAAGAGAAGGCAGGGCGGGGGGGGTGCTATCCATAGACAATGGCAAGTAATTGGAACAATCTTTATTGATTTTAGAAAAGCCTTTGATTCCGTAGACAATAATTCCTAGGCTATAAGTTGCAATCCTGTGGAATAACTGGTAGCGTGTGGCAGTGATTACTAAGTTATTTAACAAATCGCCTTCAGTTTGTAAAAATCAATGCTACCAAATCATATCTACGTAATGTTGAATATGGGGTTCCTCAACTTTCCCTTGTGGGTCCCAGGATCTTTTCAATTTACCTTAATGACTTTTCTGAATCAATATCACAAGGTCACGTGAATTGCATCTGTATGCTGACGACATTACAGCTTTTGTCATTGGTGATAGCACTGATGAAGTTGTGCGGAAAGTAAATTTGCTATTTCCAGAGACCTGTAGGTGGTGCAATTTAAACAAGTTGACTCTTCAAAGTGATGATTTTGCAGAGAAATAATTTCTTTGGGCCCCTAATTTCGTTCAATGTGGAAACACTGTAATTGAATTCACATATTCAAATCTTTGGGCGTGGGATTGTTAACAGACTGCTTTGCAAAGATTAAGTACATAAAATATGCAAATCATATGATAATCAAATTTGTTTGCTTAAGAGAATGCGGCATTTACCATCCCACGTTTGGACGGGATATATTTCAAGACTATGCCACTTTCTCCTTTATCTGTGTGGGGAAGCTGTTCTACTGTTAAATTTTCCGAAATTGAAGGACTGTATCTAAAAGCGGTCAAAATAATTCGAATATCATGGATTGTGACATCTTATATCACCTTCACTGGCAAAATCTCGGGTATATATTTATAAACGAAAATAAGCTATTAATATGTTTAAGGAAAAATACATTCTAAATAGGCTGTCTCAACATGTAAAAATCATGGACTCAAGATGCAACGGGACGTTGATGGAAGTACCTAGAAAAACTAGGCACAGACAGTCTTCTATTTAGGGGTCCTGTTGTCTGGAACTGAATAAATAAAACCAGGAGCCCATGACCCAGGTTCCTGATAACTCGGCTTAAGAATGTGACAACATTGATACTTTTAAAGCTGCACCATCACCCATAAAATATATCTCATCTTGTTAAGAAGATCAAAGGCTTTCTACTAAAGGTAAAATGGTTTCGAAATACTGCAACATATCAAAAACGCCAGGGAGGGGCTCCATCCACGCCCCCTCCCCCTTGTACTACAGTGGGGGTGGGGGGGGACTTTGCTTGTACGTCCGAGGATTAAAGGAACCTCTATGAACTACAATAAGGATCTTGATAACTTTGTATATTTCTAATTTCAGTTTAGTCTTATTTACAATATCAAGGTGGCTCGATAGGTTTTTTCAGGGTCAATACCTCCCTTGAAGTTTGAGTATAAACTACTTCGCCATTAACAACTTAACTTACCACCACAGCATCCTCAGTTATAACGTTAAAAGTTGAAAATGAAATTAAAATTATTCACTGACGGATGACGGATGACATATACTGGATGTTTTCAGGATCAAAACAAACCGTCGATGTTGCGCCCAGGTTTATGAAGGCACCTTTTAAAAAGCACTAACATGTGAAAAAAAAGAGGTTTGGCCGAAGATGATAGGGGTTTATCAACAGAGTAATTAATAGACCCTTATGCTATTTATTTAAACTAATAGTATACCCTGCAGCCTGCGATAAGGTGGAAAACCTTGGATTGCCTGCCAGTTTTGAAAATCCACTGTCCCTGAACAGCCACGTTTGAAATGGATGGAAGATTGACAATAGCACCTGTTCTTAAGCTTTAATCTGGAAGAATCTGATCCCATCTCCAGCGTTCAAGCCGGCCTATAGTAAAACGGGCAGAACTATAATTGACCACTCCAGAAACTACCATAACATACCGTACCATGATGCTCTTTGTTTGTCACCCCAAAATTTTGCATAAGCATTGTTTTCAGTTTCTCTTGGGGCTATTTTTACTCCCAAGAGAAACTGAAGACAATGCTTACGTATGCAAAATTTGGGGGTGACAAACAAAGAGCATTATGGTATGTTATGGTATTTTCTGGAGTGGTCAATTAAGGTGGCTCGACCCTGTATTTTTGTCGCGACACCTTCCATCTTTGAATCTCTCATACTTCAACAAATTAGTTTCTGTTTTAAAAGTGTTATAACACATGCATTGCATATAGACAAAACCTTATTACGATATCATTTTTTGGGCGATCGGAATAAATGTCACTGGACAATGACGTCGCAATAGTTTTAGTTCTTAATCGAATTTCTGCCCTTATCGTCATTTTCTTCGGAAATGCTTTACCCTACCTATACATTGGTTGCTTGTCTTCTGTTGCGCGAAGTTCCGCAAAAATCTATAACAAGAATTTCGAGACATCTGATCTTGGAATTTCCACAAAAAGGAATTAAATTATGCATAAACTGTAGGCTGAACTTAATGCAGACAAATAGACAGATAGAACTTGAAAGGTGGTCCGAATGACTGATCATTTTTGTAAACTTGCACTAAAATTTTGCACTACTGTGAGATCACTTGCTCAGATTACTCTCGTTTTTCACGCAAAATTTTCATTTCAAAACAAGCTGAAATCATTGTGTCCTTTCAGATCAACCTTGTACTGTCCCCTTAACGATCAAAGGCCCCTCAAAAAACAAGTCTTATCATTATTACAAATCACGAAAAAATTCATTACAAATTACGTCAGCTTTGCTTTTATTACAAATTGCGACTGCTTTTTTATCAAATTATAACAAAGCTCTTACAAATTGCGGCAGGTATTACAAATTACGACAAAATTATTACGAATTACGACAGAACAAACGTGCTTAATATCATTCTTTAGACATGTTTAAAAACAAGATGGTGAGTCCGGGGGATTAAAAGTCTTTGTTATGTGGCACGGGAAAAAGACTAAATAATGAACAGTCTGCGCCACAACCAGATCTGGATATGTAATTTCCTGCAATGTGATTGGTCCAGACCGCAACCCAAAAAATTGATTTGACCGCAAAAGGACTAAGTTCGACAGAAATGTCGAAGCAAAGAGCGCTATGGCTGGGATGTTCCTTGAAGAAAAGTAACAGCATGTAATACCAAACCGATTAATCGAGATGATTTTATGCGTCTTAGCGTTCGATTTACAAATATGAAGATGATAATGATCGAGGAAGGTTTCTGTAAAAACGTCTGGACTTCTGATATCAAGAGAACCGAAGCAACTCGACGACACCGATCGAAAGGGAAGAGTAGGGAATTTGAATACTTGAAATACTGATACATTTTAAGTGGAAAGGTATGAAGAAGTCGTGTTTGGAGTATTTTTTTGCGAGCACCGCTTCGGCCTAGAGTTGTGTGTTCTATACTTCTTCGGGAGCAATACCATACCCGCTAAAATCTATTTGCGATCGAAGGAATCAATATTTCAATCGGTCAAACATCTTGGATTAATATGCGAAGGTAAAAAAATAAATAAAATTTCTGTAAATTGCACTCACGAAAGGTCGTAAACAAGCATTAATCAATGTCTGTCTTTTCGTGTTGCAAAACCTCATTGCGGACGAAAATATTAAAATACCATTCACCACTTCAGAGGTGGACTTTATCGTGCTCTAATAGCAATAAAGTGGGGTGGTAGGCCTACACGACTTTCACCTCATGCCAAATTACTGCTCGTTCCAATTAAGGTTTTTTCCTCTGCTGGGTAGATTATGATCTGGAAGGCTCCACATTTTCACTGAGCAATTGTGATTTTAGCCGCTTGTTTCACACTGAGAGGTCATGACACACATATCGATTTACTGTGGTTTTTGTATCCTGTCTGAAGGATTTTCCCATTAATGCAAGAGCATTTTCTGTGACCTCAGTTTTTGAAGCGTAAAGCATTTTATTTCGGCTGAATAAAGGGTTCTAATTTTCTCCAAAGTACCTTCTGGATCTGAATAACTAATTGAAGCGATTTTTGTTAGTCCGTGAATGTAAATAAAAATGTTGTTTTTATTGCAATGTTGTATCACGCTGGGCCCAGCTCATGAATTTTCTTTGCAGGATCTTAAAATTATGACGGATAGTGATTTACAGATACAAAATTATAAGAATTAAGTGCAGCTTCAACTGAAGCTGCATCAACTATGGAGAAATGCAGCCTAGTCCCTAGGCGTTCTCCGATCGGTCAATCATGGACTCTACCGTGAGCTGTGACGTCACCGAGAGATACACGCCGAGAACGCCTAGCCAATATTGCCAGATCAAATATGGCGGCCGTTTCGTCAGGTTACTACAACTTCAGCCAAAGGTAGCTGAAAATCCGTCCTTTGAACAGGAAGAGTTTCTATGTGCATGCCACAGCGAAAACAAAGTTTCGGTTTGTTGAAAAAGGATCCGCGAAACCAAGGTTTGTTCAACTTAAGTGGACTTTCACGCGCAGCAACAGGTACCAATGTATCTCTGGACGATGGAGGAGCCGAGGTTACGGACTGTCGTCGAAAGAGGAAACAAGGCAAACCTGTATATTGTAAACATATGCTTCATTATGGCATTTCTGGACATTTTCAAGCACTCGCTAATGTTTTAAAACGACGCATCAAAAGTGTCTCTCCAGAAAAAAAAATAGTAAATAAACACAAAAAGGTACAGTAGGTGTTGGGGGTCTTGATTCACTTCGTAATATATATATATGTTTTACTAAAGTGACGGTTTCAAGCAGAAAAAACAGCACATCTTTCTTTCATTTCTCACGAATTACAGATATTGGGGGCCCAGATGGGTGTCTCGATACCGCACTTAAATTTTTGACAGCTATATTTGTATATAGTAAATTAAGCTTAAGTTTATGTTTGATAAAGAAAAAACTCGATTTTCGGTGTTTTACCATTGAAGATGTAAAAGATACTGTGTAAACCCGACTGGTATGGTTATTGAACTGTTGTGTGCTTATAGAGCTATTGTTCAGTTGACAAACAAACTCCATTTTAGGAAAAACAGATATCACAATGTAAAGCACTTAAAAAAATACTTTATTTGGCATTGCATATTTGAATTGAAAGAATCATGAACTTGGGCAGCAGTTCTTCTTTTCTTCCCTTCTCTCTCTCTCCCTGCAGGCTTCTCTTCTTGTGCCATGCCACCAGAGTTTGGTTCCTTTATTCTTTTTTACCCAGTACGTTTCTCATTAAAATACCTGAAATTTAATAAATTAAAAACAAAAAACATTTGAACCAGGTAGAAAATTAACCGTGTTAAAGGGTACATACAAATATGGCTCATGATTAGAAAATTGAAACCATTTGCATAAAATAAAAAAATATTTCCATCTAAAGAGTGAAATTATAACATGATCGCTTTACAATAATACGTTTTTACCTGATTAAGGATGCATGGACAACATGAATTTTAGTGCGAATGTAGGACCCTATTAAGAAAATATTATTATTTTGCAGATCTACAAATGCTATCTTATTGTATTTGTACTTTGTGCCGGCAATAAATTAAATAATATGCACCACACCCCGGGCATTAAGCCCACCCTTCCCCTCTTTTTCTGCCTGTCCCAATGTAAAACCCACTGGGATCAAAAAATGAAATACTGGCAGATTTATAATGAGGCTATAATGTGCTGTTAAGGTTGCCTAGTTTAAAATTGCTGTGTAACAATAATGAAATAGTTGGAATTCCTCAAATAGGCAAATATAACTATTTAATTTAATTAAAGTAAGAATTACATTCCCAGGTATACAATAATCAGCTGAGAGATTGGATAAGAAATTACTATTATATTTGTTGGAATTAGCCTCAGTGGTAAAAAAACTGATATAAATGAATACATAATTGTACAGTTGTACCTATTTTTCCAGTCTGATGGAGTGTTTGGCAATGTCCTTGTGACCTTTTTTACAGAACATATAAAAGAAGGACAAGAAGAATATCATGCAAAATCATTAAATACACATCAGACAAACTTTAAATGGCTTCAGGTTTACCCTAAAGGTCATTTTATTTCCAGTTGCTACAACTCACTTCTCCAGATCTTCAAAAATACAAAGTCAGAAATCAATTAAGCTTAAGTTGTAGTATAGAGATAAAGAGGATGGGCACAAGGCAAACTTTCGAAAATAAATAAATATGTCAATTATTGTTGTTCATTCAAAACATGTAGCCATTTTCAACTGCCTCAAGCCCCCAGCTAATTCATAACCAACAGGAACTCTTCATATTTGGAGGATGCAAGCAATATACCGTTGATCCCATGATATATGGTTTTAGAAGCAAGGTTAGTACATGGTATATTTGCCTAGCAACAAGGCTGCTCCGGCAATATTGAGTGAACTAAATATGTGCATTTACATCTATACCAAGATGAAACAGCTAAATTTTCTGACGAAAACTGGATGGAATGCAAGAACATGCAAATCATGTTTCTGGATGAATATTATGTACTTTTTGTGAAGTACATGCAGGAAAAAACATCTTCAGATATCCTGGAACTGTGCTGGGAAAGGCAAAAGTTTTTGGTTTTTATATGATGTGCAGAATTATGCTGATCTGAGGTGGTCATCATTCTCTTCAATCTGGATAATCTTTCACGTCGTACTCAACCTCATTCAATAATTTATGCAATTAAATAGGGTAACAATGGTAAACACATTGTACAGTTGTAGATGTACCTATTTCCTTTAACCTCTTTTGCTGGTTTGTCTTTGCTGAAGGACTGTATGGAAACATCCGTTTTCCATGGCAGGTAACTTTTGAATGAGGAGAACATCCTGCAAAATAAATTAAGTATGAAGGCACTAGAAGGCACTAGAAATAAGCTTATTATCATCACCTTACACAACAGTCAAATTAAAGTGGACAGGTTTGCCCTACAGGTCTTATTCTTTCCTTTGCCTACAACTCCTTCATCCACCTCTTTCAAAAAAAATATAAGCTTATTATCATCACCTTACACAACAGTCAAATTAAAGTGGACAGGTTTACCCTACAGGTCTTATTCTTTCCTTTGCCTACAACTCCTTTATCCACCTCTTTCAAAAAAATAAAGTAATAGTTAAGATTAATATATGGTAAGCTTAAATAAATTTGAAAATTTGATATGGCATACAGTAGTACCTAGCTATATCGATGCCTTCTTTCAGCTTCTTTGGTGTTCTGACAGGGCAAAAAGGATTACGACGAGGGGAACTTCCTGAAAATTATAAAATGTTGCTAAATAAAACAACACCGAGATACTTTCGTGGATATAAAATTAAAATACAATCACTTATAGATAAACAAAAATCGAATACCTTTCCGGTGGCCACACAATGGATGACTTGTAAGCTCTAAATCGCTTTCCCCGCTGTCTTACTCCCACTCTGCGTCGAAAAAAATGTATATGTAAGGTTTTGGTGAAAATTTGCATCGTTTTTTTGGGTCTACGAGATTTTTAGCTTGAGTCGCAGAATAGGAGAATCTTTGACGCAAATAATCCACTACGACGAACAAAATATTAACCAGAAAAAATGATATGCTACAAAGTTAGAAGTTACCACTGTTTGCAGACACTTCAGCCGACACATCCATACTATCGTCGTGCAGTTTTTCCAAAATGGAGCTGTAGAAACTCGTAAAATGTGACCAGGGGTAAAATTGCTCTAAAATCAGGGGTATTTTGCCAATATTGGCTACCCGTTCTCTCGCCCGCTCTTTCCCAGACTTCGCGCGGACAACGGGGCAAGAAAGAACGCCTAGGGACTAGGCTGGGAGAAATGCATTGTGACTCAGTAGACTCCAGCTTGGTGTTTTTCTATAAATGCGAGTCTTCTGGCTTTTGAATAAGCTTAACAGTGTTTGAACTGTTTTGTTATTGCCACTTTGTGATCAGGCAAGACCATGGTTACGGTTCTCCACGAACAAACTGGCAGCATCTTTTTGCCACAAAAACAAGGTGCTTTTACTTTTCCATCCGACTGCAAGAAAACATAAAATAAACATGGCGTTACAATGAAAACCAGCACGTGAACGGCGCAACTGACCGTTGCATCTTCCAAAGCACAGCACTATTTGAACTCGCTATGCACTAAACCAAAAAGACCCCCAGCAACAAGCAAATTTTATGCAGATTTCAAGAAAATTTTTTTCGAGGATCAGAAAAATGAAACTCACCTTATTTTTTTAAGATGTTTTGCGCCTTGTCCAGCATTTCTTTGAGCTGACAAACTCTCTCATGCTCGGTCGTTTTACCTCCCAAGAACGTACAAACGTTGATCGGACGGCATTTTTTCTCGACACCCCTGATTTCTCAAAGTCTTAAGTCACAGTTCTCAAAGTAGTATGGGGAAAAGACACTTCTAGGCGCAGAATAGAGCCTGGAAGTGACCTTCCCTCGTGTTTCTCGGCGTGAGCGCCATTTTGCAAATGTGGGTGATGTCATCATATATCCAGATCTGGTTGTGGCCCGGACTGATGAAATGAATTCAAGAATCGGGAAATTTCCGCAAGGTCTCGTGAAATGTCCTTATTTGAAGGAAAAATACATTAACTAAAGTAGTTGTTACGCTAAGCCTTAACAAACAGGAGTGGGTTCCACTAGAGCTTGTATCGTCAAATCGAGGTTTAGTGGGTTCGACAATTGCATTCTACTTCTACATAAGTATATCGCATACACCCTCGCAAAACTCAGTGTTCAAGTCGAGACCGGTGCCGGTCGCAGTTAGAAACTGGTGACTAGCCGCGATTGTCCTGTCTTGAGAATTCCTCCATTTTACTCTATGCTTCTTCTTTTCTTATATTTGATTCTTATATGCCTATTGCTAGGCATATCTAACATTCAGCTGGCCGAATGGAAAAAAAAAGGCAAGTTCTATTACAAATTCCCCTCGAATTTAAGAACCGATCGATACCGAGCTGAAACCATTCTTCATCTGCAATGTCATTCGTCCCCTCTCCCCACCCCCAAAACGGATGATATGATAAACCACTCTTTGATCCATTGGCGAGGAAGAAATAATTCATGTGGGTTTTCCTCAGTTTAACGGTAGATTTTAGTGAAAATCAAGGTTTTCGCGACTAAAGGCTGTACTGAAACACACTTAATATGTGTCTCGCAAACCCTCACGAGGTTCAGTTACTCCCTGCCGGACGGTTTGGCGTCGACGTCGCGAGGACTCCTACTTCTTAATTTCTTGTTTTCTTCTTCTTTTTTTTTTTGCATGCTTCATTTTCCAACTTGCATTACTAAATGTGTATTGCAAAGCACATTTGGCAATTTTTCGGTCGCCGGATAGAAAAAAAAAATGAAAAGGAAAGAAAAAGAAGAAAAACGAAAAACGAAAATCAACTCGGGTTCAACGGCCGATCGATGTACAGAGCTGAAGCCAGTTTTTGATCCATCAGCATTAAAAGCGCAAAGTAATTGTGGATTTGTCTCAGAGTAACATGAATTTAAAAGTAGATTCCCGTTAAAAAGTAAAGTTTGCAGGTAAAAAGCCAAGCTGAAGCGCTGCCTTCCGACAAACATGCCTGAACTAGGTTAGCTCGTCAGTGAGTCGCACCGGGCAAATGTTCTTTTACCTCGATTTTCGATCTTATTTTGAAACGGTTGGTCCAAGTGCTTAATGTTCTCTTTCAAATACTTTTGACGTCGAAATTTATCGCCAAAACGACCGCAAAAGCAGTCAAAATAACGGACAAAGTTTGTGGCTAGATGACGTCGTGCAGACACCAAGAGATATATACATAAAAAATATGGGCCACTCGAGTTTGCTGGCGCGGCTACTACGATCCACGCTCCACAAATTTATAAACCTGGGCCTCGCAAGGAATAACCATTTCGAGGAAATTGTACAAATTACATTGTTAACTAGCCTATGTGTACTCTTTTCACGGCTTATTGAATCAACACAATGACAACAAAACAGCACCCGTGGAATGAGGCTTTCGTGCGCGATCCATCCCACAGGCTGGTCTCTCACCTGAGCAGGCGTGCCACCTAAACCTTTGCTACTTCCTCCGCTGGATGTCCCCGTTGTCCACATAATCTGATTGTAATTAAATATAACAAAGGTTTGCAATCGACCTGAGACCAATATCGCTTGAAAGGTGTGCACCTAAAGCATAATAATATAATAAAAATGATTTTCATTTTTCGCTGTACTATTTAAAACATAGCAGACAGAGAACTAGCTGCTCATAGGGGATGCACCAAAAAAGCCTTCCGTTTAAATTGAAAATGACTTTTGGCCGCTGGGCAAGTAGCGAATTTACGCGAATGATAACTGAGCCACCTAACGTCTATCTGCCCGTGGCGAAAAAGTAATATCTGCATTTATGTTAAGCTAAGATTTTAACTTGCATTTGTGAACAAGAAACATTTCACCGGTTTCATCTATAAATTCAATTCAAACAGACAACGCTTTGCCTGTTAAAACATCCAAATCGAATTTCGTCACCTTCTTAGGGACGGACCATTAGAAAACTATGGGGGGGTGGCGGGTTAGTGTATTTCGGGAACACCTTGTTTAATTATTTGCGAAATTTCTTTGTTTCTTACAGCAGCAAACCGGGAAGCCATTTTGCTCGTCTCGTGTTGCGTCGCTCGCTCGGAGGAGCTGGAGGTGAATCAGTAAATAGCACTGGATGTCCCGAGTTTGAGTAACCAATCAGAGCACGCAAAAAACACTTTCCACTGTTTTAATATATACTATTATGAATTAGCGTCCATCTATTGTTATCTATTGTTACCTTATTTCGCATGTCCCCTCTAGATCCATAAAATGCGACACTGTCCCAGGCGGCTATAAAAATCCAAGTTGCCCTAAACGCCCGGCGAATGTCTCGAGTCGCTCT
>CALNXK010000162.1:762500-787500 GCA_942486035.1 Porites lobata
GTCCTGGAAGGCCTGGGACATTTTGACGGCATTGTTCCCAGTCTTGTGTGTATTCCGACCAAACAACATATATTTCCATCGCGGATGCTATATAGCATCCGCGATGGAAATACCTCTAGAAAACCCCTGGAAACGCCATTTCAGCACTCAAGAACTTGTGCGAGTTCCAAAGTCGCCTAGTATTCATTGTCAGCCTGCTACTTAAATACTTTTTGACAGCACTGTAATGAGGAACGGAAGCATTGGACACACTTAAAGAAGATTGAAAAATATTGCAATTGTGATTTTTTTAAACTTGTTACGGAGGGTGTAATTTGCAGTTTGCAGGTTGCAGGTCAGAATTTGAAGAGTCTTAGACCTTTCGAGTCAAGAGGGAAGGTCTTAAAATTCTTTGGAGGGTTATGGTAGATTTCGCAGCCCTTTTTTGACAAGAGGTAAGTTTTGAATGTACAGTGTAATGACAGGTCATAGTACCTCACTGCACTATAGATCAGAATTTCTCAAGGGCAGTCGGAATTCGAGATCATGTTTTTGTCGCTTCACACAAAGTAATAATGAGTGGTATAAAAATCGGATGTTGAAATTTCCCGGGGGTGGTTAATGATCCACTCTCTACATGCTGGCTACCCATGGCACGCGTGGATCCAACATGGATTTCATCGAATGGTACATGAACTGGCCTTTTTTGGTTTCTTTTTGCTATTAAACTAATATGAGACTGATATGAGACTTTGTTTTGTGTATTGCTCCGTAGAGATTATTATGTCCTTTTTACTTTTTCTTTTTGGAAGTGTTCTTTCTTGAAAGTATTATTCAAGTGGCCTTGTGTCACATCACAAATTACCTGCAACGTGCAAATCACACCCTCCAAACTTGTTATCCTAACAGTTTTCGAAATTAATTCATTGTTGTGGTCTGTGATGTTTCATATAATGCTTGGGAGACATGTTTGTTGACACAAAGTTGTGATTGACACATATGCTGTGTTTTCACTTGGCCGATTTACCAGTTGAACATTCTTTGTAGGGTTTGGTTACAAAGGCAACTTTTACTAGTTACACGTGACAACTGTTTTCACAGTGCAATTTAATCTGCAATCTAAGCCACCAACTCAGAAGATTCAAATTGCAAAAACGCGCCATAATCAAAATGGCGGGGGACAAAGCACTTGTAATGATTTCTCTTGTGATTATTCTCGCCATATTTTTGCGAAGGAAAAGGAGTTTTATTCAGCGAATGAGACTTATGTCCTTACAAATGAGGTGGATGCGACGAAATGCCAATCCAACAACGAAACAACATTCAGTGATTCGGGTTAGGAGACTGAGTGAATCAAATTTCAGTTCAGTTTGCACCAGTTTCCTGACCGCCGGCTTATCACTAAACTTCAGAGTCATTCGGCTTGGGCCTCCGTTCCGGATTCCGGGTCTTAGTTCTTTAGGCAAACCCTACGGGGCTCGGTAAGTTCCCCCCGTATTTGGCCCCGAATACCCCGTTAAGGTCCACAATGTCAGGCTCCGGCGACATTAAGTCACGTGAGTCTTCGATAATCACGTTTCAAATACCTTCCGACATGGGCTTCGTTCGTAAAACAAAAAAACAAAAAATCATCAACATCCGCAGCAACAGCAAGAAAGGGGCTATTCCAATGATACCCGAATGACTTGCATTCTGAAAAGAGTTCATTCCATCTCCACTAAGTCATCGCTGTATCATAAAAACAGCCCCCCCCCTCCGCCCCCGCCCACCCACAAAAACAAGCAAACAAACAAAACTTAAGTTGTTGTTTTCTTTATTGTAATTTTTACTCTGACTTAGAATTTTCTTTTTATGGACTAATACACACTACTGATTTTCTTTGAAGTGCCTCTCAAAATGTTCTACGCACACAAGAAAGGTGGTTGCGACTGTTATCTTCCAAAGGGGACTTGTCTCGGAGCTCTATTACTCAACATGACAATGATATGGGATACGTTTCCTAAGTGCTTACTTTATTACAACTGCAGTTAGTTCGAGTCAGTTTAAAGTAAGTTCTATCAATGACTTGAAGCTTGTCATGCAGTGAGAGTAGAATTTATTTATTTATATGTACTTTTTTTTATTATTTTTACATATGCCGAACTATATTGATCAACAGATTTCAACTCCAGAAGAGACTTGAAAGTAAGGACTGCCTTTAAAAATATGTATGACAATATTGTAAGTCACCGCCTTGTATAAGTGGCCGCCTATCCTAAAACCCCCAAATTTTTCTACTCGATTAGCTTTGTAGCCTGCGAACGCTGGTCATCGCCTCTCTCCACCCGAAAAACTAGGGAATCTCACGTAAATGACCACCTTTTGTAAGGGACCAACCGATCTATTAACCTTTTGTCTCATGGAACTACATATATTGTAACTTGCAATTGCAGTCAATGAACTCATTTCCAAGTAGGTGTTCCGGGACCCCTGCTTAGAATAGCGACCAGCACGAAGTCTTCGCACTTTGGTTGGTCGCTTATGGAGGGTTCGACTGTAGTTGAATAATACCAAAGTGCCTTCATCTACAATCTTATGTATCGGGGGCACCCCGCGACTGTTTTCTGTAAATTATCTGGAGAAGCAGATATTGCCTAGAATTTTCTGTTACTTGAAGATGGCTAAAAAATTCTAGTTGACCCTTCCATTCATGTACAATCTTTGAAGCTAATGTTATAAATTCTTTACGATTTTCTGAAGCTTCATTTTTCACCCTTCATTCCCCAGTTTAGGCTATTTTTCGTAGAAAAAGGAAACCCGAAATTTTCGGATTCAAAAATGTGATGGAGAGAGGAATTAGAAAAATTCTCACTTTCGTAATATGTCAAAAATTGAAACTAAAATTTTCGGGAAAATAATACTGAAGCCCTTGTAATTTCGAAAAAGACTTAATTTCCCCTCAGAATGCGGGCCGAACAGATACAAAATTTATAGCGCCGTTTATAATACATTTCGAGAAATCTAAAAGTACTTTTAGATAGCCTAGATTAAAGAAAGAAACAGGGATCTGGGAAAAAGATGAACATCATCAAAGGAAATTAGCAATGTTGCATGTTCTCAGTTATAAGCATTCACTGAGGATGCTTTCGGGGATCGAAACTGAACCATAACAATGTCGGTCAGACACGGATTTTTGCTCTCCGTAATTTGTCTTTTATACTCCGCAACTTGCTGTCCTAATGTGTTCGAACCCAACGAGCAGTTTGCTAAAGGTAATATCTCTCAATTGGCAGTCGCCAAAATTGATTTAAATGGTTATAAAACGGACGTTTCGACGTTTCAAGCCCAAGATTGGAAAGATTTCGTAATGGAGGTCTGTATTTGCATACGAGAGTGGAAGGTCGTCCCAAGAGTACTCGGCAACGAAGAGCTCTTGGAATTAACACCTGCAGTCAATGGGTCTTTATTCAAGAGTGCGTGGAATTTCTTGGTGATGGAGCGTAACCATCATGAAAACATCTCCTTTGTTCTATTTCGCGCCTGGCATGGAACAATAGACTCTGGTCTATTCACAAAATGGCGTAAGCTACGATATTCCAAAACACGCATTGCCTATTACAGTAATTATATGGCTACTCAAGCGCTCTTGTTGAGCGGTGATGTGGAAAAAAATCCCGGACCTAGCAAGGGAAAGGCGGCAAGCACTAATAATAATTTATTATCCAGGTCGAAACCAACAGCGGCAGGGTGCGATCACTGTCAGAAAACAATTAGGTGAAACCAAAAGAACATTTCATGTGCCAATTGTATGGGATGTTTTCACTTAAAGTGTGTGTACCTGAAATCAACGGTGAACAACTGGCTATGCAATAGATGCACATGGGCGTCTCTGCCATTCTACAAGTGTTCGGATGTTGAAATGCTCAGCGAGGCCTGTTTTTCGGATACTGATCTTGACAGCGATAATATCACAGTGACCGATCTGGGAGAAAATGGAACTACACCTAACACATCTACTGGTCCCGACCTACTAAATGCGGCAAGGCAGAAAAATGCGAAAGGCATGTTATTAAGTCACCTAAATATAAACAGCAGTCAGAACAAATTTGATGAGCTGAAGGATATTATTATCAATAATAAGATGCAAATTATGGCTGTCAGTGAGACTAAAATTGATCGTTCATACCCAGACTCCCAGTTCCTAATACCAGGGTACTACTGTGCACCGAAATGACCGAAAAAAGAGTGGCAATAATCCTAAAGTAAACCTTTCCTCCAATAAGGCAGTGCTTGAAAGGATATTTTGTAGCGTGTAACCTTTCTAAAGAAATCAATAAAATTTTGACTAAGGAGGCTACCGGAAATAGGAAATACAAAGTCAGTAACATAAGTTCTTGCCAGCTGAACCACTCCTCTGTAGAACGTGGCAGGCACCTCTCAAGGATAGCTGGTACCAATATGGATAACAGGCCTTCAGTTATTCCAAATAGTAAATCAGCCACAGTCAGATTTATTATCAGGTACGTATTGCGCTTGCGTAATTGGTGGTTAGTTGCAAAGGTGCCGAGTGTGAAGGCGTTTACCAAAACAATGAAAACTACTTCAGTGACATAACTTGCAAACCGTATCCATTCTTCTGTTTCAGAAATGATGAGCACTTCATAAAATTCATTGGTAGTACTGCATTCGCTTACCCTCAAATAGCATGTACTCAGATTCATCTTACAGCCAGAGCGTTGCTTTCATGTAATTTTATTATCTGAGAAAATGGAGGGAAAAAAGAGTTTAAATTAAAACAACCACTATAATAAGAATTAACGAAAGAGTCGAATCTCGGAGTGTATTTCTACGACCATTTGGGAAATGAAACACACTGAATGACGATACCTGAGATCGAGCTTGAAAAATACAGAAATATTAAATAAAATAGATAAATAGATAAACAAGTATAATAAATACTCTAAAAGTCCACAGAGTTCTAATTGTTGATTGCTCTAGCCTGTCACTGGACTTAAACACCATCCTGTAATTTTTAATTGATGTTCAATTATATTTGAGGGCAATTAATACATCACCAGCCCCGTGGGCTTCCTTCACTATTAAAAGTTGTTTTGCCCTAAATGCCAAAAATGCATTTTCTTTATCTTACTCTTTTCTTTATCTTTCAGTTGTATAAAAAGACCATAACCAAGAGTAGGTGGCGGTAAGAAAGAAAGCAAAATCAAGTTATGATTCCGAGGAGACTCCATGTCACACAGTATAATGATAAATGTTATTATTCATTCAAATTATTTCACAGTTTCTGATTTGCTCTACCAATTCGATGGAAAATTTGCCTAGAGGTATAAATTTTAAGCCGTTGGCGCCTAGTTAAAAAAAGAAGGGTTCACGGCTATCCGAAGACGAAAAAACTGAACTTCTGACAAATACTGAAAGGAAGAAATTTAGAAATACACAAAACATCTCGCTCGATGTTATCTACTTTTTGAGGTATCTGTAGGAAAAATTAACCTCAGTGAAACCTTGCCAGGAAGTAGGCAAAAGTTTGAAAGAAAGTATACGAGGAGTAAACTTGCTAAAAACTTCAAAATATTTTGCTTGAATATTTTGAATTTTTGAAGAATTAAGCTTATCCCTGTGGTTGTCAGTGTCTTCCTATATGACTCACTACCTTACTGTTTTAGTATTTATCGAAAATAGAACGAAGCGTACTCAAATAATGGCAGAAAATAAATGATGGACTGTAGATTTCATGGTCTCTTTCTGTGTAGACGATGAAATGCTTTCTTTCTTTTCAGTGAAATAATTTCTCAATTTTTTTTTTTTGGGCCGTAACAGACGCAAATTATTCTTGCCAACCGTCAATGATAAAAACTAGACAACAGTTCGAGGGATATACCAGGGTTCGGTTGTTTGTCGCATACAGTAAGAATCAATAGACAATATCTGGCGAGTAATTTTAAACGTAACAACAGAATTAAGGCTTACTGTCGAAAAGTGAGTTCTTTGACTCTTTGTAGTCAAAACGTGTAATTTCCTTGGTTTTTTTTCCCCCTTCTTTTGCTGATTAACAAAGACAATTAAATCCCCACCTCACGCCCTGCCTCCCTTCCCTCCCCCTGGGTTTCGTCATTCATATCTGTGTTACATTGATCAAGGATTACAAAAGATATCTAGTGGCAACAAGACCTCAGCAAGCTTGTTAGAGCTTTTCTACTAGGATATCTCTCATTTCCTATGTTTTTTCATCGACAGGTCTTGCGTGAGAACGTACATGTAATGTAAGAGGTTATATGGGTTGGACTCGCTTTAGTTCTAGCGTCTTTAATTTGTAGAAACAAGTTTCCTGGCTGTTTTCCTGACCTGGTGCATTCTCACTGCATATATTACGTGATTTATTATGTGATTGAACAAATATAGTGCAAAAAACGAGTAATCGATGCGATAAATATTTTAGGGCAGACTTTACTTGACATATGGGGTGGGATTATATGCCAAATAGTGCGAGGAACTATCGTTAGAAAAGAAGCCACAGTAACTATAAATAAAGTCACCGTTAGTTTCCTCTCTGTTGAAAGAATTGGCCCAGCATTAGCAGAGGGAGGATTGTTTTTTTACAGTTGAGATAATTATGACATATGAAACTGTGACAACGACAAGGGTGAGAAAAGTGTGAGATGCATTGACATACGGATTTGCAAGTGATAAGCTCAAATAAAGAAGAGCAATAACAGATGACTAAGTCAAGGAGAACAACCAACTACACAAAATAATGATAAGGTAGTCCCGCTTTCCAACAAGACAATGTCTAAAAAGGAAAAGTGTTGCGTGTAACCTCTCGAATGAAATCAATCAACTATTAGCTAATGAAGCTACTGGAAATAGCTCTGTCAATGTCAAATACATGAATGATTCCCAGCTGAAAGCTGTTGAAAGTTCCAGGTCCCTCTCCAGGTTATCTGGTTCAAATATTAGTAAAAGTCCGGTCACTGTTCCCACCAATTGTTCCCACCAGTAAAAGATGACAACAAACTCGATGACCAATGCTGCAAACCAGGCTCTTTCTTCTTTTTCAGAAATAATTCTACCTGTCTCACTCCAAACGTTCCAGCATTATTTCATCCTCGCCAAGTGTTACGGTGTCCGTTGGTATCCCTCATTTCTGAAGGAAATTTACAATAACGGAATACCAAAAAAAAAACAAAAGCATGTTAATGTGAGGAGTAGTAACGCAAAGAAAAAATAAAACAAGAGAACAATAAAAGGATTCCGTCTCAGTTTTCCAATAAACCGCGTTGACGAGTGTGCTACCGTGCTACCGAGCACTCCAAAAAATGACACCACAGTAAGTGATTGTAATTTTGCATTGATGTATTGCAAAATGGGTATGATGCATTTACTCTTTTTTATGGTAAGTGATACATCAGGTAATATAACAATGATAAAAAAACAAAATAAATTGTAACTTGAGGGGAAAAATAATGTTCTTTTTACTTCATTAAAATTATTAAATTTAGGGAGCCTATTCCTTATTAGCCCCGTGACTTACCTTGGGCTTACTCGCCATTGTAAAAGAAGGTAGAAAGCTAAAATTTGTCTATTGATCACTGCTTTCGACTATTGATTTTGAATTCAGGCTTTCCTGTTTGGCCGGTGGCACGGATATTAGCAACCTGTGAGGGGGCTAGAGTTTGGGTTCACTTTTACTGGAAAATTAAAGCAAGTGAGGAATGCCTTGGGGTACAAAGATTCTTTAACAGGGTCGTCACATGGTTGAGGGACGTAAGTTTTCGCAGCTTTTTTTTCGCATTAATGTCATAGATCTTTGGAAAATCCTCGAAATCCGCCAAATATCATGTCCCACGAAAATTTTGCTCCACATAATATATATCTTGGTCTATCTTAGAAAAAAAGAAAACAAGTAAAGAATTCATCGTAAGAGACAATTAACCTAGAGACATAAGTTTTTTTCCCTTGCACTAACTTACTATGTTCCTTTCTTTAAACACATTGCTTTAATTTGTTGTCAGAGTTCAACTTTTTGCATTTATATTTTTTCGCAATAAATTAACCCAACTTTAGAGAATTAAACTAAACAGGTGAATTTTATGGGACCGTCGTTTGTTTTTAATTTGTTGAAAACAAATAATTATTTTATCCTTTATTGAACTTCTGTCCGTTGAGTTCCAAACTCTCTACACTCTGTATTATTTCTAATAACTCTCATTATAACCTTCTCAATATATTACTGTTTCTTGAGCAATTTCGCTGTCATTACGCGTCAACGCTAAAAAGAAAAAGAGGTTCTTTTGTTAATTTGCAAACGTCACAACAGTTTAATTGCTGTCTTCACCTTCTGTTCGTTATCATTTTTTGATGAAGGGTGCTCCCAAGTTAAGATGTTATCAGAGTGGCTGTTAATAGAGGAAATCTGTGCCGGTTTCTTGCAGATCTGTCGTAAACGAATAAATTATGAGCCGTCCATCTTATGCTGAATCTGCTTTTCGTCGTTTTAAAACCCTATGTATCGGAGAACGACCATTATGACAATTTGAAAATTATTTGACCATGCATGCATGCCAATAACGGACCCCACCAAAACGTTTCTGTAATCAACAGTTGAACGGTTGTGGCAGCGCAAATTATGTGACGGAGCGACTGCGCCGATCTCAAAAGTGGAGCGTCACATCGGTTTTGTACCATACTTTGGTGCAGTGGGAACACCTGTTCGGCCCCGCCGTTGCGGACGTAAATAAGTAAGAGCGAGGACTGGAACTCACTGAGACGGAAGTAAATATTCAGGAGTGATGACTGGATGTTAGGGCACCAAACCTAGCAAGTCTATTTTAAGAATATCAATTAATAACATAAGGGTGCATAGGTTCCCATAATATATGATTTTTTAATTTTAAGTTCAGCTTTTATTTTATCTTTATGTACTAAATTGAGTACACATCCTATAATTCTCCCCACGTATTGGCCATGTTGGCGCTACAGCCCAATCAAGCGGAAGTCAAGAATGTGGAATTGAACGACCTCGAAGCAGGGTACATGATTCCTATCAAACTAAAACCCGGTGAGACTTTGGCGTGCGACATTACTTTCTTTTAACACAATTTTGCGCCTTTAAAATAACTTGTCATTCACCATCGCACCGTTTTCATTCAAATTCCCTCTTAAATGACGAGATCATCGGCTAAAAAGGGTGAACCATCGCACTGAAATAAAGATTATTTTTGACATTTGAAATAATTACGGTCAATACGGACACCCACGGGACGTGTTTTAGTGTCCAAATTAAGCGGATGTCTGTATTCTTAAAATTAGGGTAATTTCATAGAAAATATATATTGTTGAGTTTTTTTTTGCTCGGGACAAACTAAACTGTGCTTTGTAGACGGGTGTCCGTAGAGCGGGGTTCCACTGTACATCAAAGAGACAGTGATGATTGGAATGGCAAGGAATCATATATTTAGATACACATGAGTACGGAAATGCGAACGTTGCAGCCAATATAATTCCTCCTGAAGTTGCATGTTACTCTAACAATAATTACCACCGCAGTTTGCGTGCTATTTATTAATTATTACTTTATTTCATTTTTTGTTATTTCACTAGATTACAACAGATATCTAAGCAAGAAGACCTCCACAATCTTGTTAGAGCTTTTCTAAGGAACTCGGCATTTCTTATGTTCTTTCTTCAACCGGTATTGCTTGAGTACGTACATGCAATGTAAGAAGTTCTAAGGGTTGGACACGCGTTAATTGTAGTGTCTTAGTTTGTAAAAACAAGTTTCCTAGCTTCTTCCCTAAACTCTAAAGAGGGTGTCCGTAGACGGCGGGGTTCCTCCTGCAGTTGTATATTATTTTCCAACAAAGTTTATCACCGCAGTTTGCATGCTAATTGTTAATTATTACTTTATTTTATTTCATTGTTTATTATTTCGACACTCATATCTTTCTTACATTGATTAAAGATTACAGAAGATACCTGGGCAAGAATACCTCTGCAATCTTGTTAGAGCTTTTCTATGGAAATCTCCCATTTCTTATGTTTTTTCTTCAACAGGTATTGCTTGAGTACGTACATGCAATGTAAGAGGTTCCATTGGTTGGACTCGCGCTAGTTCTAGTGTCTTAAAACACAACCATTTTCTGGCTGCTTTCCTAAACTCTTGCATTCTTATCGCATATATAAGGGGATTGACAATAGAATTGAAAAAATAAATTACTTTAAACGAGGAATAGATGCGATAAAAGACTGCGGGACATAATTTACTATATATGTGAGGGGCGATAACATTCCAAATAACCCAAGGAAGAATGGTCAGAACAGAGAACGCAGTAACTGTAAATAAGGTCATCGTTAGTTTCCTTTCTTTTGAAAGCGCTGGTCCAGCATTAGGGGAGGGAGGATTCTTTTTGACAGTTGAGATAATTATGACATATGAAACTTTGAGAATGAGAAGGGAGAGGAAAATGTAAGATGTACGTACATACAGAAAAGTAGCCGGCGATGCGCGCAAATCAAGAAGAGAAAACGCAGATGACAAAGTCAAGGAGAACAACCAACTACAAAAAATAGTGGTGAGGTAAACCCGCCTTCCAAAAAGACAATGCCTAAAGGGGAAAAGGGTTGCGTGTAACCTCTCTAACGAAATCAATGAAATATTAGCTAACGAAGCAACTGGAAATAAGTACACCGAAGTAAAATACACGAATGATTGGCAGCTGAAAGCCTGTTTAAGTTCCAGGTCCCTCTCCGGTTTATCTGGTACGAAAAATAATAAAGGTACAAGCACTGTTCCCACCAGTAAATCAGCCACAGTCAGATTTATAATCAGGTACGTACTGGGCTTGCGTAAGTGACGATTTCTTGTGTAGATGGCGAGTGTGAAAGCGTTCAGCAAAAAGATGACACTAGACTCGATGATAAATGCTGCAAACCAGGCTCTTTCTTCCTTTTCAGAAATAATTCTACCAGTCTCACTCCGAACATTCCAGCATTCTTTCATCCTCACTAAGTGTTATGGTTACCAGTAGTATCCCCCTTTTCTAAAGGAAATCTGCAAACAAAACAGCATGTTAATGCGAGAAGCAGTCACGCAGAGAGAAAACAAGAAGAAAGAATAAAATGAAAAGATTCGAAAACAATAAAAGGATGACGTTTCAATTGGCCCATAAACGGTGTTAACAGATGTCCTACCGAGTACTCCTAGCAAACCAAGAAAACTGCTATATTTTCATCTAAAGCAAAGTATTCATAAATAAAAAGTTAATCTTGCATTGATATATCGCTAAATGGGAAGGAGGCATATGCATTTACCCTCCCATATCTATGACAAGTAATACATCAGGTCAAATAGAATTACGATGTTCCGAAATTTGAGCTAAATAATGACAAAACTAAGCTTTTGTTTTATATTTTTCTTCGTAAATATAGACGATCGATAGCTAAAATCTGTCTATCGGTCTGTCTATTTGTGCGAGTTTAGGGTCACTTATACTGTAAAAGCAATTGAGGGGTGCCTTGTGGCTTGAAATTTAGGCGGGAGTTTATTGCTCACACTACCTGTCTGCGATTTGCGGGTACAAATTTTTGCAAAATCGTGGATTCCACAGTTGTGGATAAGACACGAGCCTTGGCCATATTTTAGGTACGACTGATCTGGCAATTCGTAGAGGTTGTTATTTTAATTCATATTTTCCGTTTGCCATAAAATCGTCGAAATGGAGTTCAAAGCTACGGCGGCGCTATCCCCCCTGCCATTTGTTCATATGTTTAACCAAAAACGTGGTGAAACTCCTCGTGCCAGAAACGTTTCGAGGCTTGCACGCTTTTAAGGCCTTTTAACGTCGTGCTACTGCTGTGCTAAGCTGGCTCGACTGTAGCTGGACTGCAGCACGACAATAGCACTACTTGGTGTCAGACGTCGAATTTAATTCAGTCGAATAGAACGGCTGTTGCCGAAAACAAAATAGAAAAATAAAGAAACGGTTTGACAAGCCTTTAAATGTGTTCTAATGTATTTATGATTTATGAATTGAGTTCGGCACGGCGATAGCACGACGTTTGTACACGGCAGTAGCACGACTTGGTTTCAAACGTCGAGCTACTGACGTGCTAAACTCGAATTTAATTCGATCAATTGAGTTCGGCACGGTAGTAGCACGACGTTTGAAACGGGCCAAAGTTACTTAATACGAACCTTTAGATAAGACTACGCTCATGATACTACAAGTACGGGCATGACTTTTCAAACGCAGCCCGTGTGCTTTTGATAATCACTTTTTAGGTAGTACACCATCTGTACCATCCTGCCTATCCTTTTTGAGTTAGTTGTGAGAATATAACAGGACTGAAACTTAAAATTCGTAGTCGTAGTTAACGAGAAAATATCTAGGCGTAACGCTTCATTTTGATTTTTTTTGGCTTTCATGTCATGAATCCGTTTAGAAAATCCTCGAAATCCGCCAAAAACCATATCCCTTTAAAATTTTGCTTCACATCATGTGTATCTCTGACTATCGTAGAACAAAAAGAAAACACGTAAAGAACTCATAACTTCTTTTGGGCCCTTGGACTTAAAACTTACCGATTATATCCGTGTCCTATATTTTTTTAATACACTGCTTCGTTTGTTAGAGTTCAACTTTTTGCATTTATTTCGCAATAAATTAGCCCAAATTTAGAGAATTAAAATGAACAGGTGAATTATATGCAAAATCATTTGGTTTAAATTCCTCGAAAACAAAGTTTAATATATCATTTCATCCTTTACTGAGCTGTTGTCTCTTCAGTTTAAGTCCAGCTCTCTGAACTCTGTATTTTTACTAATAATCTTCCTTATAAGTTTATCAATATATTATTATTTGTTAAGCAATCTCGCTCTCCTTGCGCGTTTCCTCTAAAAGCAAAAAGAGGTTCCTTCGTGAATTTGGCAAACAGTTTTATTGGTGTCTTGACATTCGTCCATTATCATTTTTGATGAAGCGTGCTCCCAAGTTAAGATGTTAGTGAAAAGAAAATATATTCCGGTTTCTCAGCTATGTTGCAGATAGGACGGTATAGAACCATGGTGAAAGTAACGCGGCCATAGAACCTATCATAACTTTATACAAATTAAGACTGAGTAGAAACTAAAAGAAAAAAAGCACAAAAATAAAAAGCAAATTTGTGGTAAATGAATAAATTATGCACCGCCCATCTTATATTAAGCCTGCTTTTCCTCATTTTAAAACCCTATGTATGTAGACTGGTCCGGCGAGCATTATGACAAAATTATTTGTCTAATACCGATACCCTGCAGCAAATCGTCTCTGAAATCAACAGTTGGGCGATTGTGGCGGCGCGATTTCTTTGCTGGAGCGAAGCTGAGCCACGCCGATCTCGAAAGTGGAGCGTCACATATCGGATAGGTTTTTTGCCATACTTTGGTGCCGTGTGAAAGTTGAATAAAACTTTCTGGTGCAGAAGGTTTCTGAGTATAGAGGGGTGGGGAGGGCTATGCTACATTCTATCCACTGAAAGTCTATTTTTATGGAGGGGGGATTGGGTCAGTGTAAAATATAGGTTCGATTAGGGGCCACCCGTGAAATGTTTTTCCGACTGAAAAATCCTCATAGCCCTTACCAAAATGAACGTCCTCAAACAGATAGGAGAACCTATTCCTTAGAACGATTTATGATAATACTACCGTAGGTAAGCTGTGGTTGTCATAGATACCTTTGACATACACTGTCTAAACAGCCTTCAACTCCATACTGCATATAACAGGTGCTTTTCAAGTACCCTCACAGAAAATCCTCTTCTTGATTCCGCTTGCTAAAAAACTGATAAAACGTCTTTAAACCGTTTAATTCAGCTTAGAAATATTCATCTCTAACCCTAACTAATTATTATTATCAAATAGCGTCGACATATGGAGAAAAAATTCTGCGTTAATCAGTTATAGTAGCTGGGCTCGAACGGAAATATTCTTGTAACTTGTTATCTTGAAAGAATAACACGCAATATAATCGACCATGTATTTAATGTCTCTTTTAGGGAAGGATAAATGAGTTAACATGACCGCATCGCAGTTGTGAATTAGGGGCAGGCGCCGGTCCTTCTTCGGAATATCCCTTAGTTATAGAAGAACACGAATGATCATCCCAGAATTGCACAGAAGTAGCCTGCGTAACAGTTGCTTAGAAATAAAAGGCCCGCGCCCCGTTCTTTCTTGCGCCCTATTACTTCCAGGCTAGCACAGAAGTCACTGTAGACACTCATCTTTTGATTAAACTAGTTGTTTCCTCTAGAGATAGTTACTCACTTTAGCCTTCTTCTTTTCTTATATGAGTAATTCTTCGAGGAAACTCACGTGTAGGCAGTCATCTTCGTCATAAATTTGATCCCTGCTTGGAAAACAGGTTAGATGAGCAGGTGAAATTTATGCAACTTTTAGTAAACATGAACTTAATAATTACTCTTCCTTTTTAGGCTGGTAAAATGATAATAATAAAGAAGTGAAGACGAAAATGTAAAAGAGGACTCTCGGAACCATTAATTTAGCAATTATTGGATAAGGCTGAGTATGATGTGAAGAGTTTTGGAGATCGAGAAGCTAACTTAAAAGGTATTTTCCGAAGAGGCGGATAACACCTTCCTAGATCTGCATAATTCTTCAGATTATAATTCAGAATTGTTTTAATATTGATTTAAAATAATTCCTAGTTTAAAAACAACCTAAACATTCTTACCTCGAAGTTAAGTTCCATTCCTCATTTGCCTGTTTCAGAGCAAGTTTAGGATATTTAACAATTACTCAAGGTAGTAAGTCAACGAGGCGAGTAGCGCCGAGTTGGCTATAATCATCTCATATCCAACTAGTGCGAGTGGAATAATTGTTTCATTAAAAACGCCCACAGAATATAAATATTGTTTTTAATTTTGAGCAGACGCGTACAGTTACAAAACTTGGAGAGCATATTAAAATGGCAAAATTACCATGATGGCTGAGCCAATCAGAGCTCTAGAATTGCATTATCCAATGATTCAGTTTTTAATAAAAAGGGATGTCTAGTTCTGCAGATATCCTTCAAGTAGCAGTTGTCCTTCGAGTTGTATGCGTGCTGTTCTTGCTATGCTTTCAGGAAGTAGTTCGGCTACTTCTTCTTCCCAAAGCTGTTCCACTACTTTCTACACGGTTTTACTGCTTCACCAAAACAACGAAACCTCGTCCCCAGGACTTCTCGGTTCCTACACTTTTTCTGGTGATTACCCTGTTTTATTAACATTTTATTCCGGATATCTAAAACATCTTCCAAATTTGTTCAACACTAGCTGGTTATTTAGAATAAACCGTGGGATCTGAGCCAATCAAAAACGGAGATATATTTTGAAGGAATCGAATGACAATGATGCTTCGGTACTTAGGAAGTCTCTTTTAAGAACATCAAGAAAGGCGCATAGTTTGCTATTTTGTTATTTTTTGTATAATTATCTCCAGGTAAATTTGACGCTACAGCCCAAGCTATAAGCGGAATTTAATAACTATGTGTCGATATATGTGGAAGCGAAAAACCATCAGGCTATATACATGATAAACACACACAATTTACGTCTTTATGAAAACTTAAGTTAGTTATTCACTATATATCATGTTCAGTCAACAACCAGCGATTAAACTTGGTCAAAATTACCTACCAATTCCTAGCGGCCCGTGTTCAAGCAACTCGAGATTTTTTCTATATTGACTGTATGACTTTATATTTCAACTGTAAGTACTTTCCTTAATATACGTGCGAGTTACTAGAGTGCCTCCTCGGGATTTCCTTCTGGGCGAAATCCCTGCGGAGGCAATAAAGTTTAATGTTATATTTTGTTGTCCAACAATGTTTATCAACTCAGTTTGCGTGCTATTTTTTAATGACTACCTTAAATTTCATTTCATTGTTTATTATTTCGCCACTCATATCTTTCTTACATTGATTGAAGATAACAAAAGACATCTAGGCAAGAAGACCTCTGCAATCTTGTTAGAGCTTTTCTAAGAAACTCTACATTTCTTATGTTCTTTCTTCAACAGGTATTGCTTGAGTACGTACATACAATGTAAGAGGTTCCATGGGTTGGACTCGCGCTAGTTCTAGTGTTTTAAAACAAAACCATTTTCTGGTTGCTTTCCTAAACTCTTGCATTCTTACTGCATATATTAGGGGATTGACCATATAACTGAAAAAGTGTAGTACGAAAAACGAGTTTGTGATGCGGTAAAGTACTGCAGGGCCTACGTGTACTTTACTCCATATGTGGTAGTGGATAACAGTCCAAATAATCCAAGGAAGAATGGTCAGAAAAAAAGCCACAGTAACTATAAATAAAGTCACCGTTAGTTTCCTTTCTGTTGAAAGAACTTGTCCAGCATTAGGCGGAAGAGAATTTTTTTTTTTGACAGTTGAGATGATTATAGCATATGAAACTGTGAGAATGAGAAGGGAGAAAAAAGAGTACGACAAAATGGCATACAGATGTGCAGGCGATAGGCGCAAATCAAGAAGGACAATAACAGATAACAAAACCAAGGAAAACGACCAACTACACAAAATAATGATTAGGTAAACCCTTTTTCCAACAAGAAAATGCCTAAAGGGGAAAAGCCGGTTGCGTTTAACCTCTCTAGAGAAATCAATGAAATATTAACTAATGAAGCGACTAAAAAAAGCCCCTGTAATGTGAGATAAACGAATGATTGCCAACTAAAATCTTGTTCAAGACCCAGATCCCTCGCCAGGTTGTCTGGTTCGAATATTATCGAAGATCCGGTCACTATTCCCACCAGTAAATCAACCACAGTCAGATTTATTATCAGGTACGTACTGCGCTTGCGTAAGTGACGGTTTCCTATGTAGATGGCGAGAGTGAAAGCATTTAGTAAAAAGATGACAATAAACTCGATGACAAAAGCTGCAAACCAGGCTCTTTCTTCTTTTTCAGAAAAAATTACTCCAGTTTCTTTCCAAACGATCAAGCATTCTTTCATTTTCACTCAGTGTTACAGTGACGGTTGTTATCCTTCTTTTTATAGGAAGTTTTCCTTGATAGAATACAAACAAACAGCATGTTAATGTGAGGCGCAGTCTTTCTGAATAAACATATGAGAAAGAGAGAACAATAAAATTATTTGGAACCAATGAAAGGATTCTGTCTCAGTTTTCCAATAAACGGCCTTGACGAGTGTTCTACCGAGCACGCCAAATACTGTCCACACGAATAAAGAGGTTAATCTTACATTGATGTATCGCAAAATGGGAATTAGGTATTAAAACAAACGTCACCTGTAACCTGAGCCAAAAAATAATGTTCCCTTTACTTCGTTAGAATAATAAATTGAGGGAGCCTACTCTTTATAAGCTCACGTGGCCTACCTTGGGTTAACTCGACATTAGCTTTTTCAATATGTAACAACTTATTTCTTGCTTTCAGTTTGTAAATATTATGGCAAACAATAAATTAAGCGTTTCGGTTTCGCTTTTCTTCGTAATAGACGATAGAAAGCTAAAATTTGTCTATTGATCACTACTTTCGATTACTGATTTTGACTTCCGGCTTTCCTGTTTGACCGGTGCCACGGATATAAGCTACCTTTGAGAAGGCTTACCGAGCTTGGAGGTCGAATTATTTGAGCAGTTAGAGCTAGAATGTGGAAAATAGAAACAGACGATACCATTTGTTATTGGGGCGCGCTTGGGTATACTGAGAAGTAGCCTCCGAGCAAGCTCTCCGGGGCGCTCTGGCGAAGGGGTGGCAAAAGGAAGGAGAGCTTGAAATTAAGTCTCTGGAATTTGAATATCTGCATCGAAAATTAAACGTCGATGCGAAATGCAGATTGGCAGAGATGAAATCAGTAATGACGTCATTACCCTTGGCACCTGTTTTTCAATGTTTGTTTACATTCGCGCTTGTTTCAGTTTCGTGGTAATTGACGGAAATTTGACAGTTCAGTTGATGGGGAACCACAGGGGAATTGGACGTAAAATTCAAAATTACTTCCAGAGACGTAGTTGCAAGCTCTTCCTCCTTTCCTTCTCGCAGGCTAAATAGGAAGGGACTGGAAAACCACGTTGATAGAATTCCAAGAATAACTAGCATCAGTAACTTGGGCAAATGATTTCTTACTGTTAATGATAAAAAGACAAAGTTTCAAGTAAAATACGTTTCGTTTTCCGATCTCATAAAATGAGTATTGTTCTATTTCTAGGAAACCTTTCAACAGGATCAATCGACAATGTATGGCGAGTGATTATACAAGTAACAATAGAATCAGTAGAAAAACGACGTATCAACACTTACGGTCGAAAAGTGAACTCGTTTACAGTCTGCTGTGGTAAAAATGTTTAATTTCCTTGTCTCCTTTTCTCTGTTTTTGACTGATTATCGCCAGAATTTAGAATTGTGCGTAACTTCTTAAAGGAACTTAGTACAAGATAAACAGGCGAAATTTTCTGTCTTACAACACCAATGTCCATCACAGCCTAATAAATGCAACACCTGCTTATTTGAGAGAGGTTATTACACATGCAGTAATATCCCTTTGGGAGCCAAACAACAGATGAAGTCAATTTTAAAAAAGCTTTCAAAGCGGCGGTTTAACCATAATAAGTAAGCAATGGCAAGTTGACTAAGACGCAAAACCTTCAGATTTCTTAATTAGAAACCAACTTTGCCCAGAGTTGAGTTGCTATTCGTTTCTTTCTTAGAACTATTTCATGCTTGCTTTTATCTTATTGCTGTTTATTATTATAACTAACTTTATGCCACGCCCTGCGCTTCTGAAAATGTCAACATGCGAGTTTAACAAAATAAATATTTCGACTTTTCTTTACCAAAATAAACCTATTTCCAGTATTATAACATTCAACATGATGGGGAGTCTATGGACGCTTGAAACAAAAAATTGAATAATATATATGTTTATTCCTTTATTCCTTTATTTATTTATTTATTGGCATATTTATCTTTAGAGGGCCACAAGTTTATCAGTAATTTTAATTAGTGTCACGTGTAACCCTCGTTAAATATAGTGGCTTATCTCATCTTACTATTCATTCAAAATATTTCCCCGATTCTTATTGGCTAAAAGCACACGTTTAATTCCCCATAACCAGTTACTGATGACCAAATTTGGAAGAAATTTTACTTTAACGAGGAAATGACGTCAAAAATGCAGCGTTTTCGCAGTTTAAGGCACCGTTAACCGAGAAGACCTGGGGACGAGGTTGAGTTGTGAACTTGAAAAAATGGCGGACATTTCACTCGTTTCAAGAGTAAGAACTAGGCGAAAAAATAGCTAAAAACATGTCAAGAACAGCAAGAAGACAACTCGGAGAGCGACATCTGCTATTTGGAGAATATTTGCGGAGCTGGACAAACCTAACGTACACTATCGAAGATGAACTAAACATCGATGGATCGATAGAGGTAAGCATGTTTTAGCTATGTTTTTAAACTAGGAATTATTTTGAATGAATAATAAAACAGTTATTGAATTCGGCTTTCGTATCATATGAAGAATTATGCAGATCTCGGAGGGTGTTATCCGCTTCGGCGTACGGC
Organism: Porites lobata; assembly: GCA_942486035.1. Lineage (NCBI taxonomy): Eukaryota > Metazoa > Cnidaria > Anthozoa > Scleractinia > Poritidae > Porites > Porites lobata. Next base: position 782,058 of record CALNXK010000162.1, read on the forward strand.
CTCGACGGATAACACCCACCTCAATCTCCATAATTCTTCATAAGATACTCCGCCTCATTCATTAACTGTTAATTATCTTATTTTTGTTTGTGTCCTCTAGAACTTATTTTTATGATTAATTCTGATCTATTGAAAGTGGCCTATTGTAGTGCTGTCCTTGTAGTACCGTCTGCCTTGGCCTTCTCGGTCTCAATGCTTTTCTGTGACGTTTCGGACCACAGGACCCAAAACGCGTAAGCCGTTTTGAATAATGAGAGGAAATTTTAAGAATATCAACATAGGTTGCATAGGTTCTTATTTCGTTATACGATTTTTTCTTTTTCATTCAGTTTTATTTTATCTTAATGTACTAAGATGGTCTTCTAAATTGAGTATACATTGTGGTCTCCCCAAGTATTGGCCATGTTGGCGCTACATACCAATCAGGCGCAAATTAAGAATGTGGAAACGAGTTACCTCGGAGCATGGTACATGATTCTTATAAAAATAAAACAGGGTGAGACTTAAGGCATGCGAAATTTTAACTTTTTAATTTAGACACAATTTTGCGTCTTTAAGATAATTTGTCATTCGCCGTGGTTTTCTTCACATTCCCTCTTAAATGCTGATTGTGATCATCGGCTGAAAAAGCTAGGGTAAACCATCACACTGAAATCAGAATTATATTCCTCGACATTTGAAATTATTACTAACATCAAAGAGACAGTGAGTATTGAGGCACACATGCGTAAGGAAATGCAAAAGTTGCAGCCAAAATATTTCCTCCTGAAGTTAAATGTTGAACGAAAGGTCAAGTTAAGCGTCATATTTTGTTTTCCAACAATGTCGATCACGGCAGTATGCTTATTATTTTCTTAATCATAATTGTTTTCTTTTCTTTTCTTTTGACTTCTTTTTTTTTTGGCCACTCATGTCTGTCTAACATTTAAGATTACAAATGATATGTAGTGGCAAGAAGGCCTCAGCAAGCTCGTTAGAGCTTTTCTAAGGAGATCTCCCATTTCTTACATTCTTTCCTTACAGGTATAGCGTGGTAAACCTAATGTAAGAACTTCAATGGGTTTGGCACGCGTCAATCCTAGTGTCTTAGTAAAAAATGTTTCCTTGCTGCCTTCCTAAACTCTTGCATTCTTACGGCATATATAAGCGGATTGACTATAGAATTGAAAAGATAGAGTAAATTAAACGAGTAATGGATGTGGGAAAGTACTGCAGGGCATAATTTATTTCCCGCTATGTGATGGCCGATAACATTCCAAATAACCCAAGGAAGAATGGTCAGAATAGAAGCCACATTAACTATAAATAAAGTCACCGTTAGTTTCCTCTCTGTTGAAAGAACTGGTTGAGCATTAGGGGACGGAGGATTGTTTTTTACAGTTGAGATGATTATAGCATATGAAACTGTGAGAATGAAAATGATGAGAAAACAGTAAGATGTATAGACATACAGAAGAGCCGGCGATTCGTGCAAATAAAGAAGGGCAAGGACAGATGACAAAATCAAGGAGAACAACCAACTACACAAAATAATGGCGAGGTAAACCCGTGTGCCAACAAGACAATGCCTAAAGGGGAAAACTGTTGCGTGTAACCTCTCTAAAGAAATCAATGAAATATTTGCTAATGAAGCAACTACGAAACTCCCTTGTAATGTGAGATGCACGAATGATTGCCAATTAAAATCCTGTACGGATTCAATTGTCAAGTTCCCGCTCTCCAAGTCTGCTTTGAATACTGGCAGTGAAGCTCCGGTCACGGTTCCTATCAGTAAATCGGCCACAGTCAGGTTTATAATCAGATACGTACTGGTCTTGCGTAAGTGGCGGTTTCTTGTGTAGATGTCGAGAGTGAAAGCATTCAATAAAAGGACGACAATAAACGCGATGACAAAAGCTGCAAACCAGGCTCTTCCTTCTTTTTCAGAAAAAATTAAACCAGTTTCATTCCAAACGCTCCCACATTCTTTCATTCTCACTTAGTATTACGCTGGTATCCTTCTAGTCCACAGGAAATTTTCCTTAATATAATGCAAACAAAGCAGCATGTTAATGTGAGGAGCAGTCACGTAGAGAAAAAATAGGAGAAAGAGAGAACAATAAAATGATTCGGAAACAATAAAATGATTCCGTCTCAGTTTTCCCATAAACCGCGTTGACAAGTGTTCTACCGAGCACTCCAAATAATGCAGGGGCGGATCTAGGGAGAGGGTGCAGGGGGTGCGCAGCCCCCCCCGCCCTGAGATGACCTGCGGTTTTCTAATACAACTGGTATTCTGCAAAAAAAAAAAAAAAAAAAAAGTATGTGGTTTCTTGGTGTTGAAGTAGAGCAAGAGACGGGTGTACCCCCTCCTAAAAAAATCCTGGATCCGCTCCTGTAATGTTCACATGAATAAAAAAGTTAATCTTGCATTGATGTATCGCAAAATGGGAATGAGGCTTTTACTCTTATTTACTCTTATTTAGTCACGTGATTACCAACTTTTTTCCGATGGGTACTTTACCACATTTTCTTACCGAATGGTACTCCGCTGCGCGCGCTTCGCGCGCGAGAGCTACGCTAATAATGGAAAAAAAAAACGTCACCTGTAACTTGAGCGGAAAAATTATCTTCTTTTTACCTCGTTAGAATAATTAATTGAGGGAGCCTATTCCTTATAAGGTCAGTGGCCTAGCTTGGGCTTACTCGACATTAAGTTTCTTTAAAAATATTCAACAGCTTATTTATTGCTTTGTAAATATTATGGAAAACAATAAACAATAAATTAAGCGTTTCGTTTTCCTTATCTTCGTTTTAGACGATAGAAAGCTAAAATTTGTCTATTGATCACTGCTTTCAATTATAATGATTTTGAATGCCGGCTTTTAATTCCGGTTTGACCCGTGGCACGGATATTAGCGACCTGTGAGAGGGCTTACTTTTGCGAGTTCGGGATCACTTTTACTGGAAATTTAAAAGCAACTGAGGAATGTCTCGGGGCGTGAAAATTAAGCGGGAGTTAATGTCGCGCATTACCGTTTTGCTTTTCGCGATATCAAATTTTTGCAAACTCGTGGATTTCGCAATGCTAAAAAACAACTTTTGTGGATAAGACACGTACCTTTGCAATATTTTAGGAACAGTTCTTAAGGAACATGGCAACTTGTAAGGGATTTTATTTTAGTTCATATTTTCGGGCCGTTTGTCATAAATCGTCCAAGTAGAGTGCAAAGCTATGGCGGCGCTATTCCCTTTGCCATTCGTTCATGCGTTCAACCAAAACCGCGGTGATGAAACTCTTCATGTCAGAAACGTTTCAAGGCTTGCAAACTTCTAGGTTACTTAAATAAGAATCTTTAGATAAGACTACGCTCACGATACTACAAGTACAGGCATGACTTTCAAACGCAGCTGGTGTGCTTTTGATATTCACTTTTCAGGTAGCACACCGCCTATACCTTACCTCCTATCCTTTTTAGCTTCTGTACTTTAATTAAATAGCTTTTTGTGGTAATCAACGACAGGAAACCGAGTTAGTTCTGGAAATATAACAAGACTGAAATTTAAAATCAGCTCGTACTCGTAGTTAGAGAGAAAAAGGATCGCCATTATCATATCTACGCATGAGGCTTCTAAAATAGCAGAGTTGGGTCGTCACGTGGTGGGAAAGTGAAATTTCGCAGCTTTATTTTGTTTTGTTTTTTCGGCTTCATGTCATGGATCTTTAGAAAATCCTCGTAATCCGCCAAAAAATCATATACCACAAAAATGTTGCTCCACATGATGATATATATCTCTGACTATCATAAGAACAACAACCAAAAAAAAAAAAAGTAAAGAACTCATCGCACTTAAGTAGTTATATAAATTTTTTTCCCTTCCACTAACTTACTACCATGCGACCAGAGGTTTCTCTCTTGCATGGCTTTTAGCGTTTACGAAGTCGCTCGCGTGGTTTGTCTGTTGCGTAGTTGGTTTGTTCACTCCTCGTCACGCGAACGACTCCGCAAACGCTAAAAGCCATGTAAGAGAGAAACTTCTGCTCGCAGGGTACTAAATTAACGATTATATCCATGTTCCTTTCTTTTAATACACTGCTTTGTTGTCAGATTTCAACTTTTTGCATTTATTCCGCAGTAAATTAGCCCAACTTTAGAGAGTTAAACTGAACAGGTGAATTTTATGCAACCGTCATTTGGTTTCAATTTGTTGAAAACAAAGTTTTATTAAATCATCCTTCATTGAACTGATGTCCGTTCAGTTTCAGCTCTCTGCACTCTGTATTATTAGTAATAATTTTCAATATAACTTCTATTTGTTAAGAAATCTCGTCCTCCTTACGCGTTCACGCTAAAAGCAAAAAGAGGTTCGCTCGTTAATTTGGCAAACGTCGCAACAGTGTTATTGCTGTCTTGACATTCTGTCCATTATCATTTTTGAGGAAGCATGCTCCAAAGTTAAGATGTTATCACAGAGGCCAAATTAATGAAAGGAATATATCCCGGTTTCTCTGCTATGTTGCAGATAGGAAAGTATGGAACCACAGTGAAAGTAACACAGGCATAGAACCCATCATAATTTATAAAAATTAAGACTGAGTCGAAACCAAATGAAAAAAATACATAAAAATGACAAGAAAATTGGTTGTAAATGAATAAATTATGCACCGTCCCTGCTTTTCGTCATTTAAAACCCCTATGTATGTAGACTGGAGGGCGAGCATTAAGAAAATTTGAAAATTATTGGTCTAATACTGATACCCACCAAAACGTCTCTGAAATCAACATCACAGTTGAGCGAATTGTGGCGGCATGATTTCTGTAACGGAGCGAAACTACGGCCCGCCGATCTCGAAAGTGCAGCGTCCTATATCGGATAGGTTAACGTTTTGTGTTGGTTCAGAGTGATCACTTATTCGGCCCGTCCGGTGTAGAAGGTTTTTTTTAGTAGAGAGGGTCCAATGAGAGTCTATTATTTGGCGAGCGGAGGGAGCGGAAGGGGGGTTGGTTCAGCGGAAAATATAGGTTTGATTTGGGGCCACCCATAAAATGTTTTTCCAAACTGAAAAATCCTCATAGCCCTTATCCACAATGAACGGTCTCTAACAGATAGGAGAACGTATTCTTTAGAATGATCTAAAACTACCGTAAGTAAGCAGTGGTTGTCATAGATACCTTTGACATAAACTGTCTAAACAGCCTTCAATTCCATACTGCAGTTAACAGGTGCTTTTCAAATAATCCTCTTAAATGATTCCGCTCGCTGAAAAACTGATAAAACGTTTTTAAAACGTTCAATGCAGCTTAGAAATATTTAACTCTAAGGCTGACTAATCGTATTATCGAATAGCGTGGACATGGAAAAAAGTTCAACATAAAAGTGCATTCGAATATGTCGCTTTATGGAGAAAAAATTTAGCATTAATCCTCATGGTAACTGACCTCGAACGGAAATACTCTTCTAA
>CALNXK010000162.1:797500-800000 GCA_942486035.1 Porites lobata
AACAACAAAGTTTCCTGGCTGCTTTCCTGAATTATTGCATTCTTAAGGCGTATATTATAAGATTAACTATGGAATTACATAAATATAAGGCAGAAAATGTAAGGTGAAAGCGATAAGCTATCACAGGGCTCAACTTAAACCATATGTTACTCAATATCGCTACCCAACTGAGCCCAAGGTAGAATGGTTAGGAACGAGGCCACAGTCATTACAAATAAGGTTATTGATAGCTTCTTCTCTGTTAAAAGCTTAGATCCAAAAATATTTGATTGAGGGCTGCTTTTGACATTCAGAATAATAATAACATAAGAGACTGTGATAATAAGAACGGTAATGAAACAGTGAGACGCAAATATGTAAAGAAACAATGTAAACTGTGCACGTAAAACAACTAAAATGGCCATCATAAATGCAAAAAGTAACGCTAAAAGCCAACTAAATGTTATTACCGTAAAGTATACTTGTTCACGTATTAGACAGTGTCTAAAGGGATAAATTGTTGCGTGCAACCTCTCTAACGAAATTAATGAGAGATTAGGTAACGAAGCAGCTGGAAATAATGATTCCAGAGTTAAGTACAGGAATGCATACCAGTTGAAATGTTCTCCAAGTATATTGTGGCTCTCCAGGATACGAGGTTCGAGTATTGTCAAAAGAACAGCCGCTACTCCCAAAAGTAAATCAGCCATAGTCAGATTTATTACCAAGTACGTACTGCGCTTGCGTAAGTGACGGTTTCTTGCGAAAGTGGCGAGGGTAAAGAGGTTTATCAAAACAATGACAATTAAGAGGCCCTGCGCCTAAGAAACGACCGATGATTTCCGGCTAAAAAATAAAATCGGCCGATTTTTAACTCCCAAGTAGAGGTTACCGAATACTATTCAAAATTGAATTTTTTTTTGTTTCAGTTTCGCTTTAAACCAAAAATATCGAGCTGCAAACTTTTTCCGTCTGATAGCAGCAAAATTAGGCCTAAAATAAGCTCTCGCAAAAAAACGGTTCAGAAATCACTATTGCAATGCAAAACAACGAGAAAACCACACAGTGATGAAGAAAAAGGCCTTTTAATGCAATATCATTCGATAAACATCGAAAAACTGCCAAAGGGAATAAAAAATAAATTTTCAAATATTGCATTTTAAATTAGATGGAGCGTTGGAGTTGATTTTAAAATAATAATTTCTCAAAAGTCCAACGCTGCTGAAAGCAATCACAGTGATGAATCAGACATTGGAGGGATATACATTACGATTCTGGAAAAACATTTTTCGGCCAAAGTATACTGACGTTGTAAAAACCGTTCAAAGTTACCTTATTTACCGTTAAGTTGCCACTTCGGCGAAACACTTCTCTGTTGCCAATATGGCCAAGGATAGCGTGGTAAACGCCACTTTAAGCCTTGCTAGGCGCTCAAAACCATCCTAAATAGAAGTATATAGAATTAAAAGAGAAAGGAAAATGAAAGATTCGCAGAAAAAGAGAATAACCCGAAATTACCATCAGCTAAGGAGAGTTGAATCTTGGAAATGTTGTCGCGTGACAGCGTTCATTTGTCCCAACTGCAGCGGGATCCAAACAAGTACGTGAAATATGAGTTTAAAAAAAAACACAATCTTTCTATTACCAGAAATCGTGAAGTGAAACAGTTTTATGTTTTTCCTATTAATGATGATGAATTCAGCCTCAACTTAACCTGAGATCAGGCGTTTTTTTTTATTATTTTTTCTTTGTTTGCTTCTTTGCTTCTTTGCCTCGAGGGGAAAAAAATAACGCCTGATACATTTATTTAACAAGCCGTCAACCGCCTCCTAATTTACATAGTCTAACGTCTGCTTGACCTGTCATGTTATTAGCCAATCAGCGTTTACAAGACGGGAATAAAATTTTGGCGCGAATAATATAATGTCTCTTTTGAAATCAGTTTTAGGGAAAAGAGTTCAAATGGGGCTTCCTAAAAAAAATTTTTGAATGTGTTGTTTTTCTGATGAAATACTGCTTGCTGGAGTTGCCGTACCTTCAACAGCTACAAATAATAAAGAATTTACTGGCAAAAGCTCGTTGACTTCGTTCTGTGCCGAAAGCAGTGAAAAAAAAATTAGGCTGAAGCACTATATTTCACGAACTGAAAAGTGTTGTGAAAGCGACGATCGCTCAGAATAATTCGCAGGCTTCTGAAGGAGGAATTACAGTCAAACCTGGTCAAGATTCCATTCATGAATTGATTATTTAAAAAGTGAACCCGTTTGTCGCCTCTGTATCTTGTAGCCGGTATCAAATTGCATTCAAATGATCGGTGAATTTTTGACTGCAACTTTTTGGTATACGATGAGATGGAAAATATTTCAATGGATGAAATTTCTATTTAGGCATTCTTCAAATTCAAAAAACTGAGCCGGCAGAAATTTCAAAACGAACTCGCGTGTGTATTCACTGCTCATTTCGCAAGCAAAAATGCAGACTGAAATCCACAACAACTAACGGATGTCGGCATTTTGGCCAA
>CALNXK010000162.1:805000-832500 GCA_942486035.1 Porites lobata
AATATTGGCGCTTTGCCCGGAACACCCTAAGCGAGACCAAAATCCAAAATTTACACCCCTAAGCGAGAAGCCGAGCATCCCCGTCTTTTTCATATGGGAGTCCACCCCTTGGGATCAACAAAAGACAATATCTGACAAGTAATTTTAAACATAACAACAGAATTAAGGCTTACTGTCGAAAAGTGAGCTCTTTGAATCTTTGTAGTCAAAACGTGTAATTTCCTTGTTTTTTTTCCCTTCTTTTGTTGATTAACAAAGACAATTAAATCCCCATCTCATGCCCTGCCTAGCCTGTGTACAGACGTCCCCCCTCTCTCAGAAAAAATCGGGAGAAGAGACACGTACGTCTGTGAATCGCCGGCGTTAATCGTGTTCCGGTAACATTTGCATAAATTATTTTTTGTTTTGTTTCATCTGACAGTTGAAAAGGTGTTGACAGACCAACACGACTAGAGCACGTACGCAGTTATTCTCTCGGATGTTCTCAACATTTATTGCGAAGCTAGGTTCTGACTAGAATATCTAGCTAAAATGCCATTTAAAACGAGTATTTCATGCGTTTCAAGTATTTTTTTTAATATTTCTTAGATCATAAAGTCTGTCCGTTACTGTACATCGATTTCCTGTGGTTTTTGGTTTGACAGAATTTGATCTCGGAAGCACTGTTAGTACATTTCCAGTCAAGCGTTTTATGCAGGAGTTGATCCATTCGATGATTTTGAGTACGTTTCGTATAAAGGATCGTTCACTTCTCTTCAGCAAGAAACTACAATAGCCTTACTTTTGCCTAATTCTATGAGCCATGACCAGCACATGTAGGCCAAAAAATAGCCCTGGCGTCTGTACACAGGCTAGCCGAACATCTTCACGCAATTTCCACGCTAAAATCCAGATATAAGATCTCTGATTAAGCGTTGATTTCTGTACGTCCACCCGCAACCGGTGCAGCAAACATCGGTGGTCTTAATTTCACATGCCTATTCCAGAGAGCCGAAATCCAAGTAAACAAATACAAATGTGGTAAGCTGTCCACAAAGGCTGAGTTTTTCCCCGGGGAATCTATTCTGAGATTCTTTCACCAATAGCAACACCGTAAATTATTTGCGTCATGGCATTAACATTACGACCAATCAGAGGCTGTCTCCAACATTCCGGGGAAACAGGAACACGATTATGGTCGGCGATTCACAGACGTCTCTTCTCCCGATTTTTTCTGAGGGAGGGAGAACGTCTGTAGGCTAGCCCTGCCTCCCTCCCCTCCCCCTGGGTTTCGTCACTCATATCTTTGTTACATTGATCAAGGATTACAAAAGATATCTAGTGGCAACAAGACCTCAGCAAGCTTGTTAGAGCTTTTCTACTAGGATATCTCTCATTTCCTATGTTTTTTCTTCAACAGGTATTGCGTGAGCACGTACGGTAATGTAAGAGGTTATATGGGTTGGACTCGCGTTAAGTTCTAGTGTCTTTGTAGAAACAAGTTTCCTGGCTGCTTCCCTAAACTTTTGCATTCTTACTGCATATATTACGGGATTGACTATATATAATTGAACAAATATAGTGCAAAAAACGAGTAATCGATGCGATTCAGGGCAGACTTTACTTGACATATGGGGTGGGATAATATGCCAAATAGTGCGAGGAACAAGGGTTAGAAAAGGGACCACGATAACTATAAATAAAGTCACCGTTAGTTTCCTCTCTGTTGAAAGAACTGGTTTTGCATTAGAGGGAGGATTGCTTTTTACAGTTGAGATAATTATGACATACGAAACTGTGAGAACGACAAGGGTGAGAAAAGTGTGTCAGATGCATTGACATACGGATTTGCAAGTGATAAGCGCAAATAAAGAAGAGCAATAGCAGATGACAAAGTCAAGGAGAACAACCAACTACAAAAAACAATGATGAGGTAGTCCCGCTTTCCAGCAAGACAATGTCTAAAGGGGAAAAGTGTTACGTGTAACCTCTCTGACGAAATCAATGAAATATTAGCTAATGAAGCCACTGGAAGTAGCTCCGTCACTGTCAAATACACGAATGATTCGCAGCTGAAAGCTGTTGAAAGTTCCAGGTCCCTCTCCAGGTTATCTGGTTCAAATATTAGTAAAAGTCCGGTCGCTGTTCCCACCAATTGTTCCCACCAGTAAAAGATGACAATACACTCGATGACCAATGCTGCAAACCAGGCTCTTTCTTCTTTTTCAGAAATAATTCTACCACTCACTCCAAACGTTCCAGCATTATTTCATCCTCACCAAGTGTTAAAAGAATACAAAAAAAACAGCATGTTAATGTGAGGAGTAGTAACGCAAAGAAAAAAATAAAACAAGAGAACAATAAAAGGATTCCTTCTCGGTTTTCCAATAAAGTGCGTTGACGAGTGTCCTACCGAGCACTCCAAAAAATGACACCACGGTAAGTGACTGTAATTTTGCACTGATGTATTGCAAAATGGGTATGAGGCATTTACTCTTATTTATGGTAAGTGATAAATCAGGTAAAATAACAATGATAAAAAAAAAACTTGTAACTTGGGGGAAAAATAATGTTCTTTTTACTTCATTAAAATTATTAAATTAAGGGAGCTTATTCCTTATTAGCCCAGTGGTTTACCTTGGGCTTACTCGCCATTGGCTGTTATTAATATTTTTAGGAACTTATTTCTTGCTTTGTAAACATTATGGCAAGAAATAAACATTACATTAAGCGTTTCGTTTTCTTTTTTCTTCGTAATAGAAGGTAGAAAGCTAAAATTCGTCTATTGATCAATGCTTTCGACTGTTGATTTTGAATTCCGGCTTTCCTGTTTGACCTGTGGCACGGATATTAGCAACCTGTGAGAGGCTAGAGTTCGGGTTCACTTTTACTGGAAAATTAAAAGCAAGTGAGGAATGCCTTGGGATGTGGACAATAAGCGGGAGTTTATTTCGCGTATTATCTGTTTGCTTTTCGCGAGATCAAATTTTTGCAATCTCGTGGATTCCGCAATGCTGGGAACAACTTTTGTGGATAAGACATGTACCTTGGCAATATTTAAAGGACGATTCTTAGCTAGATGACGTGGCAATTCTTCTTAAATGAAGAGATCATCGGCTGAAAAAGGCTAAACCATCGCACTGAAATAAAGATTATTTTTTTTACATTTGAAATAATTACAATGGAACCGGTCAATACAGACACCCACGGGACATGTTTAGTGTCCAAATTAAGCAGATGTCCGTATTTTTAAAATCACGGTAATTTCATAGAAAATATATGTTGTTGAGCTTTTTTTTCGCTGGGGACTAGCTAAGCTGTCCTTTGTAGACGGGTGTCCGTAGAGCGGGGTTCCACTGTACATCAAAGAGACAGTGATGATTGGAATGGCAAGGAATCATATATTTAGATGCACATGCGTACGGAAATGCGAACGTTGAAGCCAATACAATTCTTCCTGAAGTTGTATGTTACCAGAAGCATATAACCCCGAAGCGTCTAACTTCCCCATATGTGTTAAGAACCATGCTGGGGTTTATTTAGCCGACGCAGCCGTCCAATCAGACGCACAGAAAATTACTTTGCACAAATATGGCATCAGAGAATTCAAGGCTAAAAACTTCGAGCTTGCAACGCTGAACATGTATTTCTACGGCCGAAAGAAATCGTTTCGTGGCATGAGAGATAATTAAAGTAATCATGCTGCTATAAAATGCAACCCTGGGAAAACATAAAGAGGCACAAGTTATAAGCGGTATGGCTTGAAAACATCGACCAGTGACAAAGAAAGACAAGGATGTTTACATTTCTTCACGATATCGCAAAGCCTCTGGCCGAAATCAGCAAAATGCATCAGCAGCCTGTTTGACCGACAAAGGTCATCCTAAGGCTACTAGCTACAATCCTATCTACCACGACAATCCAGTTATCTGCAACTTCTGTTCTCATTCAGCAAAACCAGCATGGCGACTGCAAACAAAATGATATGGCAAGCTTTGCAGAAGCGTTGTACAAGGCGCCGACGAAGTTGGAACAGAATCCTTTTTGAGTGTAGATTTTTTAATTCCTCCAGAACAGTACGCGAACACATATATGACAGTTTTGATTAGACGTGTGACATGTGAAAGTTTGTTTTCATTCGAGGACAAAGAAAAGTTTTAAGCAGCGAAATTCACCTTCGAGGATTTCGACCTCGTTTCTTTCACGGCGGAGCGCTTGTCCCTTTCTGAACGGCGACCAAGTCAGCATGCCAACCTTTTTAAAGAATTTTCAGGTTAACTTACATTTCACAAATTATGATGCTCAAGGAAAGTACGTTATTGAAAGGAAATTTATAAATGTTTTATGGACGTGTTATATATTTCTTATAGAGCTTCCAAGATAAATTGGGAAATAATCCCGATCTGACATTAATTTTTGCAATGTGCTCACGCCGATTTTACTTGTGGGAACAGATCCACGATCCAGTCAGTGTTACGTGAATTGCTTTTAACGGTAAACTTATGGGTTGTCGAAAAAATTTTTCAAGAAACAATTTGTCCCTTTATTGTTTTCTGTTTGTTCATTCATAACATTAGTTGATAACATGGTCGTGAGACAGCATCTAAGTCTTATTACACGCATCACTTCTACGAAGATGTCAACGAATTTTATGCAATTTTTACTTTTGAGTTCAGCAACTACCGAATTTTGCTTGAAAATATGTGTTACTAGTTATTCTTGATAGATAGTAAATGATTTTTTAAAGGTTATTACGCTATTAAAAGGTCACGCAAAAACCGTTTTTGAAGTAACAACTTTAAGAAATCGCTTCTCTTACGGTGCTTGTCATTTGTAGTCGACTTTGTCTTGTTAGGAGGAACTAACACATTCCTGGTTATTTGTGGATTAAAACTGTATTCCGTTTAATTTTTCGTCTAATAATATACACGAAAAAATTACTCAATTCTGATTGGCTGTGAAAGGAGTGCAGCTCTTCTGTAACACGAGTGCAAAATGTGTAACACGAGTGCAAACTTGTAACACGAGTGCAAATTACAAATGCTTTCTGATTGGCTGAAAACACAAAAGAAAGCAATGAGAACCAATCAGATTAGAGCTGTTTTAACAACAAAAATTCAAGAAAATGGCCATGGTTTTCAGCAGACGACGACGGGATTTAATTTTGTAAGCAAAACAACAATAGAAAAGTTTAAAAAATATTCCAAAAACCCCAACACAGTAAAAAGTACGTCTTTCTGGCTAAACGTATTGAAAATGCGTTGCTAAGAGAAAAATACTGTCAACAAAACCGTGGAAAATGAGCCAGAGAAACTAAAAAACAAGCTACTTATAACAGACTACGCTAAAGTAAAAAAGTAAAGAACAAACACGGTTGCAACCACACGCAAACCATGACAGCTACACTCTTCAGGCATTTAAATGAACAAGGATACAATTCCATGATAACAACAGGGATTTCAAGTCATGTACGTTATTTGTTGCTCTCTTTGAGTCTTTTGTGGAGCGAAGACCTCTATTAAAACATCCATGCGATGGTCTGTTTTTTTTTTTCTACCTCAGTAGCAAAAGAAACCGAAAATTTAAACATCTGGTCCAAACTAAACCAAATAAGCGAAAATACCATAACTGACATAATGAAAGTATCCGTAGCTGGTACTAGCCTTAAAGAAAGCGAGAAGAAAGTTTACGAAGCATTGTGCAAGAAAAACAACAGTCAGGAAGCTGAAGAAAGCAAAGATTGTAAGTTCAGAACATATCGTCAGTGTCACAGGCCACAGAGGTATAAATTTCCTTAACGACTACGATGAAGCCGACGAAGAAGAGCTACGATGACTCTTGCAGTAGGCCAAATAAAATAATAAAAAACTCCAGCGCTGAGAAAAAGCAAATATTATATTAATACTGGCAGTTTCCGACATCACAACAAATGTGGCTCCACTCACCCATCGATGGCAGCGTCGAAAGAAAACAAATTGCCTCCTTCATTTTCGGGTTTTAAGTCTTAAAAATTTGTCCATGAATCCAGCTATGATGGGGTCTCAGGAACAGACAATGATAAACAGTCGCTAAAAAACCTTAGCAAGTGTCTTTCATCTTCGGCTGCTCGAAGTGTTCTCCTGATTTCAAAACGGTAGTATACTTCTTGAAAACACTTCTTGTAAACGCCGAGCTCTCATAATCGAGGATGAATTTAAAAACACTTTGCTGATTGTTGTAAACCAAGTTATCTTTAACAGGCTGGTGACCATATAAAAAAATCTTTGCACATTTCCAAGTTCTTAGCTGAATGATTTTGAAAGCGTTGGTCTTGAAAAAGTTTGAAATTGACAAAGGTAGTAGTCTGTTTCAGCCAATCAGTTGAATGAACTAAAAACGCGCGCGCTGTCAAAATTTGTTGTTGTAGTTATGTTTTTAATGTATATTATTAATAAGTAATCACATGATTTTTCTCCTGCAATTTGGAATAAATAAGCACTTGTAAATTTTTCAAAGACCACAAAGTGCACTCGCCCTACGGGCTCGTGCACTTTTGTTGGTCTTTGAAAAATTTACTCGTGCTTATTTATTCCAAATTGCACTCGAAATCATGTGATTACCTATACAAATATTACCTCGTAAAACAGTAACTGCTTTTTGCACTGCATCATTTTATACATCGCCGATACAAGTTTCGTGCGACAATCTCGCTTATCAGTAATTCCATATTAGTAAGTAAATTCTGATTGGTTCCCTAAAAACCCCAGCATTGCGACAAAGTTATACGCTTCCGGGTTATATGCTTCTGATGTTACTCTAACAATGTTTACCACCGCAGTTTGCGTGCTTTTTCTTAATTATTACATTATTTTATTTCATTTTTTATTATTTCGCCATTCATATCTTTGTTACACTGATTAATAAAGATTACAAACGATATCTAAGCAAGAAGACCTCTGCAATCTTGTTACAGCTTTTCTAAGGAACTCTCCATTTCTTATGTTCTTTCATCAACAGGTATTACTTGAGTACGTACATGCAATGTAAGAAGTTCCAAGAGTTGGACACGCGTTAATTGCAGTGTCTTAGTTTGTAAAAACAAGTTTCCTAGCTTCTTTGCTAAACTTTTAAGCAGGTGTCCGTAGACCACGGGATTCCTCCTGCAGATATATATTTTGTTTTCCAACAATGTTTATGACCGCAGTTTGCGTGCTATTTCTTAATTATTACTTTATTTTACTTCATTTTTTTTATTATTTCGCCACTCATATCCTTCTTACATTGATTAACTTACAAACGATTCCTAGGCAAGAAGACCTCTGCAATCCTGTTACAGCTTTTCTAAGGAAATCTCCCATTTCTGATGTTCTTTCTTCAACAGGTATTGCTTGAGTACGTACATGCAATGTAAGAGGTTGGACTGGCGCTAGTTCTAGTGTCTTAGTACAAAAAAGTTTTGTGGCTGCTTTCCTAAACTCTTGCATTCTTATTGCATATATTAGGGGATTGATTATAGAATTGAATAAATAGAGTAAGTCAAACGAGAATTCGATGCGGATAAAGACTGCATGACATAGTTTACTCTGTATGTGATGGGCGATAACAATCCAAATAACAAAAGGAAGAATGGTTAGAACAGAGACCACGTTAACTGTAAATAAGGTCACCGTTAGTTTCCTTTCTTTTGAAAGCGCTAGTCCAGCATTAGGGGAAGGGGGATTGTTTTTGACAGTTGAGATAATTATGACATATGAAACTGTGAGAATGAGAAGGGAGAGAAAAATGTAAGATGAAAATACATAGGGAAATGGAGGTGATGCGCGCAAATCAAGAAGAGAAAACACACATGACAAAGTCAAGGAGAACAACCAACTACAACAAATAGTGGTGAGGTAAACCCGCTTTCCAATAAGACAATGCCTAAAGGGGAAAAGTGTTGCGTGTAACCTCTCTAACGAAATCAGATAATGTCAAATACACGAATGATTGCCAGCTAAAAGCCTGTTTAAGTTCCAGGTCCCTCTCCAGTTTATCTGGTACGAAAAATGATAAACGTACAAGCACTGTTCCCACTGTTCCCACCAGTAAATCAGCCACAGTCAGATTTATAATAAGGTACGTACTGGGCTTGCGTAAGTGACGGTTTCTTGTGTAGATGGCGAGTGTAAAGGCGTTCAGCAAAAAGATGACAATACACTCGATGATAAATGGTGCAAACCAGGCTCTTTCTTCTTTTTCAGAAATAATTCTACCTGTCTCACAAGCATTCCAGCATTCTTTCATCCTCACCAAGTGTTACGGTGCCCGCTGGTATCCCTCATTTCTAAAGGAAATTTGCAAACAAAACAGCATGTTAATGCGAGAAGCAGTCACACAGAGAGAAAACAAGAAGAAAGAATGAAATAAAAAGATTCGAAAACTATAAAAGGATGACGTCTCAATTGGCCCATAAACGTTGTTAACAGATGTCCTACCGAGTACTCCTAGCAAAGCAAGAAAACTGCTATATTTTCATCCAAAGCAAAATATTCATAAATAAAAAGTTAATCTTGCATTGATGTATCGCTAAATGGGAAGGAGGCATTTACCCTTCCATATCTATGACAAGTAATACATCAGGTCAAATAGAAAAACGATGTTCCGAAATTTGAGCAAAATAATGACAAAACTAAGCTTTTCTTTTATATTTCTGTTCGTAAATATAGACGATCGATAGCTAAAATTTGTCTATCGGTCTGTCTATTTGTGCGAGTTTAGGGTCACTTATACTGTAAAAGCAATTGAGGGTGCCTTGTGGCTTGAAATTTAGGCGCGAGTTTATTGCTCACACTACCTGTCTGCGATTTGCGGGTACAAATTTTTGCAAAATCGTGGATTCCACAATTGTGGATAAGACACGAGCCTAGGCCATATTTTAGGTACGACTGATCTGGCAATTCGTAGAGGATGTTATTTTAATTCATATTTTCCGTTTGTCATAAAGTCGTCGAAATGGAGTTCAAAGCTACGACGGCGCTATCCCCCCCTGCCATTTGTTCATATATTCAACCAAAAACGTGGTGAAACTCTTCGTGCTAGAAACGTTTCGACGCTTGCACGCTTTTAAGGCCTGTTTCAAACGTCGTGCTACTGCTGTGCTAAGCTGGCTCGACTGTAGCTCGACTGCAGCACGACAATAGCACTACTTGGTTTCAGACGTCGATTTAATTCAGTCGAATAGAACGGCTGTTGCCGAAAACAAAACGGAAAAGTAAATAAACGGTTTGGCAAGCCTTTAAATGTGTTCTAATGTATTTATGATTCATGAATTGAGTTCGGCACGGCGGTAGCACGACGTTTGAAACCAACTCGAGCTACTACTGTGTAGCAAGGCAAGGCTTGCTGTGCTACACGGCAGTAACACGACTTGGTGTCAAACATCGCGCTACTGCCGTGCTAAAGTCGAATTTAATTGGATCAATTGAGTTCGGCACGGCGGTAGCAAACGGGCCTAAGTTACTTAATACGAACCTTTTGATAAGACTACGCTCATGATACTACAAGTACGAGCATGACTTTTCAAACGCAGCCCTTGTGCTTTTGATAATCACTTTTTAGGTAGTACACCACCTGTGCCATCCTGCCTATCATTTTTGAGTTAGTTCTGAGAATATAACAGGACTGAAACTTAAAATTCGTACTCGTAGTTAACGAGAAAATATCTAAGCATAACGCCTCATTTTGATATTTTTGGCCTTCATGTCATGCATCCGTTTAGAAAATCCTCGAAATCCGCCAAAAATCATATCCCTTTAAAGTTTTACTTCACATCATATGTACAGTACAGTTTCATAGAACCTCTGAAATTCATGACTATAATTTGAGGGGTTCTAACTATGATCTCCAACTACCACTACCTAAAACAAATTTTCTCAAGCGCTCATTTTCTTATCGGGGTGCAATGGCTTGGAACCAACTGTCAAATGAAACACGTGAGGTGGGGGATCTTACTAGCTTTAAACTCGCCATATCTTAGGATATAACTTTTATCATGTTTTCATCTTATTTCTAATACTTATTTCTTGTTGTTATATTGTATTGTTAGTTAATCACTAGTCTTAATTTTTATAAATTGTAATTATCACACGGCATGTCTGAAAACCAGCTTGCTGAGCCATTTACTGTGTTTAAATAAAGTTGATTGATTGACAGTATCTCTGACTATCGTAGAACAAAAAGAAAGCACGTAAAGAACTCATAACTTCTTTTGGGCCCTTGGACTTAAAACTCACCGATTATATCCATGTCCTATATTCTTTTAATACACTGCTTTGTTTGTCAGAGTTCAACTTTTTGCATTTATTTCACAATAAATTAGCCCAAATTTAGAGAATTAAAATGAGCTGGTGAATTATATGCAAAATCATTTGGTTTCAATTTCTCGAAAACAAAGTTTAATATATCATTTCATCCTTTACTGAGCTGTTGTCTCTTCAGTTTAATTCCAGCTCTCTGAACTCTGCGTTTTTACTAATAATCTTCCTTACGTATACGTTTATCAATATATTACTATTTGTTAAGCAATCTCGCTCTCCTTACACGTTCACGCTAAAAAGCAAAAAGAGGTTCCTTCGTTAATTTGGCAAACGTCACAGCAGTTTTATTGGTGTCTTGACATTTGTCCATTATCATTTTTGATGAAACGTGCACCCAAGTTAAGATGTTATCACAGTGCTATTAGTGAAAATAAAATAGATCCCGGTTTCTCGGCTATGTTGCAGATAGGACGGTACAGAACCATAGTGAAAGTAACGCGGCGGCCATCATAACTTTATAAGAATTAAGACTCATTCGAAACCAAAAGGAAAAAAAGTACAAAAATGAAAAGCAAAGTTGTCGTAAATTAATAAATTATGTACCGCCCATCTTATATTAAGCCTGCTTTTCCTCATTTTAAAACCCTCTGTATGTAGACTGGACCGGTGAGCATTATGACAAAATTATTTGTCTAATACCGATACCCTGCACCAAATCTTCTCTGAAATCAACAGTTGAACGATTGCGGCGGCGCGATTTCTTTGCAGGAGCGAAGCTGAGCCACGCCGATCTCGAATATTGGATAGTTTTTTTGCCATACTTTGGTGCCGTGTGAAAGTTGAAAAAAAGTCTATTTTTTTTGGAGGAAGGGGGAGGGGGGGGGGCTGGGTCACTGTAAAATATAGGTTCGATTAGGGGCCACCCGTGAAATGTTTTAATTTCCAACGGAAAAATCCTCATAGCCCTTACCCACAATGAAAGCCCTCAAACAGATAGGAGAACCTATTCCTTAGAATTATTTATGATAATACAACCGTATAGGCAACCTGTGGCTCTCATAGATACCTTTAACATATACTGTCTAAACAGCCTTCATTTCCATACTGCAGATAACAGGTGTTTTACAAGTACCCTCACCGAAAATCCTCTTTTTGATTCCGCTTGCTAAAAACGGATAAAACGTTTTTAAAACGTTTAATTCTACTTAGAAATTTTCAACTCTAAGGCTAACTAATCGTATTATCAAATATCGTCGACATAGAAAAAAGTTCAACGTAAAAGTGCATGAAAATGTGTCGCTTTATGGAGAAATATTCTGCGTTAATCAGTTATAGTAGATGAGCTCGAACGGAAATGTTCTTGTAACTTATTATCTTTAGAGAATAACACGTATAATCGACCATGTATTTGCATATCTCTTTTAGACAATGATAAATGAGCTAACATGACTGCATCGCAGTTGTGAATTAGGGGCAGGCGCCGGTCCTTCTTTGGAATATCCCTTAGTTATAGAAGAACACGAATGATCATCCCAAACTTGCCCAGAAGTAGCCTGCGTAACAGTTGCTTAGAAGTAAAAGGCGCGCGCCCCGTTCCCTCTTGGGCCCATTACTTCCAAGCGCCTGCTACGCAGGCTAGCACAGAAGTCACTGCAGACACTCATCTTTTGATTAAACTAGTTGTTTCCTCTAGACATAGTTACTCCCTTTAGCCTTCTTCTTTTCTTTTATGAGTAATTTTTCGATGAAACTCACGTGTATGCATTCATCTTCGCGATAAATTTGATCCCTGCTTGAAAAACGGGTTAGATGAGCAGCTGAAATTTATGCAACTTTCAGTAAACATGAACTCAATAATTACTCTTCCTTTTTAGGCTGGTAAAATGAGAATAATAAAGAAGTGAAGACGAAAATGTAAAAGAGGACTCTCGGAACCGTTAATTTAGCCATTATTGGATAAGGATGAGTATTATATGAAGATTTATGGAGATCGAGAAGCTAACTATGTAAAATAAGGTATTTTCAGAAGATGCGGATAACACCTTCCTAGATCTGCATAATTCTTCAGATTATAAGAAAGCTGAATTCAGAATTGTTTTTTTATTGATTTAAAATAATTCCTAGGTTAGAAACAAGCTAAAACATTCTTACCTCGATGTTAAGTTCCATTCTTCATTTGCCTGTTTCAGAGCAAATTCAGGATATTTAACAATTACTCAAGTTAGTAATTCAACGAGGCGAGTAGCGCCGAATTGGCTATAATCATCTCATATCCAACTAGTGCGAGTGGAATAATTGTTTTATTTAAAAAAATATATATAAATATTGTTTTTAATTTTGAGCAGACGCGTACAGTTACAAAATTTGGAGAGCATATTTTAATGGCAAAATTACCATGATGGCTAAGCCAATCAGAGCACTAGAATTGCATTATCCAATAATTCAGTTTTTAATAAGAAGGGAAGTCTAGTTCTGCAGATATCCTTCAAGTAGCAGTTGTCCTTCGAGTTGTATGCTTGCTGTTCTTGCTATGCTTTGAGGCAGTAGTTCGGCTACTTCTTCTTCGCAAAGCTGTTCCACCATTTTCTACATGGTTCTACTGCTTTACCAAAACAACGAAACCTCGTCCCCAGGACTTCTCGGTTGCCATACTTTTTCTGGTGATTACCCTGTTCTATTAACGTTTTATTCCGGATATCCAAAACATCTTCCAAATTTGTTCAACACTAGCTGGTTATTTAGAATAGCCCGTCCAAATGATCCAAGGAAGAATGGTCAGAAAAAAAGCCACAGTAACTATAAATAAAGTCACCGTTAGTTTCCTTTCTGTTGAAAGAACTTGTCCAGCATTAGGCAGAAGAGGATTTTTTTTGACAGTTGAGATGATTATAGCATATGAAACTGTGAGAATGAGAAGGGAGAAAAAAGAGTACGACAAAATGGCATACAGATGTGCAGGCGATAGGCGCAAATCAAGAAGGACAATAACAGATAACAAAACCAAGGAAAACAACCAACTACACAAAATAATGATTAGGTAAACCCTTTTTCCAACAAGACAATGCCTAAAGGGGAAAAGAGTTGCGTTTAACCTCTCTAAAGAAATCAATGAAATATTAACTAATGAAGCAACTAAAAAAAGCCCCTGTAATGTGAGATAAACGAATGATTGCCAACTAAAATCTTGTTCAAGACCCAGATCCGTCTCCAGGTTATCTGGTTCGAATATTATCGAAGGTCCGGCCACTGTTCCCACCAGTAAATCAACCACAGTCAGATTTATTATATCAGATACGTACTGCGCTTGCGTAAGTGACGGTTTCTTGTGTAGATGGCGAGAGTGAAAGCATTTAGTAAAAAGATGACAATAAACTCGATGACAAAAGCTGCAACCCAGGCTCTTTGTTCTTTTTCAGAAAAATTACTCCAGTTTCTTTCCAAACGATCAAGCATTCTTTCATTCTCACTCAGTGTTACAGTGACGGTTGTTATCCTTCTTTTTATAGGAAGTTTTCCTTGATAGATTACAAACAAACAGCATGTTAATGTGAGGAGCAGTCTTGCTGAGAAAACATATGAGAAAGAGAAAACAATTAAATTATTTGGAAACAACAAAAGGATTCTGTCTCAGTTTTCCAATTAACGGCCTTGACGAGTGTTCTACCGAGCACTCCAAATTATGTCCACGCGAATAAAGAAGTTAATCTTGCATTGATGTATCGCAAAATGGGAATTAGGTATTAAAACAAACGTCACCTGTAACCTGAGCCAAAAAATAATGTTCCCTTTACTTCGTTAGAATAATGAGGGAGCCTTATTCTTTATAAGCTCACGTGGCCTACCCTGGGTTGACTCGACATTAGTTTTTTTAATATTTAACAACTTATTTCTTGCTTTGTAAATATTATGGCAAACAATAAATTAAGCGTTTCGGTTTCATTTTTTTTCCTAATAGACGATAGAAAGCTAAAATTTGTCTATTGATCACTACTTTCGATTACTGATTTTGAATTCCCGCCAATTCCTGTTTGACCGGTGGCACGGATATAAGCTACCTTTGAGAAGGCTTACTGAGCTTGGAGGTCGAATTATTTGAACACTTAGAGCTAGAATGTGGAAATAGAAACAGAGACGATACCATTTGTTATTGGGGCGCTTGGAGTCATTGAGAAGTAGCCTCCGAGAAAGCTCTCCTGGGCGCTCTGGAGAAGGGGCGGCGAAAGGAAGGAGTGCTTGAAATTAAGTCTCTGGAATTTGAATATCTGCATCGAAAATTGAAAGTCGATGCGAAATGCAGATTGGCAGAGATGAAATCAGTAATGACGTCATTACCCTTGGCACCTGTTTTTCAATGTTTGTTTACATTCGCGTTTTTTTCCGTTTCGTGGTAATTGACGGAAATTTGAAAGCTCAGTTGATGGGGAACCACAGGGGAATTGGACGTAAAATTCAAAATTACTTCCAGAGACGTAGTTGCAAGCTCTTCCTCCTTTCCTTCCCCCACCACCCGCCCCCACCCCAAACCCCGCCCCCAGAGTGACGCGGAGAGCTTTCTCGCAGGCTAAATGGGAAGGGACGGGAAAACCACGTTGATAGAATTCCAAGAACAACTAGCATGAGTAACTTGGCCAAATAATTTCTTACTGTTAATGATAAAAAGACAAAGTTTCAACTAAAATACGTTTCGTTTTCTGATCTCATAAAATGAGTATTGTTCTATTTCTAGGAAACCTTTCAACAGGATCAATCGACAATATATGACGAGTGATTATACAAGTAACAATAGAATCAGTAGAAAAACGACGTTTCATCACTTACGGTCGAAAAGTGAACTCTTTTACAGTCTGCTGTAGTAAAAATGTTTAATTTCCTTGTCTCCTTTTCTCTGTTTTTGACTGATTATCGCCAGGATTTAGAATTGTGCGTAACTTCTTAAAGGAACTTAGTACAAGATAAACAGGTGAAATTTTCTGTCTTATTAATAACCATGAAGTTTAATACTTCAGGTATATATTAGAAGAAGCTTGGTAGTGTCCATCATAGCCTAATAAATGCAACACCTGCTTATTTGAGAGAGGTTATTACACATGCAGTAATATCCCTTTGGGAGCCAAACAACAGATGAAGTCAATTTTAAGAAAAGCTTTCAAAGCGGCGGTTTAACCATAATAAGTAAGCAATGGCAAGTTGACTAAGACGCAAAACCTTCAGATTTCTTAATTAGAAACCAACTTTGCCCAGAGTTGAGTTGCTATTCGTTTCTTTCTTAGAACTATTTCATGCTTGCTTTTATCTTATTGCTGTTTATTATTATAACTAACTTTATTCCACGCCCTGCGCTTCTGAAAATGTCAACATGCGAGTTTAACTAAATAAATATTTCGACTTTTCTTTACCAAAATAAACCTATTTCAAATATTATAACATTCAACATGATGGGAAGTCTATGGACGCTTTAAACAAAAAATTGAATAAGGCTAAAAACATGGCAAGAACAGCAAGAAGACAACTCGGAGAGCGACATCTGCTATTTGGAGAATATTTGCGGAGCTGGACAAACCTAACGTACACTATCGAAGATGAACTAAACATCGATGGATCGATAGAGGTAAGCATGTTTTAGCTATGTTTTTAAACTAGGAATTATTTTGAATGAATAATAAAACAGTTATTGAATTCGGCTTTCGTATCATATGAAGAATTATGCAGATCTCGGAGGGTGTTATCCGCTTCGGCCTACGGCCTCGACGGATAACACCCTCCTCGATCTCCATAATTCTTCATAAGATACTCCGCCTCATTCATTAACTGTTAATTATCTTATTTTTGTTTGTGTCCTCTAGAACTTATTTTTATGATGAATTCTGATCTATCGAAAGTGGCCTATTGTAGTGCTGTCCTTGTAGTACCGTCTGCCTTGGCCTTCTCGGTCTCAATACTTTTCCGTGACGTTTCGGACCACAGGACCCAAAACGCGTAAGCCGTTTTGAATAATGAGTGGAAATTTTAAGAATATCAACATAGGTTGCATAGGTTCTTATTTCGTTATACGATTTTTTCTTTTTCATTCAGTTTTATTTTATCTTAATGTACTAAGATGGTCTTCTAAATTGAGTTTACATTGTAGTCTCCCCAAGTATTGGCCATGTTTACGCTACATACCAATCAGGCGCAAATTAAGAATGTGGAAACGAGTTACCTCGGAGCATGGTACATGATTCTTATAAAACTAAAACAGGGTGAGACTTAAGGCATGCGACATTTTAACTTTTTTAATTTTGACACAATTTTGCGTCTTTAACATAATTTGTCATTCGCCGTGGTTTTCTTCACATTCCCTCTTAAATGCTGATTGTGATCATCGGCTGAAAAAGCTAGGGTAAACCATCACACTGAAATGAGAATTACATTCCTCGACATTTGAAATTATTACTAACATCAAAGAGACAGTGAGTATTGAGGCACACATGCGTATGGAAATGCAAAAGTTGCAGCCAAAATAATTCCTCCTGAAGTTAAATGTTGAACGAAAGGTCAAGTTAAGTGTCATATTTTGTTGTCCAACAATGTCGATCACGGCAGTATGCTTATTATTTTTTTAATCATAATTGTTTTCTTTTCTTTTCTTTTGACTTCTTTTTTTTTGGCCACTCATGTCTGTCTAACATTTAAGATTACAAATGTTATCTAGTGGCAAGAAGGCCTCAGCAAGCACGTTAGAGCTTTTCTAAGGAGATCTCCCATTTCGCACCTTCGTCCTTTACAGTTATAGCGTGGCACACCTAATGTAAGAACTTCAGTGGGTTTGGCCCGCGTTCATTCTAGTGTCTTAGTAAAAAAAAGTCTCCTTGCTGCCTTCCTAAACTCTTGCATTCTTACTGCATATATTAGGGGATTTACTATAGAATTGAAAAGATATAGTGCTGAAAACGAGTTAGTGATGCGGACAAAGACTGCAGGACATAATTTACTTCTCATGTGATGGGCGATAACAATCCAAATAACAAAAGGAAGAATGGCCAGAAAAGAAGCCACAGTAACTATAAATAAAGTCACCGTTAGTTTCCTCTCTGTTGAAAGAACTGGTCCAGTATTAGGGGAGGGAGGATTGTTTTTTACAGTCGAGATGATTATAGCATATGAAACTGTGAGAATGAGAAGGCAGAGAAAACAGTAAGATGCAGCTACATAAGCAAAAGCCGGCGAAGCGTGCAAACAAAGAAGAGTAAACACGGATGACAAAATCAAGGAGAACAGCCAACTACACAAAATGATGGTGAGGTAAACCCTTTTTCCAACAAGACAATGACTAAAGGGGAAAAGTGTTGCGTGTAACCTCTCTAAAGAAATCAATGAAATATTAGCTAAAGAAGCAACTAAAAAAAGCCCCTGTAATGTGAATTGCACGAATGATTGCCAGCTAAAATCTTGTTCCAGACACAGATCCGTCTCCAGGTTATGTAGTTCGAATGACATCGAAGATCCGCTCACTGTTCCCACCAGTAAATCAGCCACAGTCAGATTTATTATCAGGTACGTACTGTGCTTGCGTAAGTGACGGTTTCTTGTGTAGATGGCAAGAGTGAAAGCATTCAGTAAAAAGATGACAATAAACTCGATGACGAAAGCTGCAAACCAGGCTCTTTCTTCTTTTTCAGAAACAATTCTATAAGTCTCATTCGAAAAGTTCAAGCTTTCTTGCATCCTCAAGAAGTGTTACGGCGACCGTTGGTATCCCTCTTTTCTACAGTAATTTTACCTTTAAAGAATAAAAACAAAACAGCATGTTAATGCGGCTAGGAGTAGTTGCTCAGAGAAAAAATACATATATGAGAAAGATAAAACAATAAAATGATTTGGAAGCAATATTAATAAAAGGATTCAGTTTCGGTTTTCCAACAAACCGCGTTGTCGAGCGTTTTACCGAGCACTCCAAATAACGTTCACATGAATAAAGATGAAGTAACTTGAGCGAACAAATAAATAATGTTCTTTTTACCGCGTTAGAATAATTAACTGAGGGAGTCTATTTTTTACAAGCACAGTAGCCTACCTTGGGCTTACTCGACATTTGCATTTTTTAATATTTAAGAACATATTTCTTGCTTTGTAAATAATATTATGGCAAACAATAAACTAGTGTAATAATTGCAAATTGGGGGAGTGCGTTCGATGGGAAGGGGGGGTGGGGTGGTGGGTAGTGAGTGGTAGTGGGAAGGGGGTGCAAAACCTGATGGGCTTGTGATATTAAGAAATCAAAATCAAACACTTTTATCAATACGAATATCAGCAGTTGTCTTTAACAGCTTTTCGTTTTCGTTTTTCTTTGTAATAGACGATAGAAAGCTGAAAATTGTCTATTGATCACTACTTTCGATTACTGATTTTGAACTCCGGCTTTCCTGTTTGACCGGTGGCACGGATATAAGCTACCTTTGACAAGTCTTACTTGTGCGAGTTCGGGTTCTCTTTTACTGAAAAATTAAAAGCAACTGAGGAATGCCTTCTGGCGTGAAAATTAAGCGCGAGTTTATTTCGAGCTTTACCGGTTTGCGTTTCGTGGAAACAAATTTTTGCTATGACTCGTGTATTCCGCAGTGCGAAAACAATTTTGTGGATAAAGACACGTACTTTGGCCATATTTTAGGAATGATTCTTAAGTGATATGGCAATTCTTAGGGGATGTTGGTTCATATTTTCCGTTTGTCATATAAATTGTCGAAATGGAGTTCAAAGCTACGGCGGCGCTAGTATCCCCTTTGCCATTCGTTCATCCGTTATAAACCAAAAACAAAATGAAACACTTCATGTCATAAACCTTTTCAAGGCTTGCAGGTTCTAACTTAATAAGAACCTTTAGATAAGACTACGCTGACGATACTACAAGACCTAGGAGTAGAGTGACAGTAATACCCATCATGATTGGTGCACTTTTAACTGTCTCGGGGAATGCAAAGGCTGCCTAGTAGGGGAGGTTGAGTCTAACCACCCTTGATACTGCCCATGTCTTGTTATGTCTCTAACCTGCGGGATTGCTGCTGAGACATGGCTGAGAATCCCCAGAAAAAGAACTGGAGAGGATCACACCACAATAATGGTAGATTTAGACGCTCCTGTAAAACCAGAGTAATATAAAAAGGGAGCGGTAGAAGAAGAAGTGAAATCATAGAGAGAAAATAAAATTCATGTTCAGTTTCTGAGGCAGCTAGAAGAAGAGGGTGTTGACATCAAGGGAAGATGGAATCCAGAACTGAAGCTCGCGTCTGTCGTGATCTGTGCGGCCCAAGAATAAGCTTGGAGGTCGTATTATATGAACACTTAGAGCTAGAAGGTGGAAAATGGAAATAGAGACGACACCAGTTGTTATTGGTGCGCTAGGGGTCCTTAAGAAGTAGCCTGCGAGCAAGCTCTCCAGGGCACTCTGGCAAAAGGAAGGAGAGCTTGCAATTACGTCTCTGGAATTTGAATATCTGCATCGAAAAAGTCGATGCGAAATGCTCATTGGCGGAGATCACATTAGTAATGACGTCATTACCCTTGGAACGTGTTTTGGATTGTTTGTTTACTTTCGCGCTTGTTTCCGCTTCGTGCTGATTGTCGGAAAGTTGACAGCTCAGTCGACGGGGAAAGACAGGGGAATTGGACGTAAGTTGCAAGCTTCTCTTCCATTTTCTGCCCCACCGCCTTTTTGCCTGGAGAGCTAGCTTGCAGGCTAATTAGGAAGGGGCTGGAAAAGTACATTGACAGAATTCCAAGAACAACATGTCATGGATCTTTACAAAATCCTCGAAATCCGCCAAAAAATCATATACCACAAAAATTTTAATTTGCTCCACATGATGATATATATCTCTGACTATCATAGAACAAAAAAAAAGTAAAGAACTCATCGCACTGAAGTAGTTATATAACTTTTCTTCCCTTCCACTAACTCACTACCATGCGACCAGACGTTTCTCTCTTGCATGGCTTTTAGCGTTTACGAAGTCGCTCGCGTGGTTTGTCTGTCGCGTAGTGGGTTTGTTTACGCCTCGTCACGCGAACGACTTCGTAAACGCTAAAAGTCATGTAAGAGAGAAACTTCTGCTCGCAGGGTACTATATCCATGTTCCTTTCTTTTAATACACTGCTTTGTTGTCAGAGCTCAACTTTTTGCATTTATTTCGCAATAAATTAGCCCAACTTTAGAGAATTAAACTGAACAGGTGAATTTTATGCAACCGTCATTTGGTTTCAATTTGCTAAAAACAAAGTCTTATTAAAAATCATCCTTCATTGAACTTCTGTTCGTTCAGTTCCAGCTCTCTGCACTATGTATTATTAGTAATAATTTTCATTATAACCTTATCCATATATTTCTATTTGTTAAGAAATCTCGCCCTCCTTACGCGTTCACACTGAAAGCAAAAAGAGATTCGCTCGTTAATTTGGCAAACGTCGCAACTGTCTTATAGCTGTCTTGACATTCTGTCCATTATCATTTTAATTTTGAGGAAGCCTGCTCCAAAGTAAAGATGTTATCACAGAGGCTATATTAATGAAAGGAATATATCCCGGCCGGTTTCTCCGCTATGTTGCAGATAGGACGGTATGGAACCACGGTGAAAGTAACGCATCATAATTTATAAAAATTAAGACTGAGTCGAAACCAAATGAAAAAAATACGTAAAAATGAGAAGAAAATTTGTCGTAAATGAATAAATTATGCACCGTCCCTGCTTATCGTCGTTTAAAAACCCTATGTATGTAGACTGGAGAGCGAGCATTAAAACAATTTGAAAATTATTTGTCCAATACCGATACTCACCAAAACGTCTCTGAAATCAACAGTTGAGGGAATTGTGGTGGCGCGATTTCTGTAACGGAGCGAAACTACGGGCCGCCGATCTCGAAAGTGCAACGTCCTATATCGGATAGGTTAACGTTTTGTGTTGGTTCAGAGTGATCACCTATTCGGCCCGTCCGGTGTAGAAGGTTTTTTTAGTAGAGAGGGGGTGGGGAGGGCTGTGCAAGATGGTATCCAATGAAAGTCTATTATTTGGCGGGCGGAGGGAGGGGGAGGGGGATTGGTTCAGCGGAAAATATAAGTTTGATTTGGGGCCACCCATAAAATGTTTTTCCAAACTGAAAAATCCTCATAGCCCTTATCCACAATGAACGCTCTCTAATAGATAAGAGAACCTATTCCTTAGAATGATCTAATACTACCGTAGGTAAGCTGTAGTTGTCATAGATACCTTTGACATAAACTGTCTAAACAGCCTTCATTTCCATACTACAGTTAACAGGTGCTTTTCAAATAATCCTCTTAAATGATTCCGTTCGCTGAAAAACTGATGAAATGTTTTTAAAGCGTTTAATGTGGCTTAGAAATATTTAACTCTAAGGCTAACTAATCGTATTATCGAAGAGCGTGGACATGGAAAAAAGTTCAACATAAAAGTGCATCCGAAAATGTCGCTTTATGGAGAAATAATTCAGCATTAATCCTCATAGTAGCTAACCTCGAACGGAAATACTCTTCTAAGTCATTAACCTGAAAGAATAACACGTTTTAGAGAATGATAAATAAGTTAACATGACCGCAGCTTTGAATTAGAAGCAGGCCTTTCCTCAGAATACCCACCACATGAGAAATATCCCTTAGTTATAGATAAATACTGATCACCCCAAGCATGCACAGAAGTCACTACAGACACTCAGCTTTTGATTAAACTAGTTGTTTCCTCTGGACATACTTACTTATTTTAGCCTTCTTCTTTTCTTTTATGAGTAATTTTTCGAGGAAACTTACGTGTATGCATTCATCTTCGCGATAAATTTGATCCCTGCTTGGAAAACAGGCTACAATGTAGATGAGCAGATGAAATTTATGCAACTTTTAGTAAACATGAACTTAATAATTACTCTTCCTTTTTAGGCTGGTAAAATGAGAATAATAAAGAAGTGAAGACGAAAATGTAAAAAAAGACTCTCGGAACCTTCTCGCTTAGCGGGCAAATTGATCGAACGTCTGACAATAGTTAGCAATTATTGAATTCGGCTTTCGTAGGATGTGAAGAATTATGCAGATCGAGGAGAATGTTGAAGTGTTGTCCTCGCTATTACTCACTTCGAAAACAACTCAAATTCGTCCCCAGGTCTTCTCGGTTAACGGTGCCGAAATCTGCAACTTTGCTGCACTTTTGACGTCATCGGTTCAATATGGTAAAATTCTTCCAAATTTGGTCAACAGTAGCTGGTTATGGTGAATTATGTGTGTGATTTTAGCCAATCAGAAATAAAGAAATATTTTGAATAAATAATAATTAGCAGTTATTGGATAAGGATGAAGAGGCGGATAACAGCTTCCTAGATCTGCATAATTCTTTAGATTATAAGAAAGCTGAATCCAAGAATTGTTTCATTATTGATTAAAACAATTCTTAGTTTGAAAAACAAGCTAAAACATGCTTACCTCGATGTTAAGTTCCATTCTTCATTTGCCTGTTTCAGAGCAAGTTCAGGTAACATTTTATTCCACGAGTGCACTTTGGATATGAGATGGTTGTAAGTCAACGACGCGCGTAGCGCCGAATTGGCTATAATCATCTCATATCCAACTAGCGCGAGTGGAATAATTGTTTTATCAAAAACGCCCACAAAATATAAATATTGTCTTTAATTTTTAGCAGACGCGCACAGTTGCCATGTTTGGAGACCATGGTGAAATGGCAAAATTACCATGATGGCTTAGTCAATTAGAGCTTTAGAATTGAATTATCATGCAGTGATTCAGTTTGTAAAAAAAAGGCCGGGGAATGTTTAGTTCTGCAGTTATTCTTCAAGTAGCAGTTGTCCTTCGAGTTGTATGCTTGCTGTTTTTGCTACACTTTGAGGCAGTAGTTCGGCTATTTGTTAGCCTCCCACGCAGACGTTCTTAGGGGTTCGTCACGCGTTCCTGCCCCACGAACGTCTACTGAACTGAAAGATAAATTTCTCTCCCATTGTTCGCAAATATCGGCTGGAGATCACATGCAGATTATCAGAGATCAAATCGGCGCAGTTGAAGTCAGTGTTGACAAGCCAAACAGATACGTACAAGCTCTGTAGAGTGTGAAACGTGACAAAAAGATTTTTGCTGCTGACGAGAACATAGGAGATAAGCGTTAGCTTTTTGTATATTTCTCTCTGTAAAGGCTGGATTAGATGTCATTTGCTCATAAAGTTGTTCTTTGGGTGATGCAACGGCGGGGTTACTGTCAGACTGAACAAAAGGCAGAATTTTTTTTTTTCACACGTTATTTTTTTGTAGTAAAGCCGACTTCCGATCAGCAAATTTAACCTCCGAGGTAATTTTTTCAACGAGATTCTGAGGGTAGCCAATAGTGCAAACGCTTGTGAGTTAACTGAGTAGTTTGTTCTAAAACTGTAAGGTCTTCACCTTTCATAAGACCTTTCTGATCTTTTCTGGAGCCATTAAGTCAAGCGTTAAATTTCTCAAGCTCCAAAGTGCACTTCCCAGATCTGGAAGTCTGCTGTGATTGGTCTATGTTTTTTTTCCGCTCAAGTCAGCAGACGTTCGTGGGGCAGGAACGCGTCACGAACCCCTAAGAACTTCTGCGTGGGAGGCTAGCTTTTTTTTTTCCTTGCAAAGCTCTTCCACCATTTTCTACATGTTTCTACACCAAGACAACAAAACCTCGTCCCTAGGACTACTCGTTTGCCCACCTTTTTCTGGTGATTACCTTGTTCTATAAACGTTTCATTCCGGATATCGAAAACATCTTCCAAATTTGTTCAACACTAGCTGGTTATTTAGAATAACCCGTGGGATCTGAGCCAATCAAAAACGGAGATATATTTTGAAGGAATCGAATGACAATGATGCTTCGATACTTAGCAAGTCTCTTTTAAGAACATCAACAAAAGGTGCATAGTTTGCTATTTTGTTGTTTTTATTTTGAAGAGCAGGATTTGCTTTCAGTCCACTTTATTTCACCTTATTAACAAATAGGTACACAGTGTATAATTATCTCTAGGTAAATTTAACGCTACAACCTATCAAGCCATAAGCGGAATTTAATAAATATATGTCGATATATTTGGAAGCGAGCAGCCATCAGGCTACATGATAAACCTAGTGTTGAGCCCTACAACATACACAATTTACGTCTTTATGATAACTTAATTAAGTTAGTTATTCACTGTATATCGTTTTCAGTCAACAACCAGCGATTAAACTTGGTCAAAATTAAAGGAAAAACCTCGGCGTTTTAAAAACAAACCACAGTCAATCCACATCGTTCTACTTTGCTTTACTTCTCACCTTTTTACAATGTTAAAAATGACTTTAACAAAGTTAAAATGAAAAGGAGGCGTAACGGGAAAAAAAATACTATGTTATTCCTTGACCAAAGAAATGTTAAAACCTATATTTCTATACCTTTTCTTAAATAAGTTTTGTTACGCCGCAAAATGTACGTAATAAAATTTTCATCGCAAAATGTGATAACTTTTCTAACGCATAATGTAATAACGTAAAATTTAATAATATCCGAAGTTGTGGCTCAGTAATCAGTAGCGGATTCAGATTTTCTTTTAAACTATAGGTTATTATTATTATTGTTAATATTATTCTTGATATTAATATTATTATAAATATTATAAATAAATAACAGTTGAAATAAGGAGATGCAGTCATCTATAGCGAACCGAATGGTATATTTGTTTCCGTTTTTGAATGTAATACAGTTCAATTATTGCACATTTTCTGTTAGGTGTTTGAAGCTACAGAAGGCAGAATTTAGGTTTACAAATGGGGAAATGCGTCGAGCGATGAAATAGGTGATTTCTTAGGGTGATAAACACTCTAAACACACCGTCTAAAAAACTTGTCTGATACTCTAAAGAGTATTGCTCCGACTATTGGACAGGTGTGAGTATATCCCTGACCACTCAAACCAATAATACGTACTACATAATACAACTTGTGCGTTCCCGGGCAAACACAATATTTTTGTGTCATCAGCCCAGCTCTACTACAAAAAAAAAAACAATCCGTTGCTGGGCGAACTAAAAATTGCTAAAATTTAAAAAGTGTTCTTTGAATCTTCAAAGTTTGTTAACCTAAGTCACTGTCCGCATTTTTGCTACCACCCAATCATTATTGATTAATCAATTTATTTCTCAATTTGTTTTCATTACGTCCTATACAGCAGGAAGTTCAATGGACTCCACACGCATTGACTATCTATAACAACAACGTTTCCTGGCTGCTTTCCTGAATTATTGCATTCTTAAGGCGTATATTATAAGATTAACTATGGAATTACATAAATATAAGGCAGAAAATGTAAGGTGAAAGCGATAAGCTATCACAGGGCTCAACTTAAACCATATGTTACTCAATATCGCTACCCAAACAGCCCAAGGTAGAATGGTTAGGAACGAGGCCACAGTCATTACAAATAAGGTTATTGATAGCTTCTTCTCTGTTAAAAGCCTAGATCCAAAAATATTTGATTGAGGGCTGCTTTTGACATTCAGAATAATAATAACATAAGAGACTGTGATAATAAGAACGGTAATAAAACAGTGAGACGCAAATATGTAAAAAAACAATGTAAACTGTGCACGTAAAACAACTAAAATGGCCATCATAAATGCAAAAAGTAACGCTAAAAGCCAACTAAATGTTATTACCGTAAAGTATACTTGTTCACGTATTAGACAGTGTCTAAAGGGATAAATTGTTGCGTGCAACCTCTCTAACGAAATTAATGAGAGATTAGCTAACGAAGCAGCTGGAAATAATGATTCCAGAGTTAAGTACAGGAATGCATACCAGTTGAGATGTTCTCCAAGTATATTGTGGCTCTCCAGGATATCTGCTTCGAGTATTGTCAAAAGAACAGCCGCTACTCCCAAAAGTAAATCAGCCATAGTCAGATTTATTACCAAGTACGTACTGCGCTTGCGTAAGTGACGGTTTCTTGCGAAAGTGGCGAGGATAAAGAGGTTTATCAAAACAATGACAATTAAGAGGCCCTGCGCCTAAGAAACGACCGATGATTTCCGGCTAAAAAATAAAATCGGCCGATTTTTAACTCCCAAGTAGAGGTTACCGAATACTATTCAAAATTGAATTTTTTTTTGTTTCAGTTTCGCTTTAAACCAAAAATATCGAGCCGCAAACTTTTCCCGTCTGATAGCAGCAAAATCAGGCCTAAAATAAGCTCTCGCAAAAAACGGTTCAGAAATCACTACCGCAACGCAAAACAACAAGAAAACCACACAGTGATGAAGAAAAAGGCCTTTTAATGCAATATCATTCAATAAACATCGAAAAACTGCCAAAGGGAATAAAAAATAAATTTTCAAATATTGCATTTTAAATTAGATGGAGCGTTGGAGTTGATTTTAAAATAATAATTTCTCAAAAGTCCAACGCTGCTGAAAGCAATCACAGTGATGAATCAGACATTGGAGGGATATACATTACGATTCTGGAAAAACATTTTTCGGCCAAAGTATACTGACGTTGTAAAAACCGTTCAAAGTTACCTTATTTACCGTTAAGTTGCCACTTCGGCGAAACACTTCTCTGTTGCCATTATGGCCAAGGATAGCATGGTAAACGCCACTTTAAGCCTTGCTAGGCGCTCAAAACCATCCTAAATAGAAGTATATAGAATTAAAAGAGAAAGGAAAATGAAAGATTCGCAGAAAAAGGGAATAACCCGAAATTACCATCAGCTAAGGAGAGTTGAATCTTGGAAATGTTGTCGCGTGACAGCGTTCATTTGTCCGAACTGCAGCGGGATCCAAACAAGTACGTGAAATATGAGTTTAAAAAAAAAAAACAATCTTTCTATTACCAGAAATCGTGAAGTGAAACAGTTTTATGTTTTTCCTATTAATGATGATGAATTCAGCCTCAACTTAACCTGAGATCAGGCGTTTTTTTTTATTATTTTTTCTTTGTTTGCTTCTTTGCTTCTTTGCCTCGAGGGGAAAAAAATAACGCCTGATACATTTATTTAACAAGCCGTCAACCGCCTCCTAATTTACATAGTCTAACGTCTGCTTGACCTGTCATGTTATTAGCCAATCAGCGTTTACAAGACGGGAATCAAATTTTGGCGCGAATAATATAATGTCTCTTTTGAAATCAGTTTTAGGGAAAAGAGTTCAGATGGCGCTTCCTAAAAAAAATTTTTGAATGTGTTGTTTTTCTGATGAAATACTGCTTGCTGGAGTTGCCGT
>CALNXK010000162.1:837500-1027500 GCA_942486035.1 Porites lobata
TCACTGAAACATATTTGCATGACCCTCACCCTTTTAACGGCCCATTTTTCATGACCTCTCCCTTTTCTGCAGTCTCAAAAAGTTGTGACCCTCCCTCTGTTTCCCCCCCCCCCCCCCTGCTAATTTCTGACAAGTCCCTCATTCAAATTATTTCGCCGTTTCTGATTTGCCCGATCAATTCGATGGAAAATTTGTCTAGAGATTTAAATTTTAAGCCGTTGGCGCCTAGCTTTTTGTGACCCCTAAAGGAGACCAATCTGGGCGTGGCTTAAGCAAATTTTGACCCCTAAAAGAGACCGCTTAAAAACACACAAATACGACATGCAATGAGTTTTAATGATATAAAGACATAACAAACAAAGTTAAAAAGAAAATTTGACTTCTGTTTCTCTTCGCGGAATTCGCGGAACCCTAAACGAGACCTTGGCGGCTTAAAATATTGGCGCTTTGCCCGGAACACCCTAAGCGAGACCAAAATCCAAAATTTACACCCCTAAGCGAGAAGCCGAGCATCCCCGTCTTTTTCATATGGGAGTCCACCCCTCGGGATCAACAAAAGACAATATCTGACGAGTAATTTTAAACATAACAACAGAATTAAGGCTTACTGTCGAAAAGTGAGCTCTTTGAATCTTTGTAGTCAAAACGTGTAATTTCCTTGTTTTTTTTTTCCCTTCTTTTGTTGATTAACAAAGACAATTAAATCCCCATCTCATGCCCTGCCTAGCCTGTGTACAGACCTCCCCCCTCTCTCAGTAAAAATCGGGAGAAGAGACACGTACGTCTGTGAATCGCCGGCGTTAATCGTGTTCCGGTAACATTTGCATAAATTATTTTTTGTTTTGTTTCATCTGACAGTTGAAAAGGTGTTGACAGACCAACACGACTAGAGCACGTACGCAGTTATTCTCTCGGATGTTCTCAACATTTATTGCGAAGCTAGGTTCTAACTAGAATATCTAGCTAAAATGCCATTTAAAACGAGTATTTCATGCGTTTCAAGTATTTTTTTTTTAATATTTCTTAGATCATAAAGTCTGTCCGTTACTGTACATCGATTTCCTATGGTTTTTGGTTTGACAGAATTTGATCTCAGAAGCACTGTTAGTACATTTCCAGTCAAGCGTTTTATGCAGGAGTTGATCCATTCGATGATTTTGAGTACGTTTCGTATAAAGGATCGTTCACTTCTCTTCAGCAAGAAACTACAATAGCCTTACTTTTGCCTAATTCTATGAGCCATGACCAGCACATGTAGGTCAAAAAATAGCCCTGGCGTCTGTACACAGGCTAGCCGAACATCTTCACGCAATGTCCACGCTAAAATCCAGATATAAGATCTCTGATTAAGCGTTGATTTCTGTACGTCCACCCGCAACCGGTGCAGCAAACATCGGTGGTCTTAATTTCACATGCCTAAGTAGTTATATAATGAGCTATTCCCGCTCACCCCTCATTACTTTTAAGTTACCCCCCTGCTCAACCCTGTTTCGCAAGGGGGGTACCTTAAATTTACGAGATTAGCGGGTATAGCTCATTATATAACTACTATAAAAATAAACAACCAGAGTGATTCAAAAAATAAAATTGATTTTTAAAGAAATAAAATATTAAAATAATAAAGGCTATGGCTGATTACTCGAGTTTATCAATAGCTGAATTAAAACAAAAATTAAACCAGAAAAAGAAATTACTAAGAAAAAATTATAAAGAAAAACTAATTCGTGATATTAGAAAAATAGATGAAATAAATCAAAAAATAAAAAAAGGTGTTAATATTAAAAAGAAACCAAAACCCAAAAAGAAATTAAAAACCAAAAAGATAAAAACGTTTGATGAGTATTTTCAAGAATGCATTAAAAATAAAAAGATTCCAGCAGATACTCCTTTTTATTTTCGTAAGGCTCTTGAGAGAGCTATCAAAGAGCATAATCAAGGACTTGAAAAAGAAAAATCAGCTTTAGAAGATTTTGCCGGCAAATACACAATAGAGGGAGAACCTGGAATTACTCCTTTAGAGTTTTTTGAAAATAAAAAAACTATTATTAAAAATTTTCTTAGAAATCATAGAAATACAAAAGTAAAATTTATCTTGGTTTGTATTATGGGAAAAATGGAAGTAGGCCCGCAACAAAGATTTGAAGTTGAAGACAGAGCATTTTTTCATTCAGAAACTTATATTAATCTTGTATCAACTGATGTAAAAGTTTTACTTAAAAAAATTATCCGTAACATCGCAGATAAGATCTATGTCTATCAACAGAATGGTAGCGGGTGGTATTTTAAAGAAGTAAATCAACTTGAGATTCATACCGTTGAATTTGATCCTTTGAAAGGCTCATCCTACATTCCTCTCCCAGATTGGATTATGAGGAAGAAAGCTATTGTTAGTATTATGAATAAAGATGATAAGTGTTTCTTGTGGTGCATACTACGTTATCTTTATCCAAGAGAGAGGAATGATAGACGTTTAGCAGATCTAAAACAATATGTGCATGAGATTAAAATTCCAAAAGGATTCACTTTTCCAGTTAAAACCAATGATATAACAAAATTTGAAAATGCTAATCCAGACATACCAGGCATAAATGTATTCTCAGTTAATTCTAGAAAAAAGTTTTATACTTTAAGGTTAGCATTACGTGATCCTCAAAATTCAATAGATTTATTTCTTTATGAGGAGAATGGGAAATGCCATTATTCACTGATTAAAAATTTTTCTCGGTTATTAAGATCGCAGATTACAAAAAGAACAGATGAACCAATTCATATTTGTAAAAGATGTCTCAATGGATTCACAAAAGAATCATTATTACAAAGACATATTTTTTATTGTAAGAATAATGGGACAGCTTATGTTAGAATGCCAGCTCCAGACAAAACGACTTTAAAATTTGTAAATCATCACAAACAACTTCCTATTCCTTTTGTAGCTTATGCTGATTTCGAGTGTTTTACTAAACCAATGAACACTTGCAGTCCTAATCCAGAAAATTCTTATAGATATGACTATCAAAAACATGAACCATCAGGGTTTTGTATTTTTATTAAAGGAGTTGTTGATAAAAAAATAAAGCCAATTACTTATACTAAAAAAGAAGAAGATGATGATGTAGCGAGAATATTTTAGAAAAAATTTCAGAATTAACAAGAGCTATTTATTACGATTTCTATTGTCAGCCAAAACCTCTTAAACTTACCCAAGACCAACAAAAATCATTTGATAAAGCGAAAATTTGTCATATTTGCAACACGGAATTATTAGAGGATAGAGTTAGGGATCATTGCCATTTTACAGGTCAGTATAGAGGTGCTGCTCACAACAAGTGTAATCTTAAATGTAAAAAACCAAGAATACTACCAGTTATATTTCATAATCTTCAGGGGTATGATTCTCATTTGTTTATAAAGCAACTGGCAAGCTTACCAGGAGAATTACGATGCATTCCATCTACTGAAGAGAAATACATTTCCTTCTCTAAATATATAAAAGTTGGTGAGTACAGATCAAGAAAAACAGGTAAAATGGTTTCTTTAGATTTTGAAATTCGTTTTATAGATTCATATAAGTTTCTTCAAACATCTCTTGCTAATCTTGTTAAAAATTTACAAAAAGATGATTTTTATAATACAAAACGAGAGTTTAAGAAGAATGTAGATCTAATTACTCGTAAGGGGAGTTTTTCCTTATGATTATGTTTCGAATCTTAGTAAACTAACAGAAACACAGCTTCCACCAAAGGAAGAATTTTATTCAAAGCTAAATGATGAGGATATAAGTGAAGAAGATTATTATCATGCTATTCGAGTATGGGATACTTTCAATTGTAAAACAATTAGAGATTACCACGATCTTTATTTAAAATCCGATGTGCTACTTCTCGCTGACGTGTTTGAAAATTTTAGGAAAACTTGTATGAAACATTACAACCTTGATCCAGCTCATTATTACACATCGCCTGGTCTTGCTTGGGATGCTTGTCTTAAAGAAACAAAACAGGAATTGCAACTACTTGATGATTACGATATGTTAATGATGTTTGAAAGGGGAATACGTGGCGGTATATCTCACATATCAAAGAGATACGCTGAAGCTAACAACAAATACATGAAATCTTTTGATACCCAAAAAACTTCAACATACATTCAATACCTCGATGCCAATAATCTTTATGGTTGGGCGATGTCACAAAATCTTCCAACACATGGGTTTAAATGGATGAGAAATCTTACTAAAGATAAAGTTTACGATATTCTTGAAAAAATAAACCATAGCATGTCAAATCGAGGAAAAATAGGGTATATATTTGAAGTTGATTTGGCCTATCCTGAAAAACTATGGGAAACACATAATGATTATCCTCTTGCACCTGAAAAGATGAATGTTAATGGGGTTGAAAAACTAATTAGCCATTTTAAACCAAGAAAAAATTACGTTGTCCATTACCGAAATCTTAGGCAATATCTTGAAATGGGAATGAGGATAACTGCAGTTAATAGAGGAATATCTTTCGAGCAGTCCCCCTGGATGGAGCCTTATATAAGAAAAAATACAGAATTGCGTAAAGAAGCAGACAACAGTTTTGAGAAAGACTTTTTCAAACTTATGAATAATTCAGTTTTTGGCAAAACAATAGAAAACATTAGAAAAAGACAAAATATAAAACTGGTTGATAATCGTAAAGCAGCTCTCAAACTTTCAAAAAAGCCTAACTTTGAAAGAGCTACAATTTTTGATAAAAATTTAATCGCAGCTCATATGAAAAAAACGGAGATTTATTTTAACAAACCAGTATACGTAGGCCAAGCAATATTAGACTTATCCAAAACATTAATGTTTGATTTTCATTATAAATATATACAACCAAAATATGGAAAAAAAGCTGAGTTACTTTTTACAGATACTGATTCCCTTATGTATCAAATTCAAACAGAAGATTTTTATAAAGATATAACAGCTGATGTGGAATCCAAGTTTGATACATCAGATTATCCAAAAGATCATCCATCTGGAATTCCAACAGGGTTAAACAAAAAAGTAATTGGGATGTTTAAGGATGAAGTTGCGGGAAAGCAAATAACACATTTTATAGGCCTCCGCCCAAAGCTTTACAGCTTTAAAATAGAAGAGGGCAAAAATGTTAAGAAGTGTAAGGGAATAAAAAAGTCTGTTGTAGCAAAAGGAATTACATTTGAACATTATTTTGATTGCTTATTTACAGGAGAAAAACAAATGCGAAGTATGAAAATAATACAAAGTAGGTACCATGATATATATTCCAAAGAGGTGAATAAAATAGCTCTTAGCTGCGAAGATGATAAAAGGAAGGTATTAGAGGATAAAATTCATACTTTGGCATTAAGATGAAAAAATATTTAAAAATTAAAAAACTAAAAAATAAATGAGTTACTCAGACCAATGCGGCGTAGGAGCAGGGGGTGTTGAGGGGTGCCCAAGGGCTTGTACGCAGCCCCCCTTATCAGAAGATCAAATAAAAAAATATTTAGAAATTTTACACAACTACACCAAAAATATCTCAGATGAGCCAAAAATGCAGCCCCAATGTTCAAATTGTGAAAACAGTGAAAATTTCACGATATATCAAGGTTACAAGATTTGTGAAGAATGTGGATCAACAAATGGGCACGTATTAGGTTACTTTGATCCAAAAGAGTACGACAGATTATATTTCAGGAAGAAAAGCGTCTACCAGCGAAAATACTATTACGAGAAAAAGATAAAACAGATTCCAAATTTGACAGGAGAGGAAAAGGATGAATTATATATAAAGTTAATGGAAATAGATGAGAAAGTTATGAAAGAGGTAAATAAAAAGTTCAGCCGTAAGAGAATGATTAATGTTTTTTATGTCGCAAATAGAATTTTGGGGGAAATAGGCTCAAAAAACAAAATTTCACTTAATATTTCATCTCAAACAAAAGAATATTATGACAAATGGTGGGAAAGTTATCTTGAACTAAGAAAGTAAATTTTATATCAATGATATAAAATTTTAATCTTGAACCACCCCAGAATGGAAAACCCAGTATAAAATTCCTGTTAAATAACCAATAACCTCATTTTCTTGAAAACCAGAGTCAAAAACATAAACACAGCCTCTTCCAAGTTTGTATTGGTTCCAGAAAGATCTAAAACCTAGATTGAAAATCATATGATTAGCCAATATTCCAGATTTGGTTCTTATAGTATGCCTGTAATGAGAAAGATTGTAAATAATCCTATTTAAGTCCATCACTTGGCTAAAATATTTTGCGTATAAATACTCATGAACAAGACAAGCTTTAATAAAATTGTCGTTATAAAACTGTGTTTTTACAGCTGGAAATCTAAAATTTACGTAAGCTACTATTTCCTTCAACATCTTTTATATTATACTTGGATAAAATAAATCTTTGTTTAAAGAAATAAATATTGAAATAAAATGAAAAAATTTATTTTAGCAAATGGAAAAAAGTTTTTTATACATCCTTTATATAAAAAATACGCGGCGAGTGAAGACGGTGTAATTATTCATGTCAAACTGGGAAAACCGCGAAAAGGAAATCTTTATCATGATGGTTATTTTCATATCGGTATATATATAAAACAAGAAAATAAGACTAAAAAATATTTATCGCATAGATTCGTTTACGAGTGCTTTTATGGCATAATAGAAAAAAACAAACAGATTAATCATATAAATTTTATTAGAACTGATAATTGTATAAAAAATTTGGAAGTCGTTTCTCCAAGCGAAAATATTAGAAAATCAATAAGAAACAAAAATTATACTTTTCTAAAAGATATTCGCAAAAATCCAAAGAGTGTTTTGGCAGTAAATTTGTTTTCAAAAGACGAAACAAATTTTAAGAGTTTGTATTCTGCTGGAAAAATGTTGGGAATAAATTCAGGCCATGTTAAAATGATATGTGATGAACAAAAATATTGTAAAACAGCGACTTCTAAAATAAACGGTCAAAAATATACTTTCAGATATCTGAATTAGCTCAAGGATTTAATCTCATCCAAATAATAAAAAATTTTTATAAACTCCTGACACTTTTTCTCATCTTCTGCGCTAACTCCTTCCATTTTAGTAATCTTATGGCAAAGGCTCATCGCGTAATCAAGACAAATTTGGTCGTCAATGCTATATTTCTCTTCCATTTCTTTTACCAAATCTTTTCCCAAAGAGGATAGAGTAGTTTCAAAATTTTTTATAAAATTTTTTTTTAGAGCGCGTATCTCCTCCATTTATCTCTTGCTTAGATTATTTTAGGAGGAGTTTCCTCTACAAACTTATTTTTATATTTTTTAGCAAACTTATCTGATATAGGAGTTTGATCAATTATAATTTCATCTATCAGTTTCATCCTATCAACAAACTCTTGTTTATTCCATTCATCTCCTCTAAGAGCTGCTCTTAACTCAACAAGTGTTTTTTCATATGTTGTATAAGCTATCCTTGATAACTCTATTTTCTTCTTGTAATTTTTATTCTTTCCAATACCCGCTACAATAATCCCAGCTCCATTTATAACACCTAACACAATAGGGTTAAGTGTTATTCCACCAGCAATTGTTCCTATAGCTACAAGGGTAATTCCTGTTATGGTAAAACTGTCATCAAGATTCTTATATCTTTTGTAACACCTTTTAAAACACCAAAATTTTTTATGGTAGTGTTTGTAAAAATCTTTTAAAACTTCAATATCCTCTTTGTTTAAAGATTTATCTATGTGATTGAACTCAAAGATGTTCATCATTTTATCCTTCATTTTATCCTTTGCGTAGATTATGCGGCGTAGCAGCAGGGGGGTTTTGGGGGGATGCAATCCCCCCACTATAAAACATAACTTCCATTTAACTTTTCCTGTAGCAGAACTTTATGATATTGCTCAGAATCAATGTCGTAAAAGTTTGGTGAAAACATTATTTTACTTAAAATTCCATCTTCAGTATTAAACATAAAATCTTGTTCGCGGGTGTATCTAACGGATTGTAAGCTTAAGATTGCGCTGTAGTTACTTATTTTAACTTTTGTAATATTTTGGCTAAAATCTTCTACCAACCATATAACAATTTTTTTTCCATTAAAATCACTTGGTAAGGTTAATTGACTTCTTTGACTATTTACAACCAAAATTACTGTATTACTAAGTGAGGAATAACGTAATGTTAATATAATACTTCGACCACTTGTATCTCTTTTATATAATCCAAATGATCTATTTCTCCAGTGATAAAATATTAAGCATAAAGTATATTTTGTAATACTAATATTAGGAGAAAAACTAATATTATAGCCGTTAACATTTAGACCCTCTTTTCTTATATTATCTATGGTTTTATTAGGTATACCCATATCTCTTAAAGTATCACCACTACTTGAAGATAAATAGTTAAAAACAATACCAGATGCGCCTCTTCTTAATTTGTAATTAGTGGCATTAGTAAAATCATAAACGTCTTCGAAATAATTTCTGTATAAATCGTTTATAGTGTGAGGTTTTATTTCCTTTACCATTCCAACTGTTGCTGCGCTATTGTCATTATTTCTATCAAGATTAACATTTAATATTTTTTTATTATTTGCATTTATATCAACATTGTAAACCACTTGTGTTGGTTTGATATCAAATGCGGTGTGATAATCATAAACTTTATCCGGATCGATATTGCTAACTTTTCCCACAATACCATAAGTAATTATATAAACACCTGAAAACTGACTCGGATAAGTAGCCAAGTCAGTTCCAGTTTGTGGTATATCAACCAAAAAATGAAGAAAGAACCTATTTCCAGTTGACAACTTCCGGAAATTAACTATTATTCTGTGATAATACATAAATGCTACTCGCCCATTTGATTGTGTGTACCTATGAGATAGTTTCCTTATACTAACATTCCCAATTGATAATCCTGTTGAAGTTCCTTTGTCCACGCTTATTTGAGACTTATGCCATAAAGTGTATTCAGTGTTGAGTATTTCCAAGCAAAGTGTGTAATCGGTATTAGCAGTTAACCTGTAAAAGTTGATTCCCATTTTGTACTTATATCCACCTTGGG
Source organism: Porites lobata (assembly GCA_942486035.1). NCBI lineage: Eukaryota > Metazoa > Cnidaria > Anthozoa > Scleractinia > Poritidae > Porites > Porites lobata. The sequence goes on from CALNXK010000162.1 coordinate 846,571, forward strand.
AATTTTTGTTAAGAGCTAAATAAATAACTTTGTGGTTATAATCGTGAAAGTTTCCTTGGTTTGGTGCTAAATCTCCTATTCTTTTTATGACAAAACTAGTTCTATCATCTATTTCATCAGTCCATTGAGACCCACTTGACATAAGATAAGCAAACTGGTTGTTGTAATGACTTGGTTGAACTGCTGTATGATGAACCAGTTTGTCAGCGTAAACTTTATTTACCGCGTCATTGTCTTGGGTTGGTTTACTAAGATTTATTATTTTATTATTACCAAGATTAAGGTTCCCAGTCATAGCAACGGTACCATCTTTTTCTAAATAATCGCTTAAATCTGGATCACCTGTGTTATCATCCACATACTTTTTGGTTGCGGCGTCTGTGTTTGATGTTGGAGTTGCGAGACCAACTATTTTTTTGTTTCCAAGATTTAGGTTATTAGTCATTGATACACTTCCATCTTTTTTTATAAAAGAACTGGTATCAGGTATTGAGTCATCAACATACTTTTTGTTTGCGCCATCAGTGTCTGATGTTGGTGGTCTAAGGTTAACTATTTTTTTATTATCCATGTTTAAATCATTAGTCATTGTAGATGAACCATCACGGGCAACATACTTTATATCTGTAAAAGCTAATGGTGTTGGTTGATTACTTCCATTTGGGGCTGGTAGGTTAAATATTCGATTATTAGCCATATTGAGATTACCTTTCATTGGGTAAGATCCATCTCTATCAAGAAATGTATTGTCAACATAATCTTTTGTTGGGGGTTCTTTCCCATCCAGTGGAGTGCTAAGATTTGTTATTCGGTATTGATCTCCCATATCAAGGTTAGAATTGATTGTTAGCCTTGAAGTAGGTACTGATTCACTTGATTTATCATCCACATACTTTTTGGTTGCTGCGTCATCATTAACTGTTGGTGTGCCAAGTTTGATAATTTTATTATTATTCATGCTTAGATTACCAATCATTGTATATGAACCATTTCTGTCGAGAAATTTGCTGTCTGCGTATTGTTTTGTGGCTGGCTCATCTGCATCAACCGGGCTTTTTAGGTTAAGAATACGATATTGGTCCTTCATATTAATGTTTGAGTCAACTGTTAATCGTGATGTTGTTGGTGTACCACCAGAATTGTCATCAACGTACTTTTTTGTAGCAGCATCAGTATTATTACTAGGTGCTCCAACATTTGTGAGTCTTTTTTTATTCATATCATAATTACCATCTGCAGTTAGACTAAATCCAACTCCTGGAGCACCCTGAATTCCTTTAGCAAAAGGATGATCAAAAGTTTGTTCGTTGAATATTCCCATTTTTATTATTAGTTTATATTACCAGTAAAATTTTTTGCAATGCGTTTTTTGGTTTATCAACGTATAGAAATGAATACGGTTTTTAGTTGCTGTGTGGTAATATTCTTTATTAACTCCTAATTCGGATGATATGCGATTTGCTTCTCGCGATGACGGAAATTCATAAAGGCAGTAGTGAGAACAATTCAAACGGATATCTTTTGGAGTTTTGTAAAATGATTGACTGAGATACACCACAGAACAATTTTTATGTCGTCCTTGAATAAAATAATCAATCAGGCACCTCTGGTTTTTATCACAAACGTAATCGTCAAATATCACAAGTTTTTGATTGTCTTCGTAATCAATTTCTGTAACCGGGGTTATTTCATCGTTACTCACATGAAGTATTTCATATCCAATTTTACTACTCAACTCCCTCATTTTTTTTATGAGTTTTTGATACTTATCCTGTTCAAGATTACGTGCGTAAAGATAAATCTCATCGTAATGCAACAGTGGTTTGATTAACATATGATATAACAAATTAGTTTTACCACTTCCACTGTTTCCACAGATTAACATTCGAAACGTATCCGCTGGCATAAAAGGAAATAACTGTTTATATTTTTTATCAATGTCATCGGCGCTATCATAATTTGGAATTTCCATTTATCTATTTAATAGATAAAATGGATATAGAAGAATTCAAAAAATTTGCAAGAAATAAAATTGAAGCTGACGCTTTGACTCAACAGGTTAGAGATGTTATAAAAACAACAAAATGGCAAAAACAAGATATGCGGGAAGGATTTAAAGAGACATTTAAACCACTTATTAAATCTCAAGATTCTATTAAAAAGAGTATCGACGAACAACAAAACGCAACTATAGCACAGCTCAAAGCTAATCAACTTGCTCTTACACAGGGGCTTAATCAAAACAGGATGGCTATAACTGAGGGATTTGATAAACGTGATGAAGTAAAAAAATGGGATTTGGCTCAATTACCTGGTTTTGAGGCGATTGAAGAGCCAAAAGAAGACGAAAAAGACGAAGAAGACAAAGAAGTTTTACCATCTTCATCAGATGAAAAACCAAAAATAGCAAAATTTACGCCCAAAGACTTGGATAGAAATTTAATGAACAAAGAAGCACAAGATATACTAAAATTGTATGGTTATGATTATCTACCTTCTGAGTATTTAGAAGAGGATGCTTCTACTATTGACAATTTAATTGATGGTGTTAATGAAGATTTAGAAGAGACTAATAAAGCAATAAAAAATACTGCAATTATTACACGTGACCCAAACGGTTATTATTTAGCTAAACCAGTAAGTAACAAACCACATAAAAACACATTAGATTTAATAAAAAAATATAACACATTAAGCATTTATGCATCAAATTTAAGTCTTCTTAAGTATTACAAAACAAAATCTGGGTCTGGGATGATTTACTTTAATAACCCACATCAACTTCTAAACAGACTTGAATTACTTGGTGGTTCAATTCTAGCTGGGAATAATGGTGTGATACCTGAGTTTTCTCAAATAGCACATCTTCTCAACCAAATGAAAGTGATCTCAAAAAAACAGCTAAATGACTTATTAAGGGGGGTTGCACCCCCCTAACACCCCCTGCTGCTACGCCGCACTAATGTAAGCATAAGATAAAATGGAAGAACGAGCTATTCACATTTCTTCGATAAACAGAGAAAAAAGAGGAACAAGCAGACCTGGTGATTTTACTATCAAATTTAACCCAACTTTGAAACTTGACTCTGAAAAGAAACATCAACTTGCTCTTGATCGATTGTCCATGACTTATTCTTGGTACAACATTAGAAGTGATTATAAAAACAATAAAATCAAATACACTCATGATGGAACCAACTGGCAAACAATTACTTTTACAGATGGAATGTATTCCTACTCAGATATCAATGATTACATTCATCAGTACATGGATCAAAAGTCTCATCACACAACAGATTCTAAAGGTACAAAAAAGTACTCCATCAATTTGACTTTTGTGTTATCTACCTATCGAGTTCTCATATCACTTGATGGTGATTATCAACTTGATCTGAGAGGAACAGAATTTGGAGACCTGATTGGATTTGAAAAGAAACTCATTACTAAAACAGAGTATGGATCAAAACTACCAAATATCACAAATTCGATTGATGTGTTAAATATCAACACAACCGCAATAACAGATAGCATAGTAAATGGAATAAATACAAATACCATTGCTGTGATACCAACCGATAATCTAACAAGATCTTATCCATTTACGTTTGAGCCTAAAAGACCATTGTATTGTCCTGTTTCTTCATTTCACATTGATGAAATGAGAATATATGTCACAGATTCACTTGGAAGACCTGTAAATTTTAATGGTATAGATTGGTTTATGACTTTGATACTTCATAGTATGTAATAAGGGGAACCTACGGACAAGCCCTTCGGGCACCCCTCAACACCCCTCCCTTTAACGAAATTGAGATGATAGAATTGATATAATATACTATTATAATAAAAATGACGAGACAATCAGAGTATAAAAAGAGATTTGACCCTGAATTGGGTAGTTTTACAAAACAACATATTTATGGCGAAGGAATAACAGATGTTTTTAAATCGTTTGGATCAAAATTATTTGGAAAGACAGTTAAAAAAGCTGCTAAAAAAGGCGTTGAAAAAGCAGTAACAGCAGCCGCAACAAAAACCGGTGAACATGTTGGCAAAAAGGCCGGTGATAAAATAGTGAAAATGTTATCAAACGGGGGGGTTGCACCCCCCCGAAACCCCCCTGCTAAAAAAGTTACTTTTAATAAAAATGTCGGGGCGGTATCTCAAAAAGAGATAGATCAAATGTTGAATAACCTTCTTAGTGGGGGTTCAACACGTAAGATTAAGGGGAACCTACGGACAAGCCCTTCGGGCACCCCTCAACACCCCTCCCTTTTTAGCAGCAGGGGGTGTTAGGGGGACGCAGTCCCCCTTATAGGGGGGTTTTGGGGGAACCGTAGGTTCCCCCACCCCATAAAATTATATAATTATTAAAATAAAATGAAGTCTTTTAGAAATCCAAAATATTTAGACAGATATGAAGACGTTGTTTACGACCTGGAACAGACTTTAGATGCGGCTCCAGCAAATGCCGCTCACCAAACTAAAACAGGTCTTAGATTTGTAGCTGATAACACAGGAGAATCCACTCCTTTTGATTGGTATAACGCACGATTATCAATGGATTTTAAAGTAAATAAGCTGGCAGATGGAGGAAATATAGCAGTTGATGACCATAACGGAATTGTAAATGGTAGTAACTCTTTTATAGAGAAATTAAGTATCCTAGCAAATGGACGAGAAGTTTATAGTTGTAATTATGCGAATCATGTTGTAAATATCAAGAATTTACTTGAGTATAATCCTTCATATGCCCAGAGTGTTGCTACAAACGAATTTTATTTTCTTGATACTTCAAGAGCCGCAGAGGAAAGACCTGCTCAAGCAACTTATAATAAAGGTTTTCATAGTAGGAAATTACTATTAGGCGTATCAGCCACAGTAAACTGTGAAATTCCTCTTAATAGATATTCTTTCTTTGAAGCATTGGAAGATAAACTACTTCCTAATACAAAAATCGAACTAAATATCGAGATTGAAAAAGATGCGAATTTAATTTTTCAAGGAGCTGATGATTGTAGAGTTATTATAACAAGACTACAACTTTTTATTCCAAAACTTACGTTTAATTCAGAAGGACAAAAGTTGTACATGGAAAATTATCTTAAACCTTACAAATGGACATATTTGAATGAAGTAGTTGAAAGATCAAATAATACACAGCAACAGACAGGTCATTTTAGAATTACAAATGCTATTTCAAAACCACGCCATGTATTTATTTTTGGAATTGATACGGCAAGAATTGATTCTCAAACGGCGAATCCATTTTTATACGACACTTTTGATCTGCCAAATAATGCTAATATATCAAGATGTTACCTGGAAGTTGCAAATGGAAACGAATACCCCGATATTCACTTTAAACCCTCTACAGATATGTCAAGAGTTTTTAGAAATGTAATGTCATACGTCTATGCAAATAATGATTATCAAGGTGGAACCTTACTCAATAGGAGTAATTTCAAAACTTTGTTTCCTTTTGTGTATTTTGATTTGACTAAACAGAAAATGGATATAAAAGACGGTGTTACAAAATTAGCATTTCATTACGAATTATCTGCTAATCCAAACGCTGATTATAATATTTACGCGCTAGTCTTACATGAAAGAGTAGCAGAAATATCACAACAAGATGGAAAACTATTGCTTCGTGCATAAGGGAATCCCTACCTTAGATACACCGCATATGATTACACAGAATTTTCCACAAGTTGTTATGATTACACAGAATTTTTACACAAGTTGTTAAAGTTACACAACATTTTTACACAACATTCTACACAAGCTTTTAAAGTTACACAACATTTTACACATCATTTTACACATTTGTGAAAAATTCTGTGTAATCATTTGATTGGGGGGGTTGCATCCCCCCCAAACCCCCCTGCTTCTAGAAGGTTCTAATGACAAAGCAATTTTTAAAATTAGATTTTGAAGATAAAATCTAATTATATCAAACGGGGAAACCCCCTCCCTTCGTAGCGCCGCGTGAGGTTACACGTGGGGGAAAAATACTCAAGCCCTTCGGGCACCCCCCATAACCCCCTTTCCTTGTCTACACCACGTAAAATAAGAATTTTAGTATAAACATTAAAATAAAATGTCTAATTATATGGAATACGGAGTAACACTTACAGATGGACAGAAGTCAAAACTAGCTTCTGCGATATTAAATCAGTCACCTTTGACTCTTCGGTTAAAACATTCGCATCTTAGAGGAAATGATGAGTTAATGTTGACAAAAAGACAGATTGCCAAAATAAATAAATCTATTGCAAATGGCACAGGATCTGATATAAAAATAAGTAAAACTCAAATTAGAAAATCTGTAAAACACGGAGGAAACTTATTTTCATCACTCGCATCTCTTGGAGCAAAAGTTCTTCCTTTTGCAATAAAAGGAATTTCAAAAGCTGTTCCCGCATTAGCTACAGGAGCTGCCACTGCACTTGGTGAAATAGGATTAAATAAAATCTTCGGAAAGGGGGGACACTACGGTATACCAATTACACCAGAGTTTTTCCCAATGCTACCGCCAATTGTAAGAGAATTTACCAAATCACAAATAAATCAAATTAACAAAGCTTATCAATCAGGTAGTGGAGTAGTTATAAAACCAACTCGTAAACAGATAGAAGGAGGATTTTTAGGTACACTTGCTTCTATAGGAATTCCATTAGCAGTTAGTTTAGTATCAAAGATGCTTGGTGGGGGGCTTCAGGTTGATAGACGTGGGTCATCTAATACAGCAAATGTTTACGTTCCACCCACAGATGGGGGAGGTTATCCATATCAATCACCTCCTTTTATTGGAACATGGTCCAACCCTATAGGAATGGGAGTGGGGGGGATGCTCCCCCCCAAAACCCCCCTGCGCAATAAAAAAAAAAACTCCAAAGGCAAGGGTTTACTATTAGGAAAAAACAGCCCATTCAACTCAATTCCCATACTAGGCACCATTTTGTAATTAAACCTCTATCCAACTTTGACCTAATGGAATGGATAAAAAGACTTGGTATAAAAAATTTCAGAGGAATATATAGTAGAGATGCTTTACCAGGGAAAATTAGAAAAGAATGCGGAATAATTAATCTGGATGATATTCAAGGTCCTGGAACACACTGGGTTTGTTATAGAAATGGGGATGGGGGAAAATTACGTTTTCCCCCAAAACCCCCTTTCCTCTCAGCATATAATGAAAACCCCCCTGCTGGTGGGGAGAGTGGTTTGTATGAGTACTTCGATCCGTTTGGTCTGATAATGCCAAATGAAGTATTAGACTATTTTCACACAGGGCCTGTAAAACCTATTGTGTACTCAATGGATGAAATACAAAATCGCAGCACTGTTCTATGTGGTTATTGGTGTTTATATTACTTATTTGAGAGACAGCGGGGTAATAGTATTTTAGATGTAATACATAACCCACATTTTGATAATGATAACAGCGATTTCATACAAAAATATTTTGGCGGGTGAACCTACGGTTCCCCCGAAACCCCCTCCCTTGGCTACGCCGCGTAATGTAAAAATAATATTTAACAAATATTATTTTTTTATTATATAAGGGGGACTGCGTCCCCCTAACACCCCCTGCTGCTACGCCGCATTAGTTTACAGAATTAAATAATTTCCTCGTACAACATTTTTAAGCGTATTAGATTTCTCACTTATTTCCATAAGCAACTCAAATACTTTTATAAATTTATTATCGTTTTCCAATCTAGCAAAATCAGCGTATTCAAAACTCATGTTTAGGCTATTGTATATCTTTTGAAGCTCACTTTTGAGAAAATTCGATCTAGTAGACATTTTTTATCTATACTATATATAAAATGAAAGAAACTTATTGTATCGTAGATAAAAGAGTAACTCCTTGTACTGAGCCAAGTGGTTACCAACAAGATAAAAGAGGTAGAACTCAATTCTTTTGTAGATGCGCAGTTTGTGGAAATAAAAAAGTAAGATATGTTAAAACGGGAACAGCTTCTCAAACTGGAAGTGGAAAAAGAAAGTCAAAAAACTAATTAGCCCGTCTGAAGGGGCGGGCGTCTTTGATACAGTTGTTGGTACAGCAGTTGATGGATTTGTACATTACGGGCTTCCTTGGATGGGTAAAAAAGCAGTTGAAATGGGGCGATATGGAGCAAGTGAGTTAATGAGAAACAAAAATCTTCAGAAGAAAGCTGTAAATTATGGAATTAATAAACTCACTCCATTTATTCAAGATTCTGTTGGAACAGCAATGGATCAGCTGTCAACAAAAGTGAGACCAAAGAAAAACTATAAAACTGACAGAAAAGATTTGGATGGAGGTGCGATAGATATACACAAGCAAATTGGTAAATTACCAAAACCAAAAGGTGGATGGACCTTGCCAGGACATAAATATACAGGCCCTTATAATGATCTTGAGAACCAAGTAAGATATGATCCGGAAACCGGTGAAATATTAGAAATTTATGATCAACCAACTGGGCCAACCGATGCTGTTGCCATGCAGCATGATGTTGATTATAGTGTTTGTGGTGATGACCGAAAGTGTAAAAATAAAGCTGACATCAAGATGGTAAAATCCTTAGATGCTATTCCTTGGAAAGAAAGACAATGGGGCCATACTTTGGCTAGAACAATAATTAATACTAAACAAAAACTTGGACTTGGTTTAAACGCGAGTCGGCGTTGAGTAGTGATTGGTCTCAACAATTAGCCGACGAACTTCACAAACCAATCACAAGAAACTTTCAAAAAAGATCAGTAATCTCAAACGGTATTGATGAAATCTGGGCTGCTGATTTAGTTGAAATGCAAAAGTTTAGTAAGTGGAATAAAGGAATAAAATATCTCTTGATGATTATTGATGTGTTTAGCAAGTATGGATGGATTAGGGAGCTGAAAGATAAGAAAACTGAAACTGTTAGTAAAGCATTCGAGAATGTATTCAAAAATAAACGTAAACCTCAAATGTTATGGACAGATAAAGGTTCTGAGTTTATCAGTAAACATTTCAAAGAGTTTCTGAAAAGAGATGGAATTAAACTGTATCACACTGAAAACGAGGAGAAATCTAGTGTTGTTGAGAGATGGAATAAAACTATGAAAAACAGAATGTGGAAGATGTTTACTGTGAATAACAACACTGTTTACTGGGATAAGATAGATAAACTAGTTGATGATTACAATAACGCTAGACATTCAAGTATAAAAATGACTCCTGTTGAAGCAAGTAAAAAGAAAAATGAAAATAAAGTTTGGTCTAATTTATACGGTGATTTAATCTACTTGAAACCTGGTAAACCAAAGTTTGCAATTGGTGATAAAGTTAGAATATCAAAATATAAGAGGCGGGTATTTGATAAAGGTTACACACCAAACTGGACAGAGGAGATATTTGTGATTGATAAAGTTCTGCCAACAAAACCTGTTACATATTCTATTACTGATTTGATGGGAGAAGAGGTTAAAGGTTCTTTCTACGAGCAAGAATTACAAAAAGCAAAACAGCAGACATTTAGAATAGAAAAGATTATTAAAAGAGATAATAAGAAGAAAATGGCATTAGTAAAATGGAGTGGTTATCCTGATAAATTTGACTCATGGGTAAGTTCTAAGGATTTGGTTGATTTTTAATACAAATAATGTATTAAAAATAAAATCCTATTCACTCATCATTCTCTTCATCAGATAATCTTAATTCCTCAAATCTATCAACTAATTCTTCAATGTCATCTTCATTGTCCTCTTCACAAACACTTTGCTCTTCGTCGTCGTCTTCTTCAATTGTTAATAAAGACTCTCTAGGTTTGAGTGGTTTAACATAGCACTCGTGAACTTTTATTTGCAGAGATGTAACAGTTTTGCTTATAAAGATGCCTTCTATTATCAAAGCTAATTTCACATTACAATACTGGTTAATGAGTTTAAAAGGATTTATATCTTTTCCTGCCTTTCCCTTAAACAAAGATAAAATTTTCTTTGATTTTTCTGAGTAAATAAGTTTTGCATAAAGTACTGGTGCAGATGAGGGATCTTTTCTAGTTTTCTTCTTTCCTTTTTTATCAGTGTACTCTTCTTGTTTGTAGTATAACGGTGGGGAAAGAGATGAGGCTAAATCTGGTCCGTATTCATTCTCTAAATGTTCTATAGACAAAGATGTTAGACTATTAATAGCACCATAAAACGCTTTTTCTTTTTCATTTGGTTCGCTATCTTTTGCCCAAAGACATACTGGTATACTATATCCTACTAACTTTTTTGTTTCTTGATTTCTCTTTTCACTAACACCAAAGCTAAAAAGAAATGGGGTTTCGATTACAAGTGGGCCTTTTTTGTTATTTTGGTATTTAATTTCAATTGGTATACGCTTGTATTTAATGTTACTATCTTTTACTTTTGTCTCTTTTGCTTCTTTAAAAATAACGGTGTCTTTGGTTAAATGATCGTAGCTGGATAACTGCATTTTGTTAATTATAATTTATTTCTTAAACTATAATTTAAAATTTCAATTTTATTTTGGCCAGAGAAGATTAACGGACCAGTAGTTACTCGATTCTGGATTTGTATAAGTTAACTCTCCTTGTTTATTTTTTATCTTTGTAGCTCTAGCTAAATATTTATCTCTTCTCTCTTTATCCTTGTGTATTAAGTAGTCTGGATATTTTGGAGAACCAAAATGTACTTTCTTTCCGCTTGGAAGCGTAGCCATATATTTATTATTTTTTCTGGTTGAGTAATCAAGTGATTCTGCACCAAGTTTTTTAGCTCTTCTAGTTAATCTTGTGAACTTGTCTCCTGTAAGAATAAATTTTTCGTTTGGAGGAACGTAATCTGGATCCTCATCGTGTCTATATCCATCATCAACTATAAAATCCAAATCTTCTTTTGTAGGAGTAGTTTCTCTCGATCTTGGTTCCATTTTTATTTAATGGTTATAGTAAAACAAAAATCTTATAACAAAAATGTTATAGGATTAATCATCAAAAAATTCTACATCTATTTTGGAATGGTACTATGTTAGCAGATATTCTAATAAGATACTAAAGCCTGAAATAATAAAGAATGGCTATTACAGGGTTTGTCTTATGAAATCAAGAATTATCTATATCATTTTCTGCATCAGAATCAAAATCTATATCTTCAGCTAATTTATAACGGAAAAAATGATTAACAAAGGCATTCTTGAATTCAGGTAATCCTGGGTATTTTTCAGGCTTCTTTTTTCTTAACAAGTTGTACCTTAACTGCCTAATGTCGGCTATATCTGAAATATCAATGGCTAAATCTGTTTCTTCAATTAACTTTCTAATAATCTCCATTATTTCCTTAGCCAAAGATCCTTCAAATACATCATCATAATATTCACTCTGTGTTGTTAACAATAAATTCAAATCTCGACATTTTTTATTAAGATCAACATAGATATTGTAAACTTCAAGTTTATGACCTGTATATACTGGTAAAATTTCACCTCTTGGAGTTACATTGAACGACATTCTAATTTATTGGTTATATTAAAACAAAAATCTTATAACAAAAATGTTATAGGATTAATCATCAAAAAATTCTACATCTAATAGTGTATTAAATTTGTCTGCAAAATGTAACTCTGTGAGACAATCTTCATCTTTCATCATACTAAATTCTGTAATATTTGGGAATATTATTTCAATATTCTCATACGCTTCATCATAAGATTCTTTTACTTTAACTTTATCGTAATTACTGAAAAATGCCTTCATATCCATTATTCCAAGTGCAAATAGGCCGATAATCTTTTTAGCACTTTTATCAATTGCTTTGAGTTTTTTATAAGCAACTTCACTCTCAAATACTAAACCGTGTTTTGTGTAAGGTTTGGTACTATATTTCGCAAACCTTTCATCTTCACTGTTACTTTGCGAGTTATTTGCGTTACTTGCGGATTTGACTCCCATCTTATACAATTTCTTTGTAATCTTTAAGCTTAAATTCAATTTTATTTTTTGAATCACTCTGGTTGTTTATTTTTATAGTAGTTATATAATGAGCTATACCCGCTAATCTCGTAAATTTAAGGTACCCCCCTTGCGAAACAGGGTTGAGCAGGGGGGTAACTTAAAAGTAATGAGGGGTGAGCGGGAATAGCTCATTATATAACTACTTGCCTATTCCAGAGAGCCGAAATCCAAGTAAACAAATACAAATGTGGTAAGCTGTCCACAAAGGCTGAGTTTTTCCCCGGGGAATCTATTCTGAGATTCTTTCACCAATAGCAACACCGTAAATTATTTGCGTCATGGCATTAACATTACGACCAATCAGAGGCTGTCTCCAACATTCCGGGGAAACAGGAACACGATTATGGTCGGCGATTCACAGACGTCTCTTCTGCCGATTTTTTCTGAGGGAGGGAGAACGTCTGTAGGCTAGCCCTGCCTCCCTCCCCTCCCCCTGGGTTTCGTCACTCATATCTTTGTTACATTGATCAAGGATTACAAAAGATAGCTAGTGGTAACAAGACCTCAGCAAGCTTGTTAGAGCTTTTCTACTAGGATATCTCTCATTTCCTATGTTTTTTCTTCAACAGGTATTGCGTGAGCACGTACGGTAATGTAAGAGTTTATATGGGTTGGACTCGCGTTAAGTTCTAGTGTCTTTGTAGAAACAAGTTTCCTGGCTGCTTTCCTAAACTTTTTCATTCTTACTGCATATATTACGGGATTGACTATGTATAATTGAACAAATATAGTGCAAAAAACGAGTAATCGATGCGATTCAGGGCAGACTTTACTTGACATATGGGGTGGGATAATATGCCAAATAGTGCGAGGAACAAGGGTTAGAAAAGGGACCACGATAACTATAAATAAAGTCACCGTTAGTTTCCTCTCTGTTGAAAGAACTGGTTTTGCATTAGAGGGAGGATTGCTTTTTACAGTTGAGATAATTATGACATACGAAACTGTGAGAACGACAAGGGTGAGAAAAGTGTGTCAGATGCATTGACATACGGATTTGCAAGTGATAAGCGCAAATAAAGAAGAGCAATAGCAGATGACAAAGTCAAGGAGAACAACCAACTACAAAAAACAATGATGAGGTAGTCCCGCTTTCCAGCAAGACAATGTCTAAAGGGGAAAAGTGTTACGTGTAACCTCTCTAACGAAATCAATGAAATATTAGCTAATGAAGCCACTGGAAGTAGCTCTGTCACTGTCAAATACACGAATGATTCGCAGCTGAAAGCTGTTGAAAGTTCCAGGTCCCTCTCCAGGTTATCTGGTTCAAATATTAGTAAAAGTCCGGTCGCTGTTCCCACCAATTGTTCCCACCAGTAAAAGATGACAACAAACTCGATGACCAATGCTGCAAACCAGGCTCTTTCTTCTTTTTCAGAAATAATTCTACCACTCACTCCAAACGTTCCAGCATTATTTCATCCTCACCAAGTGTTAAAAGAATACAAAAAAAACAGCATGTTAATGTGAGGAGTAGTAACGCAAAGAAAAAAATAAAACAAGAGAACAATAAAAGGATTCCTTCTCGGTTTTCCAATAAAGTGCGTTGACGAGTGTCCTACCGAGCACTCCAAAAAATGACACCACGGTAAGTGACTGTAATTTTGCACTGATGTATTGCAAAATGGGTATGAGGCATTTACTCTTATTTATGGTAAGTGATAAATCAGGTAAAATAACAATGATAAAAAAAAAACTTGTAACTTGGGGGAAAAAATAATGTTCTTTTTACTTCATTAAAATTATTAAATTAAGGGAGCTTATTCCTTATTAGCCCAGTGACTTACCTTGGGCTTACTCGCCATTGGCTGTTATTAATATTTTTAGGAACTTATTTCTTGCTTTGTAAACATTATGGCAAGAAATAAACATTACATTAAGCGTTTCGTTTTCTTTTTTCTTCGTAATAGAAGGTAGAAAGCTAAAATTCGTCTATTGATCAATGCTTTCGACTGTTGATTTTGAATTCCGGCTTTCCTGTTTGACCTGTGGCTACTAGCTACAATCCTATCTACCACGACAATCCAGTTACCTGCAACTTCTGTTCTCATTCAGCAAAACCAGCATGGCGACTGCAAACAAAATGATATGGCAAGCTTTGCAGAAGCGTTGTACAAGGCGCCGACGAAGTTGGAACAGAATCCTTTTTGAGTGTAGATTTTTTAATTCCTCCAGAACAGTACGCGAACACATATATGACAGTTTTGATTAGACGTGTGACATGTGAAAGTTTGTTTTCATTCGAGGACAAAGAAAAGTTTTAAGCAGCGAAATTCACCTTCGAGGATTTCGACCTCGTTTCTTTCACGGCGGAGCGCTTGTCCCTTTCTGAACGGCGACCAAGTCAGCATGCCAACCTTTTTAAAGAATTTTCAGGTTAACTTACATTTCACAAATTATGATGCTCAAGGAAAGTACGTTATTGAAAGGAAATGTATGTATTTATAAATGTTTTATGGACGTGTTATATATTTCTTATAGAGCTTCCAAGATAAATTGGGAAATGCGCCCGATCTGACATTAATTTTTGCAATGTGCTCACGCCGATTTTACTTGTGGGAACAGATCCACGATCCAGTCAGTGTTACGTGAATTGCTTTTAACGGTAAACTTATGCGTTGTCGAAAAAATTTTTCAAGAAACAATTTGTCCCTTTATTGTTTTCTGTTTTTTCATTCATAACATTAGTTGATAACATGGTCGTGAGACAGCATCTAAGTCTTATTACACGCATCACTTCTGCGAAGATGTCAACGAATTTTATGCAATTTTTACTTTTGAGTTCAGCAACTACTGAATTTTGCTTGAAAATATGTGTTACTAGTTATTCTTGATAGATAGTAAATGATTTTTTAAAGGTTATTACGCTATTAAAAGGTCACGCAAAAACCGTTTTTGAAGTAACAACTTTAAGAAATAGCTTCTCTTACGGTGCTTGTCATTTGTAGTCGACTTTGTCTTGTTAGGAGGAACTAACACATTCCTGGTTATTTGTGGAATAAAACTGTATTCCGTTTAATTTTTCGTCAAATATTACCTCGTAAAACAGTAACTGCTTTTTGCACTGCATCATTTTATACATCGCCGATACAAGTTTCGTGCGACAATCTCGCTTATCAGTAATTCCATATTAGTAAGTAAATTCTGATTGGTTCCCTAAAAAACCCCAGCATTGCGACAAAGTTATACGCTTCCGGGTTATATGCTTCTGATGTTACTCTAACAATGTTTACCACCGCAGTTTGCGTGCTTTTTCTTAATTATTACATTATTTTATTTCATTTTTTATTATTTCGCCATTCATATCTTTGTTACACTGATTAATAAAGATTACAAACGATATCTAAGCAAGAAGACCTCTGCAATCTTGTTACAGCTTTTCTAAGGAACTCTCCATTTCTTATGTTCTTTCATCAACAGGTATTGCTTGAGTACGTACATGCAATGTAAGAAGTTCCAAGGGTTGGACACGCGTTAATTGCAGTGTCTTAGTTTGTAAAAACAAGTTTCCTAGCTTCTTTGCTAAACTCTTAAGCAGGTGTCGGCACGGGATTCCTCCTGCAGATGTATATTTTGTTTTCCAACAATGTTTATGACCGCAGTTTGCGTGCTATTTCTTAATTATTACTTTATTTTACTTCATTTTTTTTATTATTTCGCCACTCATATCCTTCTTACATTGATTAACTTACAAACGATTCCTAGGCAAGAAGACCTCTGCAATCCTGTTACAGCTTTTCTAAGGAAATCTCCCATTTCTTATGTTCTTTCTTCAACAGGTATTGCTTGAGTACGTACATGCAATGTAAGAGGCTGGACTGGCGCTAGTCCTGGTGTCTTAGTACAAAAAAGTTTTGTGGCTGCTTTCCTAAACTCTTGCATTCTTATTGCATATATTAGGGGATTGATTATAGAATTGAATAAATAGAGTAAGACAAACGAGAATTCGATGCGGAGAAAGACTGCATGACATAGTTTACTCTGTATGTGATGGGCGATAACAGTCCAAATAACAAAAGGAAGAATGGTTAGAACAGAGACCACGTTAACTGTAAATAAGGTCACCGTTAGTTTCCTTTCTTTTGAAAGCGCCTGTCCAGCATTAGGGGGAAGGGGGATTGTTTTTGACAGTTGAGATAATTATGACATATGAAACTGTGAGAATGAGAAGGGAGAGAAAAATGTAAGATGAAAATACATAGGGAAATGCAGGTGATGCGCGCAAATCAAGAAGAGAAAACACACATGACAAAGTCAAGGAGAACAACCAACTATAACAAATAGTGGTGAGGTAAACCCGCTTTCCAATAAGACAATGCCTAAAGGGGAAAAGTGTTGCGTGTAACCTCTCTAACGAAATCAATGAAATATTAGCTAATGAAGCAACTGGAAACAGATCAGATAATGTCAAATACACGAATGATTGCCAGCTAAAAGCCTGTTTAAGTTCCAGGTCCCTCTCCAGTTTATCTGGTACGAAACATGATAAACGTACAAGCACTGTTCCCACTCTTCCCACCAGTAAATCAGCCACAGTCAGATTTATAATAAGGTACGTACTGGGCTTGCGTAAGTGACGGTTTCTTGTGTAGATGGCGAGTGTAAAGGCGTTCAGCAAAAAGATCACAATACACTCGATGATAAATGGTGCAAACCAGGCTCTTTCTTCTTTTTCAGAAATAATTCTACCTGTCTCACAACAAACATTCCAGCATTCTTTCATCCTCACCAAGTGTTACGGTGCCCGCTGGTATCCCTCATTTCTAAAGGAAATTTGCAAACAAAACAGCATGTTAATGCGAGAAGCAGTCACACAGAGAGAAAACAAGAAGAAAGAATGAAATAAAAAGATTCGAAAACTATAAAAGGATGACGTCTCAATTGGCCCATAAACGTTGTTAACAGATGTCCTACCGAGTACTCCTAGCAAAGCAAGAAAACTGCTATATTTTCATCCAAAGCAAAATATTCATAAATAAAAAGTTAATCTTGCATTGATGTATCGCTAAATGGGAAGGAGGCATTTACCCTCCCATATCTATGACAAGTAATACATCAGGTCAAATAGAAAAACGATGTTCCGAAATTTGAGCAAAATAATGACAAAACTAAGCTTTTCTTTTCTATTTCTGGTCGTAAATATAGACGATCGACAGCTAAAATTTGTCTATCGGTCTGTCTATTTGTGCGAGTTTAGGGTCACTTATACTGTAAAAGCAATTGAGAGTGCCTTGTGGCTTGAAATTTAGGCGGGAGTTTATTGCTGACACTACCTGTCTGCGATTTGCGGGTACAAATTTTTGCAAAATCGTGGATTCCACAATTGTGGATAAGACACGAGCCTAGGCCATATTTTAGGTACGACTGATCTGGCAATTCGTAGAGGATGTTATTTTAATTCATATTTTCCGTTTGTCATAAAGTCGTCCAAATGGAGTTCAAAGCTACGACGGCGCTATCCCCCCTGCCATTTTTTCATATATTCAACCAAAAACGTGGTGAAACTCTTCGTGCTAGAAACGTTTCGACGCTTGCACGCTTTTAAGGCCTGTTTCAAACGTCGTGCTACTGCTGTGCTAAGCTGGCTCGACTGTAGCTCGACTGCAGCAAGACAATAGCACTACTTGGTTTCAGACGTCGATTTAATTTAGTCGAATAGAACAGCTGTTGCCGAAAACAAAACGGAAAAATAAATAAACGGTTTGGCAAGCCTTTAAATGTGTTCTAATGTATTTATGATTCATGAATTGAGTTCGGCACGGCGGTAGCACGACGTTTGAAACCAACTCGGGCTACTACTGTGTAGCACGGCAAGGCTTGCCGTGCTACACGGCAGTAACACGACTTGGTTTCAAACGTCGCGCTACTGCCGTGCTAAAGTCGAATTTAATTGGATCAATTGAGTTCGGCACGGCGGTAGCAAGACGTTTGAAACGGGCCTAAGTTACTTAATACGAACCTTTTGATAAGACTACGCTCATGATACTACAAGTACGGGCATGACTTTTCAAACGCAGCCCTTGTGCTTTTGATAATCACTTTTTAGGTAGTACACCACCTGTGCCATCCTGCCTATCATTTTTGAGTTAGTTCTGAGAATATAACAGGACTGAAACTTAAAATTCGTACTCGTAGTTAACGAGAAAATATCTAAGCATAACGCTTCATTTTGATATTTTTGGCCTTCATGTCATGCATCCGTTTAGAAAATCCTCGAAATCCGCCAAAAATCATATCCCTTTAAAGTTTTGCTTCACATCATATGTACAGTATCTCTGACTATCGTAGAACAAAAAGAAAGCACGTAAAGAACTCATAACTTCTTTTGGGCCCTTGGACTTAAAACTCACCGATTATGTCCATGTCCTATATTCTTTTAATACACTGCTTTGTTTGTCAGAGTTCAACATTTTGCATTTATTTCGCAATAAATTAGCCCAAATTTAGAGAATTAAAATGAACAGGTGAATTATATGCAAAATCATTTGGTTTCAATTTCTCGAAAACAAAGTTTAATATATAATTTCATCCTTTACTGAGCTGTTGTCTCTTCAGTTTAAGTCCAGCTCTCTGAACTCTGTATTTTTACTAATAATCTTCCTTATAAGTTTATCAATATATTACTATTTGTTAAGCAATCTCGCTCTCCTTGCGCGTTTACGCTAAAAGCAAAAAGAGGTTCCTTCGTGAATTTGGCAAACGTCACAACAGTTTTATTGTTGTCTTGACATTCGTCCATTATCATTTTTGATGAAGCGTGCTCCCAAGTTAAGATGTTATCACAGTGCTATTAGTGAAAAGAAAATATATCCCGGTTTCTCAGCTATGTTGCAGATAGGACGGTATAGAACCATAGTGAAAGTAACGCGGCCATAGAGCCTATCATAACTTTATACAAATTAAGACTGAGTAGAAACTAAAAGAAAAAAAGCACAAAAATAAAAAGCAAATTTGTCGTACATGAATAAATTATGCACCGCCCATCTTATATTAAGCCTCCTTTTCCTCATTTTAAAACCCTATATATGCAGACTGGACCGGCGAGTATTATGACAAAATTATTTGTCTAATACCGATACCCTGCAGCAAATCGTCTCTGAAATCAACAGTTGAGCGATTGTGGCGGCGCGATTTCTTTGCTGGAGCGAAGCTGAGCCACGCCGATCTCGAAAGTGGAGCGTCACATATCTGATAGGTTTTTTGCCATACTTTGGTGCCGTGTGAAAGTTGAATAAAGCTTTCTGGTGCAGAAGGTTTCTGAGTATAGAGGGGTGGGGAGGGCTATGCTAGATTCTATTCACTGAAAGTCTATTTTTATGGAGGGGGGATTGGGTCAGTGTAAAATATAGGTTCGATTAGGGGCCACCCGTGAAATGTTTTTCCGACTGAAAAATCCTCATAGCCCTTACCCACAATGAACGTCCTCAAACAGATAGGAAAACCTATTCCTTAGAACGATTTATGATAATACTACCGTAGGTAAGCTGTGGTTGCCATAGATACCTTTGACATACACTGTCTAAACAGCCTTCAATTCCATACTGCATATAACAGGTGCTTTTCAAGTACCCTCAGAGAAAATCCTCTTATTGATTCCGCTTGCTAAAAAACTGATAAAACGTTTTTAAACCGTTTCATTCAGCTTAGAAATATTCATCTCTAAGGCTCACTAATCGTATTATCAAATAGCGTCGACATAGAAAAAAGTTCAGCGTAAAAGTGCATCAAAATATGTCGCTTTATGGAGCAATAATTCTGCGTTAATCAATTATAGTAGCTGAGCTCGAGCGGAATAACACGTAATATAATCGACCATGTATTTGAATGTCTCTTTTAGGGAATGATAAATGAGTTAACATGACCGCATCGCAGTTGTGAATTAGGGGCAGGTCCTTCTTCGGAATATCCCTTAGTTATGGAAGAACACGAATGATCATCCTAAACTTGTACAGAAGTAACAGTTGCTTAGAAGTATGTAAAAGGCGCGCGCCCCGTTCTTTCTTGCGCCCTATTACTTCCAAGCGCCTGCTACGCAGGCTAGGACAGAAGTCACTGTAGACACTCATCTTTTGATTAAACTAGTTGTTTCCTCTAGACATAGTTACTCACTTTAGCCTTCTTCTTTTCTTTTATGAGTAATTTTTCGAGGAAACTCACGTGTAGGTAGTCATCTTTGCGATAAATTTGATCCCTGCCTGGAAAACAGGCTAGATGAGCAGGTGAAATTTATGCAACTTTTAGTAAATACGAAATTAATAATTACTCTTCCTTTTTAGGTTGGTAAAATGATAATAAAAAAGAAGTGAAGACGAAAATGTAAAAGAGGACGCTCGGAACCATTAATTTAGCAATTATTGGGTAAGGATGAGTATGATATGAAGATTTATGGAGATCGAGAAGCTAAGGTATTTTCCGAAGAGGCGGATAACAGCTTCCTATTTCTGCATAATTCTTTAAATTATAAGAAAGCTGAATCCAAGAATTGTTTTATTATTGATTTAAAATAATTCCTAGTTTAAAAACAAGCTAAAACATCCTTACCTCGATGTTAAGTCCCATTCTTCATTTGACTGTTTCAGAGCGAGTTCAGGATATTAAACAATTATTGCACGAATGCGTTTTGGATATGAGTTGGCTATAGTCATCTCATATCCAACTAACGCGAGTGGAATAATTGTTTTATTAAAAACGCCCACAAAATATAAATACTGTTTTTAATTTTGAGCAGACGCGTACAGTTACAAAATTTGGAGAACATGGTAAAATGGCAAAATTACCATGATGGCTAAGCCAATCAGAGCTCTAGAATTACATTATCCAATGATTCAGTTTTTAATAAAAAGGAATGCCTAGTTCTGCAGATGTTCTTAAAGTAGCAGTTGTCCTTCGAGTTGTGTGCTGATGTTCTTTCTATGCTTTGAGGCAGTATTCTGGCTACTTCTTCTTCGCAAAGCTGTTCCACCATTTTCCACATGATTCTAATGCTTTACCAAAAAAACGAAACCTCGTGCCCAGGACTTCTCGGTTGCCCCCTTTTCTATTAACGTTTTATTCCGGATATCAAAAACATCTTCCAAATTTGTTCAGCACTAGCTGGTTATTTAGAATAACCCGTGGGATCTGAGCCAATCAAAAGCGGAGATATATTTTGAAGGAATCGAATGACAATGATGCTTCGGTACTTTGCAAGTCTCTTTTAAGGTGGCTCCGTAATTAATACAAGAGCATTTAGCTGTGACAAATTTTCCGTCATAACTTTTTCGATTTTAACGCGATGGCTGCGAAACTTTGCAAAGAACAACATATATCATTCGGCAATAATACGAAATATTCCGATTTCATTGATGGTAAATATTTCTTGAGAAATTAGCGCTTAAAAGGACCCTAATGTTCGAAGAAAATCGCGTCTAGTAAAAAAATTTGCTGATATTTTTTACTGAAATTTCTGGTATCGGCTTTAATTGATATAATAAATATGCCAGAGGAATTTCAGAAAAATCGTTGGAGCAGAAGTCCGTAACTAAAAGTCGCTCAAAATTCAGCTGCGAAATTGTTTTGGAATTTCAAAAATAAATTACTATCAGGAAGAAGGAGACACCAGTTTGAATTTTCGGGACAAGTAAATTCAATGTTTGCTAATTCTGAAAACAAAAGCCGATTGGCTATCGTGCTATTCTTTAAAAGGTACTTTTCAGTTTTAGAAGCACTACAAATTGCTCCAAACCTTGCTCTGAAGTAGAATGACTTGTTCCTCGACATTTTTAAAATATCCCTTGGCAGTTTTGGTTCAAACTCCTGCTACATACATTTTGATGTATTGCAATGCATCCTCAACGGCTTTTCTTGCTGTACGTTGTTTCCAATTCAGGAAAAAGGTATTGGGATTGTAAGCTACCTTGTTTCGAAGCTCAGATAGAACTGTCCAGCACCTTTGTTTATGACCAGAAAATGAGCACGTGCGGCAGCTCTGCGAGGAATTCGCACCTCAGCCAGGGGGGACGAATGATAATGATACCCATGTCTGAGAACCGATCTGTATAAACATGTATTGAAGAGCAAAACATAATAATCAAGAAAAAATACCCATTCATTGAAGGAAGGAGTGACAAAAATTTCAGAGTTGTAAATTTATTCACGGGCAGTATTTTTGCGATAATTTTATTTTGCACTGTGATGTTATTCGGTTCACAGGCATGGTCATCATTGTCGTTCGTCCCCCCTGGGTAAGGTGCGAATTCCTCGCAGAACTGCTGCTCGTGCTCATTTTGTAGTTATAAACAAAGGTGCTGGACAGTTCTATCTGAGCTCTGATACGACGTAGCGTCCAATCTCAATACTTTTTTCCTGAGTTGGAAGCAACGAACAGCAGTAAAAGTCGTTAAAAATGAATTGCAATACATCAAAATGTATGCAGCAGGAGTTTGAGCCAAAACTGCAAAGGGATATTTTAAAAATGTCGAAGAACAAGTCATTCTACTTCAGAGCAAGGTTTGGAGCAATTTATGGTGCTTCTAAAACTAAAAAGTACCTTTTAAAGAATAGCACGATAGGCAATCGGCTTTTGTTTTAAGAATTAGCAAACGTTGAATTTACTTGTCCCGAAAATTCAAACTGGTGGCTCCTTCTACCTGATAGTAATTTATTTTTGAAATTCCAAAACAATTTCACAGCTGAATTTTGAGCGACTTTTAGTTACGGACTTCTGCTCCAACGATTTTTCTGAAATTCCTCTGGCATATTTATTATATCAATTAAAGCCGATACCAGAAATTTCAGTAAAAAATATCAGCAAATTTTTTTACTAGACGCGATTTTCTTCGAACATTAGGGTCCTTTTAAGCGCTAATTTCTCAAGAAATATTTACCATCAATGAAATCGGAATATTTCGTATTATTGCCGAATGATATATGTTGTTCTTTGCAAAGTTTCGCAGTCATCGCGTTAAGAACCAAAAAGTTATGACGGAAAATTTGTCACGGCAAAATGCTCTTGTATTAATTACGGAGCCACCTTAAGAACATCAACAAAATGTGCATAGTTTGCTATTTTGTTGTTTTTATTTTGAAGAGCAGGATTTGCTTTCAGTCCACTTTATTTCACCTTATTAACAAATTAGGTACACATTGCATAATTGTCTCTAGGTAAATTTGATGCTACAGCCTATCAAGGGATAAGCGGAATTTAATAAATATATGTCGATATATGTTGAAGCGAGCAACCATCAGGCTACATGATAAACCTAGTGTTGAGCCCTACGACAGACACAATTTACGTCTTTATGATAACTAAAGTTAGTTATTCACTATATATCGTTTTCAGTCAACAACCAGCGATTAAACTTGTTCAAAATTAAAGGTAAAACCTCAGCGTTTTAAAAACAAGCCACAGTCAATCCACATTGTTCTACTTTGCTTTACTTCTCACCTTTTTAAATTGCTAAAATGAAAAGAAGCAGTAAAGTGGAAAAAAAAATACTATGCTATTCTTTGGCCACAGAAATGTTAAAAACTATATTTCCATACCTTTTCTTAAATAAGTTTTGTTACGCCGCAAAATGTAATAAAAATTTTCAAACGCAACATGAGATAACTTTTCTAACGCATAATGTAATAACGCAAAATTTAATAATATGACATGCATTATATTTTGAAGTCAGTATTGTGGCTCAGTAATCAGTAGCAGATTCAGATTTTCATTTAAACTACAGGTTATTATTATTGTTAATATTATTCTTGATATTAATATTAATATTATTATAAATATTATAAATTAAATAACAGTTGAAATAAGGAGAAGCAATCATCTATAGAGAACCGAATCGTACATTTGTTTCCGTTTTTGAATGTAATACAGGTGCCAACTCAGGAGCATTAGTAGATTCTTCTGTTCAATTATTGCACATTTTCTGTTAGGTGTCTGAAGCTACAAAAGGCAGAATTTAGGTTGACAACTGGGGAAATGCGTCGAGAGATAAAAAGGGTGATCTCTTAGGGCGATTAACACTCGCCGTCAAAAGCACTTGACTTTATTGTAAAAAATAGTTCTAATTAAAGAGTATTCCTCCGACTGTTGGTGTGAGTATATCCCTGACTACTCAAACCAAATGAATAAGACGTACTACACAATACAACTTGTGCGTTACCGGGCAAACACAATGTTTTTGTGGCATCAGCTCAGCTCTACTCCAAAGAAAAACATTCCGTTGCTGGGCGAACTAAAAATTTTTAATTTTGCGCTGTCTGCTTCTGAGGCAAACAACAACTACTTTGCCAGGTAAACTGTTTGGATTCTATAAAGCTTGAGAACTTCAAAATAAAAGAAATTTTGACTAAAAAATACAGCATTAAAGACACATTCAGAACCTCGATTAAGTGAAAAATTAGCAAAAAGTAAACTTCCGCTAAAGTTAGCTGGTTCTCGTGAAAAAAAAAATGTGACAGATCGGATATCTTTTATTACGTGCTTTTTCACTATTAGGCCCGTTTCAAATTTCAGGTTACTGCCGTGTCGATAGAAATTCGGTTTAAGCACGGCGCTTTGCAAAATTTGGTTTCAAAAGTCGTGTTACTGTCTGGCCGAACTCAATTCATATATTCTAAATGCATTTGAATAATGCATTGAAATTTGATCAAAGCGTTTTTATTCCTTGTTTTTGACAGCAGCTATTTTAATCGAATGACTTACATTTTGTGTTAGTATTACAATTTGCAGCGACTAATACATTTTGCGGCGTAACAGGTTTTCTTAGCCTGGCAATTTAGTAAAATGTAGTGAAGGGAGAAGGGAGAAGCGCGAGTTGGGAAATAAGTTTCCAGTTCATCTATAGCTTTTTCGACAAGGTGATTTTTTATTATCAGTTATCATTTTTTTATTATCCAAGATCAATTATAAAGGATTTCCCTGCGCGAAAGAACTCCACTTCTCATTAACCAATTACTAAAATTTAAAAAGTGTTTTTTGATTCCTCAAAGTTTGTTAACCTAAGTCACTGTCCGCATTTTTGCTACCACCCAATCATTATTGATTAATCAATTTATTTCTCAATTTGTTTTCATTACGTACTATACAGCACGAAGTTCAATGGACTCCACAGGCATCGACTCTCTATAACAAAAAAGTTTCCTGGCTGCTTTCCTGAATTCTTGCATTCTTAAAGCGTATATTATAGGATTAACTATGGAATTACATAAATATATGGCAAAAAATGTAAGGTGAAAGCGACAAGTTATCGAAAGGCTCAACTCTCCCCATATGTGTATCAACATAGCTACCCAAACAGCCCAAGGTAGAATGGTCAGGAAGGACGCCGCAGTCATTACAAATAAGGTTATTGATAGTTTCTTCTCTACTAAAAGCTTTGATCCAAAAATATGTGATTGAGGGCTGCTTTTGACATTCAAAATAATAATAACATAACAGACTGTGATAATAAGAACGGTAATAAAACAGTAAGACGCAAATACGTTAAAAACCACTTTAAGCTGTTCACGTAAAACAACTAAAATGGCCATCATAAATGCAAAAAGTAAGGCTAAAAGCCAGCTCAATGTAATCACCCCAAAGTATACTTGTTCACGTATCAGACAGTGTCTAAAGGGATAAATTGTTGCGTGCAACCTCTCTAACGAAATTAATGAGAGATTAGCTAACGAAGCAGCTGGAAATAATGAGTTCAGGGTTAAGTACAGAAATGCATACCATGGCCCGTTGAAACTTTCTCTAAGTATATTTTGGCTCTCCAGGATATCTGGTTCGAGTAATGGTGGAAGAACAGCCGCCACTCCAAAAAGTAAATCAGCTATAGTCAGATTTATTACCAAGTACGTACTGCGCTTGCGTAAGTGACGGTTTCTTGCGAAAGTGGCGAGGGTAAAGAGGTTTATCAAAACAATGACAATCAATTCGGTGAGTAAAGTTGCCATCCATATGCTCTCTTCTTTTTGGAAAAGCCCACTGTCATTATAAGCTCTGCAATGGTTCATTCCAACAGGTTAAGTGTTCCTCTTGTTGCATTGGACGCTAATATGGTTCTTCTTTGATAAAACTATAAGAAAATGAAATAAAACATCCTATGTTAGAATGACTCAGAGGAAACAGAAAAAGATGCAGCAGTCAAAGGATAAAAAGAACAAATTTGTTGAAATGGTTTGCCCGAGGCACCCACCCATGCATCTTACTCTAACAGAATCTAATAGGTCAGAGGTGTCTCTGCAAGTATGTGTTGAGCTGACGTGCCCCGGAGGTCATTTCATTTCTCCCCAATTGATGGCTAGAAGCATACATGCATTCATTTGTTATAATAATAATAATAATAATAATAATAATAATAATAATAATAATAATAATAATAATAATAATATATCTTTCAGACTGAGGAGCAAAAGAGGGAGATTAATCAAGACCTAGGAGTAGAGTGACAGTAATACCCATCATGATTGGTGCACTTTTAACTGTCTCGGGGAATGCATAGACCGCCTAGTAGGGGATGTTAAGTCTACTAGATATTTTTGGAAGCGCACAGTTGTCAATCACCCTTGATACTGCCCATATCTTGTTATGTCTCTAACCTGCGGGATTGCTGCTGAGACATGGCTGAGAATCCCCAGAAAAAGACCTGGAGAGGATCACACCATAATAATGATAGATTTAGAAGCTCCTGTAAAACCAGAGTAATATAAAAAGGAAACGGTAGAAGAAGAAGAAGTGAAATCATGGAGAGAAACGAACATACATGGTCAGTTTCTGAGGCGGCGGGAAGAAGAGGGTGTTGACATCAACGGAAGAATTTGGAATCCAGAACTGAAGCGAGAATCTGTCGTGACCTGTGCGGCCCAAGAATAAGCTTGGAGGTCGTATTATATTAACACTTAGAGCTAGAAGGTGGAAAATGAAAATAGAGACGACACCAGTTGTTATTGGGGCGCTAAGGGTCCTTAAGAAGTAGCCTGTGAGCAAGCTCTCCGGGGCGCTCTGGCAAAAGAAAGGAAAGCTTGCAATTACGTCTCTGGAATTTGAATATCGGCATCGAAAAGGTCGATGCGAAATGCTGATTGGCGGAGATGACATTAGTAATGACGTCATTACCCTTGGAACGTGTTTTTCAATTTTTGTTTACATTCGCGCTTGTTTCCGCTTCGTGCTGATTATCGGAAAGTTGACAGCTCAGTCGACAGGGAAAGACAGGGGAATTGGAGGTGGAATTAAAATTCCAGAGACGTAGTTACAAGCTGCTCTTCCATTTCCCGCCCCGCCGCCTTAGTGCCCGGGGAGCTTGCTCGCAGGCTAATTAGGAAGGGGCTGGAAAAGTACGTTGACAGAACTCCAAGAACAACTAGCGTCAGGGTGCTCCAAAAAGTACTCTTCAGCTAACTCTTTGCTCCTTGAGGGCCATGGTTTGGACTCTGTGCTTCAGAGATTAAACAAGAAGGCCAAAGATTACAATAATTCTATAACAATAATAATAATAATAAGGAGAAAAAGAAGACACTGAAAAAAGAAGAAGAATTTCCACTACCTTTTGGGTTTCCTTACCACTTAGCTTTTCGAACCATCCTATAACCTTGATAGCGCTCCTTTAAGATATTTTTACAAGTCTCTCGAGAAACATCAGCAAACAACGAAGAGAGGACAGTTCATATGTGTGGTTCGACGATGAAAACAGTGATGAAAATATATACAAGTTGGTATGTCACAGAAAATTTCAATGGATTTTTTTTTCTCCACGGAGATCAAAGTCATGAAACGATTCTCATTAGAGAGAGAATGAGAAAACTAAAATTTTATTACCAAATACGTTGGACAGTTATTACAAATTGCAACATCTATCAGTAATCTTTTATATTACAAAGTGCGGCACGGTTTATTACAAATTGCGACAATAATTACAAAGTGTGATAAATTTATTAGAAATTAGGACAGGTATTAGGAGGTGCGATGATTATTACAAACTGCAACAGTATTATACTTAAAACGTTCAATTTTATCTACCCAAAAACGTATTTCGAACTTTTTGTCTGTCATCTTTTCTATTCTTTAAACAAGTTTTTACCCTCTGCAACTCCCACTTATTTATGCCGCGCCATCTTGACGGGCAAGGTTTTGATCGGTCATTCTAAAGCCAAGTGCCTAACCGTAGGTAAAGAGAAAATTCTTGAGATTAACTCCTCACACTTTTGTTCTCACTGTAATGTGCCCTCTCCCTCCCCAATGTTGAGCCACGCGTATTGAAGCACTGGGACCATTGAAATACCCAAATCAACTCTGGGGAAGGGGAAACGCACACAAGTGTTTCAAGATTTTTGACGAGGATTGTTGATTATCATTTTATCAAATTTTAAGGAAATGAGAAAAAAATTGCAATTTATGCGTTAAGGCTGCATCTAAATATTTTTCTTTATGGAAAATGAATGTTGCATTCATTAAAACTCACAGCTAGAAATATATCGAATGGAAATACTCTTCGTTACGCTGAATCTGATAGGCATCTTCTACCGTCAACAGTAGATTTGGTATTCTAATGTTCAATGCTTCAAACCTCTGTATTTTTTTTTTACAATTTTTTTGTGCGGTTATACGCGTCACTTGAGAATTACCCTTTGGTGAAAGAAAAAAAAAATGATCACCCCAAACATGTACAGAATTCTTTCTAATTGTAGTTGCTTCCTCTTTGTATACTTACTCGCTGTAGCCGTCTTCTTTCTTCTTTTGAGTAGCTGATAATACAATTCACCCCTTTTGCATTTACTTCGATAGAAATTTGGTCCTCGCATTGAGAGCCGATAAGCAGGTGAAATTTATGCAGCTTTCAGTAACTCCCATGATAATTACTTCTCCATTCTAAGTAAGGCTAGCGCATGTACCTAAATTTAATGACAGCCCAATGCGTTGAATAATATATGAATAATATTTACGTTTGTCTTTAAAAGTCATCTGACTTCTCAAGAAACAGTTTTATATCGGAACTGACAAGCCTGAGACTCTGAAAGCAGTTACTTAGTGTTGTCCTTATGTTGGTCGCCATATGTTCGTTATTTGATCAAAGTTCCCCCATCAAATGTTTCCTAATATTTTACATGACAGTTGATTATTCCCCTCAATGGCCTCTTGTTTCTATAAGCAACTAGCAACAAACAAGAATGAGAAGCGATATCGAAACAAATTTTTGGAACAATAAGGCCATGTCATGACACACCATTCTCCTTACCAGAGCTGTGATCTTTTTTATCAGCGCCACATACCGAGAGCTCTGGCTGGCGCCGATAGAAGCAGAAAATCCTTAAAATATATACGGACTTTGACTTTCTAGACCATATTCCCTAAGGAAAAGGGGTGGGGACTGGAGATGGCAGCCTGCGTAGCTGACGATTTCTTCCGGGTAAGCGAAAAAGAGCTGCCAGGTTTCGAAGGCGCCAGGGAGCAAGTAAAACGCTAAAAAAAGATAAGCATTTTCCTGTATTAGCTGGGTTAAACCCTCTGTAGGTCCCTCTGTAAGATTTTTGATCGATGTGAGAGAAGGTCCACTCTGTACTCTCATCAGGCACAGTCAAATTCATTATCAGATTCGCATTACGTAACTTACATCTTTTACTTTAATAATCGATGAGAGTTCAAGCGTTCACTTTAAAAATGATAAGAGACTTGTAGACAGAAAGAAGGCAAAGATACGTCTTCTTCGGAGACGTTCACAAAGACGTTTACTTACCGTGGTTAGTATAACCTAACCCTAATTTTTTTTTTATTTAATGCCTATTTTATTTAATGCGTATGTATTGCACAGTAAATTTGAATATTACAACTGGTTTCCTTCCCAGCTGAATATATTGTTGTTTTGTTTTGCTTCGTTGTCTTTGTTATAGTTATTGTTATCTGTTTGTTTGTTTTTGCTGTTGTTCGAGTTGTCTCTATACATATAAGTGATGTCTATAAAAGATGAGCGGTACAAAGTTACGCTGTAGAAGGAGGAGGTCTAGGAAGCTGCTCTTTGTATCCACTGAGCGTCAAAGAAAGTTCTTTTTGCTGGAGACAAGCCAATGTAAAATACAAATTTGATCCCTAGGGGACCACCCTTAAAATATTTTCCAAACTGAAACATCCTCATAGCCCTCAACCGTAAATAATAAACGCCGTCCTAACCCTCGGACGTACACGCAATTCATACCCCCACCGTGGCACAAGGGGAGTGGGGGGGGGGGAGGTTGAAGGAACCCCTCCCTGCAGTTTTTGATATGTTGCAGTATATATTTCGAAACGATTTTGCTTTTAGTGGAAAGCCTTTGATCTTCTCAACGAGATGAGGTATATTTTGTGGGTGGTGGCGCTGCTGGAGGCCTGTGACGGCACCAACAATGGTCGCCATTTTGGCCGCCATTTTGGATTTTACCAAGAATTAGAAATCAGGTTAAACCCCCTTTTGGTGCTTGAAACGTAAAATAACACATAAATAAACACTTTCCATCATTTCATCCACAAGCTGTACTTTTATTGTTGAAAGAAGTTGAAAAACTTGCAATTTAATTCAAAAATGGCTTGACCACCTGCTACGTCATATCTCGTAACCACAGTAGCTGACCATCACTAAACTTGTCAGGTGCTGATGTTTTATCGTCTAGGAAAAAAAACTCAAAAAAAAAGAGGGGGTGGCAAAAACCACCTCCTCCCCCACATCCCTCCACCTTGAATAATGTACGTCCCAGGGTTAAGAGTTTTTCCATGTTGGTTGTCATAGACACGTTTGACATAAACTGTCTAATCATCCTTCAATTCCAAACTACAGTTTAATAACAGGTGCTTTCACTACGCTCGCTTAAAAAAAACTGATAAACATGTTTAGCTTAGAAATATTAAACTCAGCTAGCTAATAGTGAGTTATTGGATAACGTCGACATGGAAAACAATTCGGCATAATGAATAAAAGTGCATAAAAAATTCTGTTTTTTGGACAGAAAATGTTGCATTAATTTATCCTTTTATTGGCGAGAGCAACTTATAATTTCGAATGGAAATATTCTCGTAACGTACGAACCTGAATTCGAAAGGATGGCATACCTTTTATCCTTATCAACAGTGGATTTGGATGTCTTTTTAGAGAATCGTAAATGAGTTAACATGGCAGAAATGAATTAATAACACTCCTTCCTCAGAATAACCATCACATGGGAAGTATCACTTAGCTATTACAGATAAACCGTCCTAATGATCGAATGATCGATAATCCCAAACATGCACAGAAATGACTGCAGTCACTTAGCTTTTGATTAGAATAGTTTCTTCTTTTAGAATACTTACTCGTACTTTAGCCTTCTTCGTTCCTTATATGAGAAATTTTATGAGGAAACTCACATGCTTACATTCACTTCGCGATAAATTTGATTCCTGGATGGAGAACAGGTGAACGGGTGAAATTTATTCAACTCGAGCAAACATGAATTTAATAATTACTTTTCCCTTTTAGGTGAGGCTTGCACAATTTAATTTATGACAGCCCAGCGTTATATATGCCTTTCGAGAAGCAACTCATTACATAGAGCAAGCCAATAACCCACTTTCCATGTGTTAAAATTCTAACATGATTCCGAGGCTTTGTGATCATTTTTCTGAACTTGGTTTGGTTTTCTTTGTGCTCAAGTCTCTTCTGGGTATTTCGAGACAAAGAGTCGTGAAAAATTTTCAATTTTGTCGCTAAAGCCTCGGAGTCATGTTAGAATTTTAATATATCGAACGTGGGCTAAACGATTGGTTTTGGAGGCAGAACATTGACCTTCCGGTTGTCCACATGTTTCATTTTCCGTCACGTGCTCTCTCACGTGTCCTCACACTTCGCATGATAACTGACAATAGGCAAACTTCGTATTCTCCTACGGCCCTGGGACATTTAGCATGATCGGCGAGGCTAATGCGCGTCAAAATACAAACAATCATAAGAAAATTGCGGCTCAATCGCTGGAAAACGATGGAAATCATGAAAACAGTAAGATTTCAAAGCTCAAACTTTACCAGTGCCGGCTCTGTTTCAAAGAACAAAACTGTGGGAAGATCTGGTCGTGCTAACAGAGAAATGAAAAAAAAAAATGAAAAAAGAAAAAAGCACAAGGCCAATAGACAATAGAAGAAGTAAGCTAATGAATTTTGTCAAAATTTCTATATTCGATTCATTTTAATTTTCATATTTCTTATCCATATCTTATCAGTTTTAGTCGAGTGTATATCTGTTAAATGGAGCAATTCATTGCCAAACTGCTCAGTATTTCCGTGTTTGCCGGCGTAAAGGTCTGTGTCCCACTTCTCGTCGAGTGACATGTGACAGAAAAAGCCTATTTCGATGAATGTAATTAGCTACATTTATAAGCTTAAATAAACTTTACTTTTTAAATCATCTTTTTTCATTTCGGTGGAAGAACCGTATGCTGAAAGTCATCCCCGTCCTCATAAATGATTTTCCACCGAACGTACTTGTTCGGAGTTTCAAATACACAAGATTTATCTTTCATCCCCCCCGTTAGAAAATGTCAACTGAGAAATAGATGTTTTAACTCTCTGAATTGCAGGCTTTCCACACATAAGTAGAGACAGTTTCTGTGTACGTGTAACACAGCAACAAGCAAACGTGTGAAGCGTTACCTAAACAAATGTGTGAGACAGTGTGTGTCAGTACATATCGCTGCAAGAGCTCTGCTTCTTTAACAACTCCCCTCTGCCACATCCACCACAAACTTATAAACGAAAGTTACGGTTGATAAGGTTTTACTCGACAACTGTACTGTGAAAAGATAAAAAGTATGGCTAAGTGCCAGAGGCAATTTGGAAATGAGTTACTGTCCAATTCTACAACGGCTGAAAGTGAGACCTGGGACCCGTTCTTGAAAGTCCAGCTAACATTATGGAATCCGGAAAAAAAAACCACTCCGAAAACCGAATAACTGTGAAGTTTAGTGAACAGGGTTAGGAAATTGATTGAATCAAGTTTCAGGTCAGTTTGCTCATTATAATGACTCTAAATGGAAAATGATTCACCCAGTTTCCTAACCCTAATCACCAAACTACAGGGTCATTCGGCCTTCGGCTTGTGCTTCCGCCGGATTCCGGGTTTTAGGCAAATCCTAAGGGGCCCGCTAAGTCGCCCGGTATTTGCACCCCCACCTCCCCCGCCGACCCACAAAACAAACAAACAAGCAAAACTTACGTTGTTGTTTACTTTATTCTATTTTTTACTCTGAGAATTTTCTTTTTATCGACTAATACAAACTACTGATTTTCTTTTAAGTCCCTCTCAAAATGTTCTACGAACTCAAGAAGGCAGTTGCGTCTGTTATTCTTCAAAGGGGCCTTGTCACGAAACTCTATTCCTTAACACGACAATGCTTACTTCATTACAACTGCGGTTAGCTCGAGTCAGTTTAAAGTAAGCTGTACGACTTGAGGCCTGTTTGTCGTGTTTGCATTCAAGATCAAAGTTTCCATAATTTTCAAAATGAAACCGTGAAACTATTAACGAAGTTAACGAAGCAAAATTGACTGATTTGTGTGAAGAACTGCGCTACTATTCAACAGGTTTTAATTTTAAAATTTGCCTTCAGGCCCGAAAAAGACTTTGGAAAAACGGGCCCAAGGTTCCAAGCGGTCACATTGGCTAGTATAGCGCGCGAGAAAGCCCCCCTTAAATATCCTACAATTTTAACACTACATATTTCTTAAAAATACTTTACTTAAGAAAAGTAGATAAATCTCTACCAGTATAAATAAACGTTAAATAAATCCAGCGTTTCCGTACGATACGCAAGCATTTGATAATGTCACAAACATGTATGAAAACCCTACTAAAAATGCATTCCATAAAATATTTCGTAGATTGAATTTCCGTTTTTACATGCACTATTTAAAGGCTGACTGATGACATGATAAAAATGAATTCACAACGACTGAAATCGTTAAAATATCGCTAAATAGGCCATTTGCACGATGACGTCATTTTACTACCACGACCAGAATCCTTCAGGTTTTGTTTTCTTATGCAAATTAGGGCTTTTGTTATTTAAACCTCGCAGGGATTACCGAATTTTAATATGAAAGTTAAAACGGAAAGGATTCTGGTCATAGTAGTAAAATGAAGCCATCGTGCGAATAGCCTTTCGAGGTCGGGTTACCATGGTAGCAATATTTCTGGATCCCAACAATCTTTCTTGACAGAGACGACCATTTGCACTGTCCAACGATGGTAGAAAAGTTTGGGCTAACGTTTTGCTCCGGATTGCAATCATGCCCGGGAAAGCCATACATGTGAAACTTTGTTTATTTTTTCCCTACCACGAATTGCTGAGATCTGAAAATTTTGCTCCCATGATAACGTGACGTAACGGCTTCTCCTCTCTATTGTTCACTCCACAATTGACCTTTAATTTGAAAATAAGTAAAAAGGTTAAAAACTACCAGCGAATGCCATCACGATTGTAAGAAACGTATTTCTTGATACTCGTAGAAATGGAGGTGTGCGGTTGAGAACACTCGGTACATTGTTCACAGTTACAAAAAGCGCTCTGAATGAAGTAAAATCGTTTCCGTAGAAAAAACCTACAAAGACTACTACCGCTACTTATAACTACAAATTGATGGTCAAGATTGATGATTAGTGAGTTGACCTTAAAAGGAACTGTTACTGTTACAACAAATTGACGTCAGATATGAATAAGTTCACACTCCCTTAAGCAAAAGGGGTGAAGAGGTAAACGTAAACAAATAAAATAAAAACAAAAATAATAATAGTAATAGTAATAATAATAATAATAATAATAATAACAATAATAATAATAACAAGAAAAACATGGATTCGCGAACGGAATAAAAAATAAAACAAACAATTTAACAACCAACAAAACAAAACAAAACGCTTTAGGCCTACCAAGCGCAACGAGACTGACTTTTCTTTCCTTGAACCTGAGTTGGTTGATTCCATGAGAGGATAATTATCCCCTCTTGTTGATTCTTAACAAGTAATCACGTCATATCTCACAATGTAGGATTCTCTTCATCAATAGGCAACTGCCGAGTTGCTCC
Source organism: Porites lobata (assembly GCA_942486035.1). Classification (NCBI taxonomy): domain Eukaryota; kingdom Metazoa; phylum Cnidaria; class Anthozoa; order Scleractinia; family Poritidae; genus Porites; species Porites lobata. Next base: position 881,617 of record CALNXK010000162.1, read on the forward strand.
AAGCCTCTGTTTCAACTCGAGGTTAAGCGTAAAGCCATTGATATGAAAATGATTTTTTGGTTCCTATGGAAATGAAAAACACCTTTGCACTTGACCTCGTTTTGAAAATGTGATTTTTTGGGGACTCGGAAACGGCCCTTTAAACGTCAATTTGTTGTTACAGCAGAGAATTGGTACACTGCACCGGTACTACTTAAATCAATCTACATGACAATGTTATAGTGTCTATCGTCTTCCGCTACAAGAGTCACCATGGGCGTGTACTTTGACGCGTCATCTAAAGAAGGGTAATACGCTATAAAATCCTCCTTATCTACTTGAGAAGGACGAATAACTTGTATGACTACTCCAAGAGTGTATCCAAGCAAACACATCTCCACCTAGAGACAACAAAGCATTGTTAAAACACGGGTAATCTATATAAAGTTGAACCTCCACTGACAGGCATCTCTCTACAACGACCACTTTCCTCTGTACCCAAGGTGGCCATTGTGGAGAGGTGCAACTGTATAAGGTCTAAATCACAAAATGTTCTATCTATGGCCTTGTCCAACAAGTGTTTATTCAAATTGCTCAGTAGTGGTAGTATCCTAACGGTACCTCAGTGTAAGGACTAGGTCCTAGCGGTAGGTTCCACTTCCGTTGGGCGTGCTTAGGCCAGAGTAGCTGGCGAGATTTAGCACGCGCAACTGTCACATTTAACGAGTTTCCTCTGGATTTTATGTCTGATTCAAAGAACATTTATAGTACACATGCAGGCAAGGGTGGAGCAGTGGTGAGAGCACTCGCCTCCCATTAATGTGACGCGGGTTCAAATCTCTGCGACGATGCCATATATGGGTTAAGTTTGTCGTTGGGTCTCTCCCTTGCTCCGAGAGGTTTTCCTCCCGGTTCTCCTGTTTTCCTCTTTCCTCAAAAACCAACTCTTCAAAATTCCAATTTGAAACGCACGGACACATTAATTTTAAGAACTCTAAATAGTTTCACGAGTAAACACATTACAACCATTTTTACAAGGGATGTTGTGTTTATGGTTTAGCGTTACTGTTAGCCCTCCATTTGAGGGAGTTGCGAGAAGTCACGCGAGAGCAGCACGCGAAAGGAGACGGGAGTGCGAGGGGCGCCCTAGTTGCTCGGTCACGTGTTCTCTCGCGGCTTGCTACACTCGCTATAAATGGAGGGATTGCTCGCAGGCTGTTACTATGCATACTTTGCTAAGCTCACCTGTTCCAGTCCTCCCGTGTCTCCCGTTCTGTTTAAATGATTAATTAACAAGCCCCGCGGCGATTCAGATGAGTCACGGGCAAACAATAGCATCGCAAATACAGGAATATCTTCCCCACGGCTGAGCATTGAATACAAGTGAACAGCGGCATCATACATCAACAGTTTGGTGGCCTCAAGGATCTTAAATTCTTCAGTTTCATGGTTGAGCAAGGACAGAGTAGATTCTATTCTTTCTGGTTGGCCAGGGAGGTCACATATTTTGCTGGTCTGTAAAGTAAATTACAATCACATGACACGTTTATGAATGGAAATTAATGAAATGACACACACGTTGGACATCCACTCTAGAAAACTAGCTGCACATGTCCATATACATTTTTGAAAAGCAAGAGGTTCAAATATCATTTATGTTGTACCTGGTTGCTGAAAAAGACCAAGAATTTCTCTAGGGTGGTTCTTATTTCCTTCTTTGGAACAGGTAATCTGTTGGCAAAGCTCCACTGGTCAAGAAAAGAATGTGAAGTACAGATCTGCAAAAGAGAAAAGCTCATGCTCAAACTCAGACTATAGGTTGAAGTGTAGATTTGGACGACACTTCCTGATTCAGGCAGTGCAGTACATGATGCTTTGCAACACACAAACCTCAGAACAAAAAGTGCCATAAATCATTAGTTGTTAGGCTGCAAAGACTTTCAAACAAGAAATAATTTAAAGCAAGAAAGAAAGACAGAAAGAAAAAGTAATTGGGGCAATTTCAAGCAAAATTTTGACTCAGATGACAAAACCACATGTACCCTTCCTAGTAGCAGACCTGTGAGGACCAGACCAATGGAGTGGTAAAAATCTCAAAGGAATGAAAAGATCAGTTTATTTACTCACTAAACAAGTCTACATGTAATTATGAAAACATAACACACCACAATCCTTGAGGTGACCTTTTCTCAAAACAAGACATAAATACAGTGGAACTTTGGTTAATACAAACACCAAGGGAACACGCCATAGTGTCCTCATTAACCAACTGTTAAACTAAACTGTCAGGTGTTGACAAAACTGTCCACTATGAATGAGTGTCCATATTAAGTGGGTGTCTGTAAAGTAGGGTTCCACTTTACCATAAGTATATTCAAGGCTGTGCTCTAAGAAAAATTGAAGGGAGCCCAGTGGCTCTGAACCTCTGAAATCCAGGGTGCCCAGCATATGATTTCTATGAAAAAACTAAGATTTTCTAGTTGCCTGGGAGCAAAAGTTGGGTGCCACTAGGCCACTAGGTGCTGCTAGGGCACAGCCTTGACATTATCAAATTAATTTTATCAGTTTGTAAGACCAAAACCTTGTCATGAGAAACACAATTAAATACCACAAAGACACACGTGTTTTATCTCAATAACATAGCATGCAAAAAAGATGTTCAGAGTAATAAATCAGCTATTACAGACATTTGACTGCACTTCTAAACCACAAAGCTGGGCTCACCTTTTCAAGTTTAGGCTTCTTATCACATGTAGCTGTAAACAAATTCAATACAGGGAGTTTTCCAGCTAACACCTGAAACAGCACTGCTCTTATTGCACAGTAATTATCTCCTCTTATTTGACGAAGATGGTGACACCCGGTAAGTGATGATATGCGACCATATCCCTGCAAAATACACACAGAACTTGAATGAACACTGTACATGTACCTACAGCTACTTACAGTAAACCTGCTGTACTTTGTTCTTGCTACATTAACAATATTGGACAAGGCTGAGAATGGTACATATGTTTGAATGAAGCATTCTGCAGATTGTGGGAAAACACAATCTAGTAGTGACTTAATACTACCTTCCATGGTTTTTTCAACTTTTGACAGGGACCAGTTAGCAAATATCCATCAATACCACAAGGAAAAAACACTTTAATCACAGTAAATTTGCCAAGTTTGCAACATCGCAAAATTACGATGATGCTTTGCCTCAGCATGTACGGTGGGGGACAACCACCATACAAACAATAATAATAATAATGCCTTTAATTAATGAGCATAACACTAAATAGCCCAAGGCTAATAAACTTGTGGCCCTCAAAACTACTGAACATCTGTAGAATTTCTCCACCTTAAGGAGCATCTTTGCTGGCCTTTGAAGTATCACCTTTAAACTTGGTAAGTTTACTCAGTTCACTATCTCCAGCAGTGTTGATGGATATATTTTGCTTACTTAAAGTTACTTGAAGGAAAAGTAACCATGTGACCAAGGAAAAGGTAGTAACTATGTGAATGGTTACCTTTTTCATAGCAGTTGAAGTAGGCGTGTCACTTTTCCATTCTCTTAATGCATAGTCCTTAATTGGTACAGGCTCACCAACAGAAACAAGAGGCTTTAAAGCCTTGTCATCACTCAAGCTGTCAGGTTTAAAAGCATTTTCTTCATTATCAGTCTCATAATCCCCATCGTAACTATCAGTCTCTCGCTTGTCATGTGACCAAACTTGGTCAAGCTCTTTTGAGAGAGTACTTTCATTTTCAAAGTCATCACTGCTTGTATATCCCGTATCATGGTGACTTTGAACCTCAGCAAGTGGCCGCTCATCATCAATGTCTTCTACAGGGTGACGGTTTATGTCATCTGAGTCTGTCTCACAAACCTCCCCATCAGTGCACAGGGAACCCAGGCTATAGAAGCACTGAGGCTTGGGCAATGTGATTCCACATTGGGCACAAACTACCTCAGTTTTTGAGGCATTAGCCACGATATCATTAACAACAGAATTTCTGTGCGAACAAGCACTACTTGACTCTTTCTCACTTGATGTAGATATTCTGTCTTTTTTCCTACGTGTCTTACTCTTAGAATCCCGAAGAATGTGATCTAAGCTGTCACAATTATTGTCCAAGAGATTACTGTCAACATTGAAACTTTCATTGTTTGATGAAGAACAAATGGGTGACTTTTTAAAAGGGTTAAAGGATCCAATGCTAGTGTCACATTTTTCACCGAGTTCACAATGTGACAAACTGCTGTGTGAATCATTTAAATCATATTTTTCTTTTGCCTCACTCTTCATGGACATAGGTTTCTTTTGATATTCACCATCCATTGCTTTCTCAACAAAATTCTCTGAAAGACAGCGGTGAGACAACAAAGATTCTCTCTCATGGGACACAACATGAGTCCCTCCCACCCTTTCACCAAACAAGCTGGGCCGTGTTTGGTTCGAATTCATTTGATACAACCGCGGTCTCATAGTGTGTTTGTTAGATGCCTTTGGCCATGACTGAGCTCCGCTGGCTTTCGATTCAATGTCCTTAGAAGCAGAGATATTTGCTGCAACTTCAGTTAAGTCATCTTTAGTCTCCTTTTTATCACAGATATCTCCTTTATCATCTCCACTGAATATTATGTTTGCCTCTGCCTTGTCATCAGGCTCTGGACCACAGCCCTCACTTTCTTTGCTAGGAGATTGTGGATTATTTTTCTTAAAGACCACTTTAACCTCTACAATTTTCTTCATTTCTGGCAACGGAGACCTTTGGCTACGAGGCTTGTTGATTGAAGTAATGGCATCACATAAGAAATTTCTCTGCACATAAGTCTTGCTATTAAGTACAGGTGAAAACGACTTCAATGGTAGAGGTGAATGTCTTTGTCTTTTAGGGGGACTTCCTGTCTGTCCGTCTGCAAATCGCTAAAAAGAGGAATAAACCAAAAAACTATAAACATGTATTAATAAATCAATATGGTAAACCAGAGTCCCGAGCTGCAACATGTAAAACAAAAGACGACAACATGTAGAACTGCAGTTAAAGTCTCCAATTTGGCCACCCTCCTGTGTTTAGCGTTTGTGTGCCAACCCATAGTGCTTTTATTGATTGCACATGCATATGGTATTTCTAAAGCAAAACTGAGATAAAAGTTTGGATGAAATGGTATTTTAAGCACCATTTTATAATGAATATTGCAAATACACTCTGTGTAATTCGTCTCATCTACTCTGGTTGTCCAAGGCTATAACTCTATAAAATGTCAGGAGTATCTCCAAATCCAATTGCAATAGTTGGGCAGCCGTTTTATCTATCTCAAACCGCTCATGAATGTAGCATTGCATTAAGTGTCCTTTGTTCTGCTGGCCACCAATGTTTTATTTCTTGCCACCCTTCTATAGTTTTTCAAGTTGCAAAAAGGTGAATTTGAAAAACATTGTGCTTGCAGCATAGTACAGAGGTAAGCATTTCACATTGGTTTGAGTTATTGGGAGTCACTTATACAAGACATACAAAGCTGCTACAATGTCTCTGATGTTCTTAACAAAGAAATTACCTTGACTCCTTTACTAAAACTAGTTTCCATATAACAATTCAGAACAACTTTGGTAAGTGATGAACTGTACATTTTTCCTGCATTTCTGTCAAAGCATTCTTCTCAATTGATACACTGTTTATTTATGGCCCACCAATCATCCAGAATGTACAAACAACCATGTGATGCTCATGGGTATTTCTTTTTTACCTACACTGTCCTGATGTACTTTGAACATTTTGGAACATCACAGTGAATTTTAAGTTTCACCCAAGGCTCAGATTTTATGTCGGCTCAGAGCCTTTGATTGTACTTTTGGGTTTACTAAATATTCAAATGGATTTATGTTTAAGTTTGAACTTTCTCACAACATCTTCTCAAATACAGTGTATATCCAAGCATTAGACTCTAGCACACTTTTGGTCATTTGAACTCTAGTGTAAAATTAGCATAGCAAAACAGGACACATTAAGATAGCACCCTGTTATGCCCCACTACAAGGCTTTTGTTTAGACATGACAATTGACAGTAGTATCCATGGACAAAGATGGCCACAGCTGCATATAGAGACAGTATACAATCAACCCTCAACAAAATACAACCACTTAAGTGCCTGATCAAAGTCCAAATTATTATTCAGGTTAAAATTTTTCAACCAGGCTACATGTATGTTGATTCTCCATTTACTTTGTCTCCTTAATTCATGAATTATAATTAGGGCAAGGAGACAAAAGAAACAGAGAATCAACCGACATTGTAGCTGTAGCTAGTATGTAGTACTTTATTTTGACCTGTATCAACATCCATATCATAGATGCATACACAGTATGGAAGTAAAATGAAATGAAAAATACTGAAATGGGAGAAGCATGTGATAGAAAGGTAACTTCAAGTACTACACGTACAAGTAGCAGTTTTGAAAACAATAAACAGTTTGACTAATAGCAGGGGTTTAGGTCAGTGAGTGAAAGAAGCTGAAAATTGAGTTACCGGTAAAACAGGCTTGAGTTAGCAGGGAGAACAGGTAAACAAAAAAAATTAAATTGACAGCCTTCCAGTTATGATTCTTTAGTAGCTCAGCTTTGTTTCTTATAAGAGAAACCTCAGGATACATTGTATTTCAAAAGTTATTTATTCATAAAATTTATGCTTTCCTTTTATGACGTTCTTAAGTTGATTATCTAATATTTTCATTCTGTTTCAAATCATTCCTTTAATTTTGTCGTTTTTCAGATATTCATGAATTTTTGAAACACAACAACATGTATTGAAAACGAAACCAAGTGAATTACAAATAATGCAAGTCAAGCGAAAAATGAATATTCTTTTTGCTTTGTGCCTTGTGTAATGAGGGAGATAATTAATTCAACATTAACATTTGAGGTTGTTGTTTCTTTGGTTACTTCCATGAGAAGGAAAAAATTATACAACTGGTATTCAAAGGAGTCTACTTATAATATATGCTTTGTTTGTTTGTTCTTTTTTTCCCATGATTTTACTGACATACCCTCCAATCACTAAAAAAATGGTATGAGATTAACAGAAAAGGAAAAGTGTCAATAATTGCAACCACGTAAACAATATTTCAGCAATTACCTATTCCCGAATTAATAGCCATAATCTGTTGGGTATTTTACTTGAACAATTCAACCACAATCAAATTGTGCTGTTTAAAATTTAACATGCTGTCTCGAAATGAAAACACTTGAAACTTTATACACAGCAACACGAACGGTTGAGTTAACTTTTATAATTTTTACAGTAAGTGTTTATAATTTTAACAGTGGGTGACCGCATAAAATGGTGCTGAGTAGCGTCAAAACCAAACGCTGAACAAAACAAAGAACCTTTCTTTTACTTACAGAAAGTGAAAACTGTGCTGTATCCGGAGGAAAATAAAGAAAAATGAACCAAATAATAACAATAAAAAATAGAGCAGGATTAAAAGTTAACCACCTCAGTACTTAATATCTCTCTAGTCAAGGCGATTTGTGGTTAATATTTCATCTCGAAAATAAAACGTTTCTCGACCATTCTATAAATATAAATTAAATGCAAATTCAAAACCACAGGATGGAAAGAACATCCTTCTTTAAATTATTTCAGTTTGACAGACTACGTAACTTAATAATAAATGAAAACATTGCTAACAGTAAAGGATCTAAATATCTGTTTTCTTAAAATATAAAAGTGATAAGATCTAAATGACATCTTAATCCCGTTTTTCCTATAAAAATATTGCGCTTGACAAACGAACAATATGAATATTTAGATTTCTTTGGCGGGCACAAACATGGTTGTTTGCTTTCCATCTTGTAACAGGGGACAATTTGAAATGTTTTTGAGTAGCATCTAGACAACACAATTCGATTTCTCGCAAAATTGCCTTTCCGCATACATGACGGTAAGAATGAAAGCTTACACACGTTCTCTGTGCCCGCACGCTTGAATAATCGAACGAAATACAAATGACATCATTGAAGTCAAAACTTTGACTTGTTATCTTTAAAACTCACCAGAGAGCCAAGCAAAAGAGGACTCTTTCGAGGCGAAAGAGAAACACGTTTCCCTTTGATGAAAGGTCTCTGTAACTCTCGCTGTTTTCCTCTACACTGACGTCTCCTTCTAAACGCCCGAATGAGTAAGTATAAACACGCCAAGAGCACAACCGACGATGCTACTAACAACAGTAAAGAGTGAACATCTGTGAAAACAACATAGAATACAGTAAATGTCGATTCTAACATGAAAATGACATAGACACGTGAAGAACATCGAAAACAATGCAAAACGGATAGCCCGCCGAATCTTTGAAAGAACCTCGAACGTTCGCCGGCAGGTGGCACACTACAGACTTCGTTATTAACCGAGTTATATTTCTGCTGAAAGCATTCTCTGAAGTTGGGGTTAATATTCAAATAAGCTTACCACTTCTTTTAAATGTCGTGAGACTCATTGCAAATCATCCGGGCCCTGGATCATGAGGATGCGACGACAACAAAGTGCAAATCATGAATCAAAGCAACTTCACACTGGCCGTGTGAGTACTGAGTCCCTTAGTCGCGCGTTCAACAATGGATATCAAATTCCCAAATGACCAATTACAGAAATTCTCGGGGAGGGGGTGGAATGAATGGAATTACTTCCTTCAGGCGATAAAAAGGAGGCCACATACAAAAAAGAAAAGATAAACGAAAAATGTCACAATTATTTATTAATTCTGGAAATTAAATGGCAAGAAGGAGTTTCTTCTTTTATTTCGGGAAAAAAGTCAGCAATAGACAGTGAGATCCCCTGCTGAACAAATGAGGAGCCGCAGACCACTCGACAAACAAAGAAATTTGCATTGTCACGCATGAGGTGAAAATGAAACCAAATGCGTCATACAAATTTCTAAATTTAATACCCCGACTTAATTAGAACGCAAAATGAGCAACTTAGCAAGAATAAAACTAACATTCTCATTCAGCAAACTGTGAATTAACTGACAAAAACTTATGAGAACAAGAAGAGTGTATGCGTTTTTATTTCATATCCCGGAAGCAGCGGAAGTCATTTCTCACGATCTGTAAAACCACAAACGTTTTTTTTTTAAAGCTTATCCCAAACTTCAACGGGAAAAGAAGGAAAATGCAACATTGACTTCTCAAAATCAATTTGCATCCTTGTCTTTGAGCTTACTTTGCTGTTAATGGCAGTTATGACGCAAATAGATTGACAGAAAGCGTAAAGAAACAAATACACGGCTGTTGTTGTGATGCATTTATCGCCATTGTGATTCATATGAAGACAGAAATGAAAACATGACTTACCTCGCATCTCAGCTTACCAACTGACATAACCAGAAAAGAGCTATAATTTTTTTCCAGACGAGAGAAACATGTAAACATAAAACTCGTCTTTGTTATATTCTTTGTCTCAGACGGTCTCAGTCGTTTGTCCCCTCAGTCACGTTAGGCCCTGCGCGACGCCTTCTCTACCCTTGGCCAGCGGCTCTCTTGATGGGAACTCGCAGCAATCGCGCCTCTTAGCGGTTACACTCGCTCAGATACACTGGGGATGGAGACACAGGAGCAGCATTCCTTCCTGTGTGGCTGGCAAGATAGGATTAGCGAGAGAGTGTTGTGGTATTTTGACGAAAAATCAGATATAATAATGTGATACCAAGAGAAAAACACAGTCCTTATGTCGCATTTGCCGGATGTTTCTTTTTGCAGTAAGATCCTATTAAAAATAAAAAACCCTTTGTGGTATTGTACAGATTTAGGTGAATTGCAATTTTGTTATGCTCAATCAAGAGTGGCTAAATGAAATCCTATATATTGCTGTATTTAGGGCTCTATGATGCCTAGGTTCCCATTATTTGTAAAATACTTTTCTTGATAATAGCGCGGAAGAACTGAAGACTTTTTCAGGTACCGAGCAGAATATGCGCAGAACCTTGCAGAATTTTTAGCAGAGGACCGTTTAGGTGCGGAAGACATTTTATTTTAATATTGGAAACCCCCACTAGCCACCAAGGCTCCGTACGACTTTCTCAACAAATGAAATCGGCTGCTATTATAGTTGGTTTTACTTTATTGTTCTAGCCCAGAAAAAATCTAGGTAATCCGGAAAGCTAAAAATAATCCTTTGAATAGCGTTAAGTACATCTGTTTTTCTACTTTGCAAACGCTAAAAATTAATCAAAGGAACTGAAGTAAATTCATGTTGCTAGAAGGTATCACGGGCGGCAGAGTGAAATACAGGGAAATAAAAAGTTGGGACAGCTTTATCCTCTCTTGGTTGGGACTGATGTTCAAAGATCTCCCACCAGTTTCGGGCAAACGTCATGGCGATACTCAATAACATTCATTCAGTTGATGTAAAGTCAACTGGTCTCTCCAGGTTATCGGCTCCTGGTCTCTCTTGTGAATATCTTTTGCCATTAGGAAAGGACAGGAGCGCATTTAGCAATGAAACCGATGTTTCCTCATTCTCTGACTGTGTCCCCTTTAAATAAGTCTTCAGACGTCTTAAGAAGGCATTAAACTGCCACCCGGGAGAAAATCTTTCGGGGTCTTTGGGGGAAGGGGAGGGGCAAGTGGGAGGTGGGGACGAGTGACGAAACCGTCTCATGACTGATCAAGAGAGCACATTGCCTGATGCTCAGGATATTTGCTGTAGTCTCATATTTTTCAGAAGGTCCTTACTGTAGGCTCTTGGTAATACAAACAATTTTATCAGAATCAAGGCTAATGATGGTGGACACGAACCGAGCTTATTGGTTCCATGTGATAATCGCATTAGGCGCCACCCACTCGTTCATAATCCACAACCTATGATAACACAAGGGGTTACTACCAGATATTGTAACGCCCAAGCAGTTCTGTAACCAGCTGTGCTGATAGGAGCAAAAACATATAAGAAAACCCTAAACCTCCCAAAACCGCAAAATGCTAAAACTAACGCACAGAAAAAAAAGAAAACTGAAACAAACACAACAAAAGAACCCCCGAAAAAACAAAGAAAGAAACACAAGCAGACAAACTAGAGAACAGAAACACAAAACCCAACACAGAAATACAATGATAATAATAATAATAATAATAATAATAATAATAACAATAATAATAATAATAATAATAATAATAATAATGGTAATAGTAATAAATAAATAAATAAATTCAAAAACTTCCGGAACCACATGGCAATCACAAAATCAAAATTCTTGGTTTGTAACCAAGTGACAAGGCGGCTGTGTGGGCGGTCAGTACGATAGAATTTTTTTCTCGTTTAGTTCTCAGAGGAGATAAATGCTTTTGTTCTTGACCACCAACATGGCCGTCGTGACGTCACGAGCAAAAGAGCACTACTATGACAAGACCCAAAATAGGAATTAAAAAATGCTCAAAATTTAAAAGAGAAAATCATTAACCATAAGACCTCCAATGATACAAAAATAAACGAACAAAGAAACCGCAAAATCCCTAAACAGCAGGTAAACAAAAACAGAAACACGAAACCCTAAAACAGAAACACAAAACCTCAAAACTGGATTGCAAAAATGAAAACAGAATCTCAAAATCTCAAAATAGAATCACAAAAGCTTGAAGGACCAAAACCGCGAGAGAATCGAATCACAATAGCCAAACAAAATCCCAAAATCCCAGAACGAGGAAACACATAGTTTGAGGGGATGTTCCGATTTCTCTCTGAAAACATTTTCCTGCTTTTGTGCTGTTTTCATTTTCTCGAAGAATTTGGATGCCGGATTTAGGAAAAGTTGTGGCTGGGAAATGCATGGGACTAGTATACCCTTTCAGGACCCTTGATAATGCAAACGGCTTTTGGATTGGTAACAAAAGGTCTTAGGAATTGTTTTGTATCTTTATGATCTATGTAGGCATCAGCTGGTCTATCTAACTACGTCTGGTTTACAACCAATGTGAAACGAGTCAGTAGGGAGCCTTAGCAACAACGACGGCGACGGTGACGGCGACGGCAACGAGGACGTCAAAAAAACAATAGGTTTGTTAGGGAAAACAACAACTTTGCGCGAGCATCAGGCGTTTTTTGTACATTTCTTTACTGTCCATGCACGACGATCGACGTGAAAATACCTATAACTGCAAGTTTTATGGAGGACGTAAACAAGGTACAAATAATTTCTTTTTCTCTCTCTAAGTGTATTCCTCAAGAAATCAACTTCATTGAAATTGGCCTAGTTTGCCATTTTCAGCAAATTGGAATAAACGCGACAAAGTTTCTACAAACGGGAATTCATTTTAAAAGCGACGTTTTCACTGCCGTTGCCGTCGTCGATGCTAAAGTTCCCTAATACAGAAAAGCACCCGGCGCGAAAAAAAGAGGGCTACGAGTGGAAACAAATGCGCTACTGATTAAGAATCAACATTTTTCATCCCAGGCACAAGGGAACGTACAAGTCATACAAGCGTGTTACTCGTGTTAATTAGTATTTTTGCCTACTTAGCAGGCGCCGGTTTGTTTCAGGGACGGATCCAGTAGTTTTTTTAGGGCCTGTTTACATGGAGGTGGGGGACCCCAGGTAGGTGAGGTAATCCGCTTAGGCGGGGTAACCCGTTTGTCCATATAATCTCTCATTTTAATTTGATCACGTCTACATGATAGGTGGGCGGACCCGCCATATTTTGACTGGTGGGGTCCCCCCCACCTCCATGTTAAACAGGTTCACCATGAAATTGTTAACTGACTGGTGACGTGACGTGTTAAGCGTTCAAGATGAATTGTTCAACCTCCTCTGGTGATTTACTGTTTTTTTTGCAGAATATCAGTTGTATTAGAAAGCCGCAAGTCATCCCAGGGGAGGCGCGCACCCCCTGCACCCTCCCCCTAGATCCGTCCCTGTGTTTTTAGGGCGAAGGAAGAAATTTCCAGGACGTGCGAGGGGAGAAAAGGAGAGCCGGGCCTTTAAAAAAAACAATAACCGGCATCGAGACATAGTTGCATGCTCTCCTTCCTTTTCTTGACGCTAAAGCGCCCCGGGGAGCTTGCTGGCAGGTTAAGCGGGGCTCCAATTGATTGTTCTTCATTTAAAAGACTCTAGTGTTAGTCCGTTTTCCCTGGACCCAGGAAGATTCTGGGTTTACGAACCGGCGAAATAAACTAAACAACGAAAATAAAGGTGCAGAACAACACAACCAGAGACTGGAAAGCAATAGCCGGCCATAAAAACAAAGGAAATAGTCCACTCCCCCAACCCCCACCCTTCCGAAAAAAGGAAAAAAGGCGAGGCAAACTACTTGTCATTCAAACAAAGAGTCCACTCCCAGAGCGCTGTACGGGCCAATTAATAGCCTGCGAATACAGCCGTTTCTCATAGCTCCTCGCCGCCAGGGACGTTTCGCCAGGAGGAACGTCATTAGCGGCAAGGAGCAAGGAGAAACGGCTGTATTCGCAGGCTAGCCAATTAAGTAATGTATGGAACTAAAGTGCTATCTCTGCAGATAAAGATAACTCTTTTTCTCTCTTTCTCTGCCATAGCCCTATAATATGCCGTCTTGACAATGTTAGCAACAGACCGTGTTAAAAGACCCCACCCAGGTTGGCCGCATGGAAAACCTTGCGTGTAGTAAGGACCGGGTCTGCCACTATATATTTTTTCTTTTGAAGAACCATGGAGGTACCCTCTCCAGGAAAAAACATTTGTGACACGTTTGACCCTTTTGACATCAGGCTTTAAAAAAAACAGGATTCGAAGCCATGTCATCACAAACAGTAGAAACCGACCTGTTTGGTGATCCGAAAGATCGCTAATTTTAAGCTTGCGAAGGAAAGAGGATGATAAAAATGTAATAATCGTCAATAAAAGCCAATTTTCACCAGTAAGGAGATACTTGTTCACTATATTCCAAGCCTTTAATAAAAAGCTCTACCAAGATTTACAGTATAACAGAGATTTACGAGTCACATTTAATAACATTACAGAAGATAATATAAGTCGTAAAAGCGGCACTAAAACATTAAACACGATTCCAGTTTCAGGCAGTACAGTCCCTCACCACTCAATTCGAGAGACCGCGCGAAAGAAAAGCAAACGCGCGTACTGCGAAAGGTCAGGAGAAATGACAAGGAGAGAACGATTGTTCCATCACACCCTCTAGCCCTCGACTTCAGTACTTGCGCTCAGTTCTCCTCAACCTCATGATCCCTAAAGGGTCCCTCCTCATCTACTCCTTTTCCTCTCTCGCAGGACGACGCTGCGAAAGGGATTGAGTTTTCTTTCCAACTTGGACGATCGAAGGATAATGGGAGAAATTAGAGGGCAGCCTGAACTGGAGGGTGTCATCACATCATCGAGAGAGTTTACATTAACAGATATTCCTTCCACAAGAAACTAATCACGGTAAAAGACTTCTTACTGTAACAATGCCTAGGTTTTTACACACTAAAATAAGAACAAACATTCCAGTGTCTTAGTTGAATAAAATGAGCGGAACGTCAGTTTGGTTCAATCACTTCTTCCTTCCTCCACGTTCTTTTAGTTGTAGTTGTACTATGCTGGCAGGGGTGACGTTATAATAAGCCAGTGAGTTGGAGTCTTTGATGAAGATACCCTGTAAAACAAAACGAACAATTGTGTTAATAATTTGCGAGGAAAAGGCGTAGTTTTTCTTCAATCAACCCACATGAACATAGAAAGCCGATAATCTGAGTAGTTTCACACTTGATGACCTTTAAACCCTCCTTACTGTGTAGTTTAAAGTCGAGAATCAAATTTTCATTGATTTTCTTACCCCGAGCTGAAGTTTTTGTTTCCCTGCCGGCATTCCTGTTATCTCGTGAAGTTTTGCCTTAATGACAGACACCTGTAAAGACAACAAATGGCCATTCATGAAAATAACATCAAAACTATTCTCGGCAATGGTGACCGAACATCCTAGTGTATGTACATGACTAGTGTCAAAAGTAAATATTATACTGATTAAAAGTTAGTTTTGGCAACAAAAAGCGTAGATTCTCAAAAGTAATGGCCACCCCGAAAGCAGCGATCCCCTCAAAGTAGCGATCCTCTGCTCGGACACCTCTCTACAAAGGCTACCTTTCGGTAACAACCATGTTTTTTTTGGCCCCGTCGAATATATCAACACTTGTTTACACCTTTTAACAACCGTGGCACTTATCTCTGCCCTCAAGAAGGCCGTTATGGAAGATTTCATTGACTGCTTTGTGTTTAAAAAATACGACGTTTTAAGTAGTGCGTTAATAAGATACTGATTTTTCTCTCTCCCCACCACGTGTCACCTTTTCTCGAGTGGGGTGATTTTCACGCGCGCTCGCGTTTCGCACGTTCTACTATCCCTGAGGAAAAATGGGGATCTACTCGTAGTCTATATACTTAAGTAATATCTCGAGGCGTCCGTTCCCTGATCTCTAGCGCCTTCAACAGACATATTGTACTGCACATAAACTCATATCTAAATTGTCCGCAACACACGGAAATAAAGTTCTTCATGCATACATGAAAGCAACTGAAACATGAAAAATTATCTCCTGGTTTACCATGAAATAATCTCTGCGCCAAACTACTGCATAATTACAAACATTTTTTTCTTGGCAATACAAAAGAAGAAAACCCTTTCGCCTTCTAAATCCAAATTGTACAGTATTTCAATTCACGTAATAGAAGCAGTCTGAGTTTTCTAAAGGGACTTTGCACAACTAAGGAGCCATATTTACCATGCAACACACATTGCAGAGATAAAAAAGCTCGACACAAGTTCCATTCTCACCTGGTCTGTAAGCGGCAAGGTGAGCCTAATAGTGTTACCGTCCAGTTTCCACTCGGCCTTATCTGGCATGAGAGGAATCTGGACACCAAAGGTGACTTGGCCTGGGTTGGAAGAGAGGAAGACATCTTCAGGGATAAGATTTGCTTCAGCAGGTTCAGCTCTGGACTTCTTACCACCCATATCTTCTCCTTCTGCGTCCCGTTTGCTTGGCATAGGGGGTGCAACAGGGGGGTTCGGGTTCACAAACATAGGGGGTGGCATCCTTGGGAGACCACCCGGGGGTGGCGGGGGCGGTATTCCTGAGGATAAAAAAGATACACGTTTAGATGAGCTGGAGGGCTACACTGGTCTGACATGTCAGCCGTCTCCTCCCTGCGAGGTTTCCACGCGAGGAGACAGCTGACATTTCAGACTAGGACAACACTTACTTTTCTGAAGTGTTCGCTTGAAAAATGAAAAAACAAAGAGGTTTCAAGTTCTATCTAACGAGACATGAATTGTTCCAAGAACTTCGCTATGTTTTGGGTATTTATCTCTTCTGGTACAGGCACTAAATGAGGCACACTCCACGTAAGGATCCTAAAACTTGCCTGGTTGTGGGCCCCACTAACATCGCCCTGTCAGTCTTATACTAACCTATTGATTGCACTTTCCACTCCCACAACCTTACTTTGCTTTCAAAATAAAACATGGCCTCTGACTACACAGAAAATAATAAGCGTTATCTCGGACAAAAAGTAAATAAATAAATAACAGCGAGGTATGTAAGGTTTCTAGTGGGACTGGGTTGGAGCCATATCAGATTGCTCTATGGCATTTTTTTGACCCAGCTTGCAGCCCAACTTTGTAACAGCCGATAAACGAGGCGATAGCGTCCTTAAAACAGTTCCAAAGTGCAATTCAATACAGCCACCGCGACGCAGTCTGGGCAAACTGAAAATAGCCTATTTGTTATGCAACTCAGTGTTGGACATACCTTAGCTGTCCGTTTGTCGATTTTTCCGTGTTTATACTTTCTTAGCACCGTCAGAATATACAAAAACTTACCCATAAACCGTGGAGGACCGCCATGTGGAAGGATGGGTGGAGGAGGCGGCAAATTCATCATCGTTGACAAGGGGGGTGGAGGTGGTGCTGACGTTATAGGTTTTGTACTCATAGAGGGAGGGGGTGGGATGGCTGTAGTCGGCGGTCGGTTTGTTTCCGGTTTTTCCTGGTCGGGAACTTTCGGACCGATTCGTTCTCTCTCTTCTGATGGCCTGGAAAGCAACAGCGAACATAAAGTTTCGAGCGAGTAACTTTAGGTCGAACAAGAGAAAATGGGCACAGAACCATTTACAAAGAAGTCCCTATGGCAAAATGGTCTTCGTTAGCCGTGAAAGTGGGGTGGAATAAAGGGATTTAACGTGCATGTTTTGAAGTTTTGAGTGGATATTATATTTGCACTTCTCATATCCAAGTAAGCGCGCGTCTTCAGGCTTTTTAGCTCATTCTGTTGACCAGTAATTGGTAAACTAACCAGGTTAGTTTTACCAATTACTGGTTAGCAATGAAAATTTAATACGCCAGTTTCGAATTATGAACATTCATACTTAGCTCCGAGGCTGGGGGGAATAAAAGAAAAGAAATGAATTGTTCATCCCTGATTCTCAATGCGATGTCTTTTGTTTTATACCCCTCAGCCTCGGCCAAGTGTCAAACTGGCCTATTCCTCGCAGCTTTCAATCAACGTAGTATGTCTTGTTACTTTAATAGTCCTAATAACTCAAAGTTACAAGAAAAGAGCGATGATCTCTATAATACTGACTGGCGAAACAGCGTTTAAAACCCCCATGAACTTCCGGCACCGTTTACGATTTGGACGACAGTTCCTAATGGCCGCTGAAGTTGGCTAAATTAGGTGACGTAATACTCCACTATGCTTAAGGCGAACTCTCCCAACATTGTCTCAGCATTGTCGCTGTAAAGTGCCAATGTTGACACTGTACATCCTAGAGAGCCAAGAAACGCTAACCGAGAAGGAGCATTCACGGAAAAGAAGAAGGGGGTCCTTGCCAGTACCTCAGGTCAAAGCGGTTCCAGAACGAAGCATTTGAATTACAGTCAAACCAGGTCAAGCGTTCCCGTCGCTAACAAACTAATGAATTCATTAATGGAAAAATGATTTCGTTTGTTGATTCAATAATCCATTCATAAAATGAATAATCCAAGAGTCAAATTGTACCTCGATTCAATAATCAAATGTTGATTTGGTTTATGAACAAAATCTACCTGTTCTTTATTCTTGTCTGTTGTGTTCAATCGTATTTGCTTCCCTTTTCCTGCCGTTTACGATTGCGTTTTTCATTGCCTTTAATCAAAACAACAGCTAGAATAGACAGACCGCAAACGCAAAGAAACTGACAAAGGCCGAGGATCGAAATCCACCAATCACCGCACATACACTGACCTCAATTTGACCGTCGTGTTTTCTAAGAGGTCAGGCCTAGGTCTGTTGCACTGATTACTGGCAGCAAACTGACGTACATGTAACAGTTTGTTTGGGTTTGAACTTCAGAACTCGCCAGCACTCGATTCTCAGAAAAAAAGGGGAAAAAACAAAATTCTGAGGTCAACTTGTGGAAAGTGTAATTTTTCAAAAAACAGTAATCGAATCATGGAATCGAGGCTAAATATGACTATTGGATTGTTCATTTTATGAATGGATTATTGAATCAACAAACGAAATCATTTTTCCGTGAATAAATTCATTAGTTCGTTAGCGACGGGAACGCTTGATCTGGTTTGACTGTAACGCCTATGGTTGGCCAGAAATCATTTTTTGACCAATCATAATCAGGAAAAAGGGAATTCAAATTCTTCTGGACTGGTTTGGTAAGTGTACAGTAAGTAACCACTGGCTTTCGCTTTCTCATTTAAACATGAATTGCCTGCAACGATCTTGCCCGTAAAGGTGCCCTCGAGTTTCCAACGATAAAGACTATGTTGAGAATGCCTGACCGGGGCTAACGTGTTCAGAACATTTGATCAGCACTTCACTCACGTCAGTCCTTTGGATTTGTGAATAGCCTCAATCTGTTGCTCCAAAGTGACGCCTTGTTGAGCCAAGCGAGAGGTAGCAGCCATGGAGGCTGTATGACCATCCCAAGTTACTTTCTCTGGTTTACGGGTATCTTCTTCGCCGATCTTTTTACCAATCACCGTCTCTTCGTCTCCTGCTCCGAAGATATCCGTACGACGCTCAGCCAGCTGCTTCAGACTGCTTCCAATAGACATTCCTGTAATACAACAATTACAACAGCAACAGAAACTTTTTCCCCATCTTTTTCCAATAAATTGAACCTGACTTCATCAAGAGCCAAGTATAGTCGAACCTCTAATAAGCGGCCAACAAAGTGTCCACTGGGAATAGGGTGACCTCAACAAACGGGCTGTGACGTCACGGCTGTCGACATCATTTTATCGGGAACGTCCTTTGACGACGGGAAAGTGCGCGGAGAGGACTAAACTCGAATTCCGGTGCCCAATTTGTCGTTCTACCATTGGTCAAGCCAGTTGTTTGATTTGCGCGCACCGTCGTCAACTGACGTTCCCGTTCTGATGCTAAATCAGCCTAATAATTCCAATTACGCGTCCTCATTCGTTATAGAACTTGAGAAATTACTTGTAAATGACTATATACATCTGAGCTTCGTGTAGATCCTAAGCATTATATCAAACGTTACAAACAACAAAAGTGAACTCTGAAAACTTGTTAGGCTAACAAGTTTTCAAAAACCACATCGCAATCCGTTTCTGTTCATCCGTGCCTCCCTTTGTATTTGCCGTGTTATGTGTTATTTATACCTTCTTTTAATGTTTACAGCAGTTATTTTTATGTTTCACTCAGTTTGGTGGTAGTTCTCTCTGTTGGAATTTTTAGAAATTTCGCGACATAGTATTTTGAAAGTTCGAAGGTCTACATGTATTTGTTCACTGAAACTTTCGAACGTGTTATTCGTCTTATTGGAAACCCGATCAGTCTAAAGCACTCGTTAAACTGGAAAAATTAACGCGGAGACGGAACTCTGTGCGTAATTTATGAACAGAGTTTTGCGTCACATTGTACCAGTTGTATATCCAGGGCTCGAAGTTAACGCTAGCAAACTCGTAAAATGCGAGAGATTTTGATAATCTGGTAGTGAGCTATATTAAACTTACTTTAGTCAGCTAAACAACAACAACAAGCAAACACTAAAAAGCAAGGTTTTAATGAGACTGAATGTGACGTTTACGTTTTGGCTCTTTCAAAGCATAGCACTAAAGCAAATAAGGAAATGAAAATAAACAGTCAACCCCATCAAGCCTTGCAGTATTAGGGAGCGTATCAATCAGGCTTAAATTCTTTCGTGGACTCAACACACTAGAGTCTTCATAACGTTGCCCCTCTTATTTCAAATTTATATCGCTTAAAAAAAAAAGTAATAATAATAATACAAAAACCAACGGGGCACACTGGAAATCTTACCCTCGGCGAAGACCTGTTCCTGTTCTTTCTTCTCCTGTAACACTCGATCGCGCTGTTCTCTCCATCGTGGATCCAGCAGACTGATCTTCATATGTTCAGCCATACTCTCAG
Organism: Porites lobata; assembly: GCA_942486035.1. Lineage (NCBI taxonomy): Eukaryota > Metazoa > Cnidaria > Anthozoa > Scleractinia > Poritidae > Porites > Porites lobata. The sequence continues at coordinate 901,994 of CALNXK010000162.1, forward strand.
CCGGCACACGCTCGCCGGTGATGGGAGAGATGAGGAATTTGTCGGAGGGCACAGCAGCTGGAGCCGCTTTAGGTGCCTTAGGGTCGTAGCCTCGTCGGATCTGGATGTTTGCTCCAGGGGCTGTGGGAGGTAAGGGTGGTTTGGGGCCGGGCTCAGACGGGGCAGGCGGAAGAGGTACCTCGCTTAGGTCTGTATCCTTCTGCAAAAATGGACAAGAAAAAATAACATTCAAGCACCAAAGATACGACAGGGCATGCGCAGACAATTACATGTCACAGCTGTAATCGTTCCTGCGTTTCTGCCTTCAATATATCAAACCCACGTCAATTATTGCATGATAATTTCATTCCTACTCTATCTCATTTGTTTAAATTCGCTTATTTTCAATTTCCCTTGAAGGTTTGAGTTATAGAGAGTGGACTGTACTCGTTTTCTTCCTTTCTTTATAATTATTTTTACGCAGTCTTCCATGAACAGTTTTCGAACTTTTCCAAAAAGTGTCCATCCATGTTTCTTGCCATTCAAGGGAGTGAAAGGGTTGTTTTAAAAAATAATCTGGACCCAGAGGAATGCACGTTAACGAATCAGTTTCTCCACCTAATCACTAAGTTACAGAGGCCTGTTTTCCTCCTACAGAGTTAAGTAAAAGGTTTGTGTAGCAGTTTTCCTCAAACACATTAAAACACTAACTAAGATAATGCAACTCGCGTGCTGTTCGTAACACTGTCATTCTAAAGCTAGAGTCCCTAAACGGCTAAGGTGACTTACTGCAATTGAATCCTTGGGGGGAGGTGGTGGTGGTGGAATGGAGAGGACTGGGGGTTCCGGTTCATCAACTTCCATCTCTACATCCATGTTAACTTCCATATCCTCAGGGGCGCCTCCTTCCTCCTATTATATAAAACAATCGATTCACTCATTGAAATACTAATTTTTGTGACTTACATGTATTTATCAGATAAATTATAAAAAAATATATTCTCCTAATTATTACGTCTGGCACCAGTTGTTCGAAAGTTGGATAGCGCTATCCACCCGATAAATCCCTATCCAGCGGATAAGTGCTGAGGAGACCAATTACGTTATCAAGTGGACAGTGATTTATCCGCTGGATATTGAACAACTGGGGCCTGGACGTTAATCTAAAAAATACCAAAAAAAGAAGAAAAAGAATGAGAGAGAATGTATAAATGATCTGATTAACGGTATAACAGAACTAGAACTGAAGTGTAACTACGTACATGAAACTAAAATTAATTTCAGGAAATGATATGTACTAAACACTGAGTGAAGGTATGTGCGAAATAAACAAAAATTGAATTACCTTCTTCTTAGCTACGCTCGAAGAGTATGTGGCAAGGCCGAGTATGTGAAACAGCCTAAAATCTTGCTCAGCATACTTTACAGCTATTCTGCTGTGAATCTCATAAGGTCGATTTGTGGCAAGTTTAAAGTACATGTATACTTTGGAAAGTTGCAGATTGCATGGTACACAAAATCATTCCAAGTATAGACACATAAAATATATAAATAAATAACCTCTCTCAGCAAGGGCTTTTGATAGGGATAGGTGACTCTGTAATCTGCTATTACCTGAATCTGCTCATATCTCTCTTGTGCTAATATTCTTGCTCCAAGCTGTTCTTTGCTCACTGGTGGTGGTAAGTTAGCTAAAGAAAACAATCACATGTACTTTTAATTTCTTAACTACGGAATCAGATGAGTAGGATGCAAATACAGTTCACAATGTACATTTTTTTGAGTATCAAGAATATAATGAAATCTCTTTATCTCAAAAAATAGATAAACAGTAATCATGGTGCTACAGAAACAAATCAAGTCAAAATAATATTATTGCTAAAAACTCAATACTATTTCAGTCCTCCTCATGTCAAAGTATTCCAAAGTGGCTTATGCTTCCCTACCTACACTGCAGAGTGCACCCTTATTTTTCTCGTTTGTAACAAAGTCAGCTGAAATCACGTCCAAGGTGAAATTTAGCTTGATCAACGGTCACAGATGGTTGTATTAGGTGTTGTTCAGTGCAGTCAATAAAAGACTGTACACACCTTGCCTTTATCAACACACTTCTAAGTGCTTGTAATGTGGATCTCACCATTCCACATATCACATGGTATATCATGATTTATGATGGTTTTACCTGTTTCACTGTCTTTGAAGTCCACTGTTTCCACAACAACAAAGTCATGCCAATCCACCGAGGCAAATGCAACTGCAACAAAAAAGAAAAAAACAAATATCAGTTGTACATGCAAGACTTGAATTAACAAAATCATACCATGTATATGTGGCGTGCATTTTGTTACATAAACTGCAGCAGATGCAAGACTCTAGTGCATGCATTCAACTTTTCAAGCCTGTCCATAATTTTCATGTCACCAAGGAAAAACTGGATATCTCTTTAATTCCGGTGCCCATGAGATGGGCACCCAAATTAAAACTCACAGTTTGTACATGTAAATGAAAGCCGTTGTAAATCATGGCTGTGCTACAAGTGGAGGTGAGGATGCTAAATAAACTATAGTTACAGTGTGAACAAATTAATTTGAATCATGAATTTCAATTTGAATCATGAATCATGATCGATATTACGCTGATTTAGCTACAGGGAATGTCAGTTTAAGACAGTAAAGTGTTTGGTAAAGACGAAATGTGACTTCCAGTGCTCAATTTGCCACTCTGCCATTGGTCAAGCCAGTTTTGTTTCATTTGTGTGTGCTGTCGTCAACTTACATTCCCATTCTGTTGCTAAATTGTCTTATTAAAGCAAGTAAACTGACCTCTTTCCTTTTCTTTTTCATCCTCCAGCTTTTTCCTTTCTCTTTCCTGATGACGTATCCACTCCACTCGGTACATGACACGATCCAAGATCTACAATAACAATGGGAATGCCACCATTCCTTTTTGTTTAACAAACAATTTGTACAAACAGTCCTACTCAGTCAGGGTTTTCATTAAAAATTCTTGTAGCAGGCGAAAGGTGTAACATTACAGGAGAATACTTTGAAAGAGGCTCCACGTCTGAGTAAAAATAGTCATAAGCTACTGAATGTTAGCCAGAGAATTCTGCATAGTAAATGATGAATTCTCAGATCTCGAATGCCTAATGAACAACCTTCTAAGTAAATAGACACTGTTGCTTGATGAAGACTTGCAGTACACATTAAATCACGATCAAGAAATATTTTTGACTATCACGAGACAAACGATAAAAATGAACATTTTATAAACAACAATTACTGTAAAACCTTTAAAAAAAATGCTCATGGATGCAATTGCTTCTAATACACAATATACATGTAATTATGCAGTTGTATGCACCTCTTTAGGTTTGTTTGCATCTTTTAGCAACTTTTCTTTTACATCACTTGGTGGAATCAGAACCTAGTAAAACAAAACAGGTGATGTCATAAAAGAAAACAAAAAGAACAAATGGAAAAAAAAATAAAGACACTAGAACTCCGCCAGAAAGTGTAGCACACTTTCTATTACATTGAAGTACATACATGTACATGTGAAAGAAAGAGTGGGAAAAGTAGTTTGGGATTTGGAATTTTCTGCTTTGATTAATGTTAAAATATTTCCACATATAACTAAGCAGCCAGAGATCATAAGTCATAAAGGCAGACAAATCAATCAATGGCTTCTGAACCTTAATAACAGGCTGGGCTGAATTTTACATTAATAACTTACATGTACAAGGCAAGACATCTTAAGTTACATTGTATCTGAGGAGATGCTACACAATGTCATAATTCAAGTTTGGCACACTTCCGGTTTGTGTGGTGTAGAATACATTCTTGGCTTACTAAAATAAACATCAAGTCACAAGTGCACACACAGTGTAGCTGTTACCATACTTGCTAGAGCTACATATGTATTGCATTGTAACAGTTCACTGTTTTGTATACTTGAGGTCTCACCTTTGTGTACTGTTCTACAAGTTTGGTGAAGTAGTTGAACAGACTGTGCTGGGGACGCAAGAAGTCAAACTGATAGTTCCGCTATAAAAACAAAATCCAACAGTCAGTTAAAATAATACCATAAAAAACAAAACAAAGGATATGCAAAGTAAGTCCACTTCAGGTTACAAAACTTGCCAGTTGCTGCTACAAATGCTACTATTAAACAGCATGATAAATCATATTTTCAGTTGTTTATCCTTATTATTATGGTTGCTTTTATGAGGGAGCAAGATAAAGCAAATCATGTGTCCTGATTAGCTACTAGTGTAGGCAAGACACATTTAGGCCACCTTGCCTAGGGCATGGAATTTTCTACTTTAGTCCGTCAAAAAAAATTATGTTTCCAAGGAGTGGCCATATTACAAATACGTTTTTCACCAAGTTTATTTGGTCAAGATGGCTAGACATGGGAGGGTCTATTCTGAGTAATTATTCGTCCAAACAAAAGCTTTACTCCAATGATACTACAATGTACTGTAGCCTACACGCACCTGTTCTCTGTTCATAAGATTGGTTAAAAACTGACGTCCATTTCTTGCCACAAACTGTGCTGTCAGCTTAACAATGTTCCTACACAAGTTCACAGAACAACTCAAATCATAGAAACTAGAGTGCACTTCTTACTAAAACTAGAAAAGCAACAGTTAATATTACTTTACTAAATCCAAAAATATTGTGTTCTTTTAAAAAAGGTAGGAGTACAATCATGCATATTTGATTTTACTATGTAACAAATGGTAAAAAAAACCTCAGCATCTACTATTGAGTTATGGCTGCACTTGAGAGAATTGCTAATGTCCAAGAAGCTAGAGTCACACTTAGCTATTGCATCATACATTTCCTACACTTCTTTCAGCTTCCTACACTTCTTTCAGCTTGCCTACCAAACTCCCTTGTATGCACATAACTCAATAGTTCAGGCTGAGCTGTTTACCATTTTGCTACATACATGTATGCACTAAAATGAAAATAAGACCATTGGGAAGTTTCCACTAGATTAACTAACCGGGGATGTTATGTAATGTTTACTATGGATGTTGTCTATCATCATTTGGGAAATGATGCACCTTTTAATTAGGATAGAAAATTTCGACTCCAAGATCCTAAATAATGGTATCTTTCCAAGGAGCTATGTATTGAAGCTGATAATGATAAATCTTAACTTTCAATTTTAGAATACATACAGGTCTAGTGCAGATATGGTAGGTGGATCAGCGAGGAACTCAAACTCTGGGGGAGGCTCTTTGGGTACAGGCAGTTCAGCAATAGTTACTGGAGTTTGTTGCATCAAAGGTTTTGGCTGAGATGAAAGCAAAACGTCATCATTAATTTAATACAGTACAAACAATTATGACTGTCATCACTTGCAGGTCAAATTTCATGTTGATTTTTGATGTTGATGTTGATTTTTTTTTTCCAAGACTGATTTTATCCTCTAGTGCCAGGAGGCAAAGGAATTGAGAATCAAACTACAGTAATTTTCTAGGTTAAATAAAAAATAAACTGAAATTAAATTTGACCTGTGACATACACAAGTACATTGTAAATACTCACCTTTTGAGGAGCTGGAACTGTTGGAATAAGCTCTTGAGCTGAAAACAAATCAAAAATACATTGTATTAAAATTAATTATCTGGACCACAAAAGAATACTTCTTTATTTATTAATTTTATTTATTTATTTACCATAATGGCTGTCACCAAGAGCCAGGGGTCGGGGATTTCTCCTGGCTACTATAAGCGAGGCCCCCGGCTACTTCCTTAGAAAAATAAACCAAAAATAGAACCAAAAGAAATCTTTGTTTGATTCTGCCGTTTGATTCCCCACCAACTTGTTGTATTTACCCGCCAACTTGAATACCAATCTTTAGTATTTGGGATTCCAGGGAAAAAATAAACTGTTTCCTGAGAGACCAGTCTATAAGTGATTAATGTTATATAGTTGCTTGCTGTAATAGCCGTTGAAGTCAACATTTGTTAGCTACAGTGCACTGTTACCCTTAGTCTGCTACACAGCCGTTTTTACTGTCATTACGCAATGCTCCTCCCCACAAATGGCTGCTGAAAACCAAACTACATTCCTTTCCCTTTGTGTTTGTGGTCTAACGAACAAGCCAATCATGTATAAGAGATTTGACAATATGTGAGCTGCAGGGCACTAGGAAGTGAGCGCGCTTCTCAGTTTTCGACAAGTCAATCAATCGTCGCTGAATTTAGACGGGCTCTGTGTTTTCAAGCGACGAAAAGGTTAATTTGCAAAAAAGTTTGTGTTAAGAGGTCAAGAAAGTTCCAAGTGAAAAAAGGTTTGATAGGCCTAGGAGACTTTTAAGAGCATCGATTGGTTCTTCATTTTAACGTGCATATGTACTGATACCAGAAACTCATAAGGGGTTGAAATGTGTAACTCACGTTCAATGCTCGTGAATATTCACTTTCACCATATTTGGAAACCTTAATGACAGATATCCATTTTCAACAAATGGCTGTCGCGCGATCACCATGCAGATGTTTTAAGACAAGAGTTCTGCATTTCAAGTTAAAAATACACCGTTAAAAGACAAAAAATGGAAAGAGAAAGTTCAAAAGAATGCTCAGCTTTCTTTTTGTGGAGGAAGGGAAGTTCTTCGTCAAGAAATCGTCCTTCGAGGAATTCAACCTTGTTTTCTTCACGACGGAGCGCATGGTCTGTTTTGAAATGCAACCAAGGCAGTGAAGTTTTTCAGGTACATTTTGTACTCTATGGCCAAGACCATTACGTTTTTGAAAGGGAATTTATGTATTTTTAAATGTTTCATAGCCGTTTTATAAATTTTTCTCTCCGGGCGCTTAAGAGAAAAATTACAAAATGTGCCCCGATTTGAGATGGATTTTGTGTTGAATTTTGCCATTTGCTCAGCCGATTTCACTAGCGTGAACGGATCAACGACCCAGATAGTGTTTCCGAATTGCTTTAAAGGACTAGCTTTTTGGACTTTAAATAAAAATTTTCAAGAAACGGATTATCTGTCTAGTCTTTTGACTTTGTTCATTCATAAAATTAGCTCAAAACACGATCATGACTACAAACATCCAAGCTGAATTTAAGCTTAAATGCTTCTCACATTCATTACACCCATCACTTTTTGCGAAGATGTCAGGTTCAGGTTTTGGACACTTCTCGATACGCAGCTAATGATTTTCTTCGAAAAGATTTTTTACTGTTTATTCTAGACTTTTAGTATAAGAATTTTAAAAGCCTATAGTTTACTGTGCAAAGGGTCAACGAGGGAACCTGAAGTAAAATTACGTCACGTTGTTTAGGAAGTTTGATTGGTTAGTTATCTCGTCTTCTCGTTCCAAATGTGGTACTTTCGAAAATGAATAATCACGAGCATCGGACAAAGCAAACATATGAGAGTTGCACGTTTCAACCCCTTATGAGTTTCTGCTGATACATAATAAAGAATTTAATGTGCCGGATGTACTCATTGTGTTCTGTGAAGACTAAACTCTCAAGGGTACTGATTCAAAAGGCAATCTTATAAATTATCGATGAGCGATTTCCCGAAACGTTTTTCTGACAGAGGTTATCATTTGCTCTTTCAACAACAATATGCTCAAGAAATGAACCAATGGCAAAGCCTTTAACATCATGGCTAGTGCCCAGTTTTTCGCAACATAATCGACGCCTGATAGTTTCAGGACGTTGTTTGCATGTTTCAGTGACGAAGTTTCAAAATAAATTTACAAGTTTACAGCAAGTAAATAGCCCCAATAGCTGAAATAAGTTTCAAATATGTTGTACAGACATCTATTTGATAAGATTTTTGCCAAATTTCGTGGTATTTTGCGTGTTTTTGTGATTTTCGTGGGATTTCGCAGATTTACCGGAATTTCACGGTTCCGCGACTGCGCGAAATATCAGAAGCCCTGACTATGCTGTGTATCATTTACAGTATAAAAAAATTAATAGTTATCATGGTAAATGTCACAAGACAAAGCCGGGATAGTGCAACACTATAATGTAAAATTTCTGTTGGTCTCACCTTTCCCATCCTGTTCTTTTATATCAGCAACTTTTTGCTGGAAGTATGCATGGTAGGGATCTCCAGGATTTAGGAAGTTAAACTTTGGATTATTAATTTCATTTTGCCTGATTCTTGATTCAAATTCTGGACCTAAAGGCACAAGCACAAGATTGTGTTTTAATAACTTTGTCATTATTATAACAGTTTCAATTACTAAAAATAATAATAATAATAATCATTTTCAAGATGCAGTCTGTACAAAGTAAATAACACTTTATTCTTTACCAAAATTCCACAACACTAATAATAGAAATTAAAAACATGAAACAAGTTATCTGTTTAGAAGACAGGTGTTAGATACTTCAGTAACTTTTTAATTTGTACAGTTGTGTATGCTTATTATTCTTTCTTCTTTGAAGATTAGAGTAATAAATATACCACTTATACGATGGTACATCGAGTCGGACACAAACTCACTTCAAGCCAGAAGCATGGCACCCTAGCTGTTTTGACATCATATTTCATTACACCAGATGTAAAAAAAATGTAAAGTGTATAGTGATTTTGGATGCTCTGCGTCCTGCGTCCCTGACGTATAAAAATCCCAAAACTCATAGTATGCATCCCATAGGACACAAAGATTGATCGATAGATCAATTGATCTGAACATACGCACCTGTATGTTTCAATTGTAAAAATATCTGGCCCGTTCGTGTGGGAAAATAGGGAAAATAATGATGAATCAGTTCATGGTTAAGCTGAATTGCAAAGGCTGTTATCATGAGGCTGAAAGCCAAGGTAGATAACACCCTCATTTGGTCTGTATAATACAGTCGAACCCCGCTATTTCGAAGTCCCAAGGGAAATGAAAAAAAAGTTTGAAATAGCGGGGCTTCGAAATAACCGGGGAAGCATAAAGGGGAAGAGTAAATCCAAGGGCATTCAATCTTCCTTCGAAATAGCAGGGACTTCGAATTAACCGAGTTTGAAATAACGAGGTTCGACTGTACTTCACAATATACCTAGCCTCATCTCTGTAACTGCTTGTAAATAATGAAGAATATTACATTACAACAGGAATCACTCAAGGCCTTATACAATTTAAGCACGTGTACCATCCACCCTTTTAATTAACACCAGTAAAAAAATTAAATAGTTACTCAATTAGTTACAAGAATCATTATGGATATACCTAGCAAAAGATACTTACCATTTCTTGCAACGAAGCTTGCAGTCTTGTCAACAATATCTGATTATATTGTTAAGGACTTAAAAAGTTTATAAATCGAAACTTTTCCACCTACTATGGAAAAAGAATCGCTCTCAACTTGCCTGAGGATGTAAACTCAACATTCTGTGGAATTTCTCTCGGAGTCTACGGAGAGACAGTTTGTTTCGACTATGCTTATGTAATGAGAAGCGGAATCAATTTCAGAACACGTTCAATCTCGACCAGCGCCTCATGCATACGTACGTTACTCGTAAGAAGCGCACAATAAACGCTTATATGCATACGAGTACATCGAGAACTAGGATTCGCTTTAGCCTGTTTTCTAGCGAATTTGCCTCTTATCCCATCCTACTATTGAACCTTTGGCATCGCCTAACTTCGTATAAGTGCAATGTAGAATTCTACATCAACACACAGCTACTACACAGGAATCAACAGCTACGTTTGAAGTGAAGAAATATGCAGGTTCATTTGCATACACCAGTGAAGACCAATGTCATGTATGGACAAAGACGAAGAGACTAACAATTACAATCAATATCATATAAAACAACTATCAAAGATACTTCTCACCTCCGGAGGAGGATAAATAACTCCGATAGCAGGCATGTTGATAAAAATAAAGAAAAGACGTTCAACTTTCAAGCGGCGGCCATGTTTAACATGATGTCGAGGCGCCGGTAGTGGACGAGAACACCTGGGTACAAGTTCACCGAACTTCAACGATACGGTACGAAGGGCAACGAATGGCCGAAATTGTACGGTTTTTTTTCCGATAACTACTGCCGAATTTCGAATGGGGGCAATAGCCTACGTTCGATATATTTTAAAATTCTAACATGACTCCGAGGCTTTCTGGTCATTTTTCTATACTTGGTTTGGTTTTCTTTAGGCTCAAGTATCTTCTGGGAATTGCGAGACAATGGAGTCTTGAAAAATTTGCAATTCTGACCCTAAAGTCTCGGAGTCATGAGAAAATTGAAATATATCGAACGTGGGCTATTTCCAGTGTCAAGTGTAAATTAAAGAAAGTTCTAAGAGATTATGCTTCACTAAGGAATTGTATACTGGGGCCATGGCGGCATGGCAGCTTGGGTTCAATAATAAAATGCAATCATCTCTAAACAGGTTAAACTTGGGACCTAGACTAGCAAAGAACATGCCCAGGTGAACAGACAAAGAAAAAGCCAACAAAAAGGCGGATAAAAAGTTATACAACTGGTGCTAAAAGTTATTGAATGGCCCGATCTTAATTAAGCAGAAAAAGAAAAGGGAATGCAATTCAGCCAACCCAGCAGCGTCTGAGCGAAATAAGAAAGTGGAGGGGGGGGGGGGGGGGGGCTGAAAATAAAATTGGACATTCAATTTCCCCCCTCCCCTCCCCCCATCCCCAATAAGCAATAAAAAAGGGGCCTCTGCCTTTTTTTATGAGTCGCCGACAACAATTTAGCCTATTCCCGGCCTTCGGATAGTGGAGTACGGCGTGTTCCCCACGATCTGAACGCCTGGAATAGGCTAACAACATTTTGGACCTCTCAGATGTAATCTTCAATGGTTCCGACAAAGAAAAAAACTCAATAGGGCAGCCTTCAGTGTAGGAGGGTGGGGGCAAGAGAGAGCGAAAGAGAGAGCGAGCTGTGAAGCGGCGACAACGAGTCGCAACTGAGCGGCGCAAATATAATTCACCACTTTATTTTTGTTTTCTTTATTTATTTTTTCCATCACTCTTCCGGCTGTAAAGATTAGTTTACTGTTTTAATTTTAAAATTTGGTACTTGTGTAATAGTTTATCAATAAGTTACAAATACCAAGATGACTCTTGCAAATACGTAATCTTCCAATGACATCTAAAAAACTGGCAATCACCCTTCCTGTCTTCAGACACTTTTCAGTACCACCCCCCTTTTCCCTGCAAAAACTTTTAAGACCCACCGAAACTCCTCCGCCCCTCCCCTCTCTCCCCCCCTGTGGTATACATAATGAATTCAGCCTAATGGTTTGGGATCCCGCACATGGATCGTTCCCACCCCCATACCCCCACCCACCCCACCCCCTCACTCCGTGCGGCGGACAGGTAGTCATTGCAAGGATATGAATGTTCATATCTTCTCAATAAAAATTCATGCCTTAATGGGATGATCTGCAAAGATGGCTCACTGTTTAAATTTCTTGGTTAGTTTTAGTTTTATTTTTTTAAGAGCCAATTTTTTAGCTACTTGTCTATAGGGAAACAATGTGAGAGATGGTCTTTTCGATTAAAAGTGTTAATAAAATGAGAAATGGCAAGTTGAAACTGGCCAAGCCTCCCCCTGGGGGTACTCCTGGGAATTCTTTTCGGGGGTGTGCCGCCCTATTCTCCAAACCCTGACCCTATTTCAGGCCAAGAAATCCCTTACGTTGACACCCGTTTTCATATTTCATCATCTTCATCATCACTTTTATTTATAAAAGGTAAAAAACAATCAGGCTAAATATGCAATATACAATATCCTAAAAATGTTTACAAGCTATAGAATTAACGGTACTTAATGGTAATTCACTTACTTTCTTACTCATTTGGAATTCATACGTTCATACACTCTCGTAGTTCCCTCGAAAACCATGATTTTAGACCAAAATGGGCAAAGTCTAAACCCAAGTTCCGATCAAAACGGTGCAAAAACTCTTCCCTTTTGGGGCCGCACATACCTACATGGCTTATATCAGGGAGTATCAACCCTCCCTCCCCCAACCCCCGGAATCTCCATGACCATAGCCGCGGGCTAATTGTAATTGTTTGTCTGAAAATCTCGGTTTCAATATTTGTACGAGGTAATGCTTTATTATTTATGCTTATTTTGTGGAACGATAAGCACAAAGATTTTAATCTATTGTTTGCCATCTGTCGGGCTACATATTAGAATTCTTTAAATTGCTGAACAAATCCCTGCTACGATTGGGTGTTGCAATGAGTGATAAAACTTCAGTTCAGAATGACTGTTAGATGTTTGCGAATTATGATTTTTTTTGTGGACATCTGAAATAAACGCCACGATCCATGACCCATCCACTGCTGAATTAAAAAAAAATCGAAAACAGAAAGCGGAAACAAAAATGTTGGGCCACATCTACTATTTTTCTACCATCAATAATTCATTCTATTTTTGAATTTAGGACAATCAAAAAATTGAATTGACCGCTGACTTAGAAGCAACGCAGTTAATAGGAGGCGGTCACTTAACAAACCAATCAGCGGCAAGGAAGAATGTCGCCCTATTTATACGGAATACAACAGGTGAAGTCGACCCTTTTCACACACGCTTTAATCTACTGCACACCAAGTTTTCACAGTCTTGTCGCCACTGCCGTATCGGCCCTTGCGGGCTTATACGCATCGGCGCACGAACCACCAAGACTCCGGCTTGTTCGGTAACTCACGGCATTCTTTTAAAACAAACACTTCAGCTTGGAAAACTTAACATATGGTAAGCAAAGCTCAGGTTATATCATTTCAAAGTTTCCTTTCATTTAAATGTTTGTACTTAGGTAATCGAACAAAGCAGCCACAAGTTTGACCAGAAAAAAATCAACAGAATGTCAATTAATCCTTGAAAACGACTCGCTGCTGCTGTTTGAAGTTCGTCTGCATGACTGAATTGATTGAACCATAGGTCGGCATCTGTCAGATTTGGTGAATGCCTTCCCCTAGCTATGTTAAAATTAGAACACAGCACGGTACTTATCTTCAACAGTTTCAACATCTTAATTATTTATGCCCATAAAACCCGTAGTGGCAACCTTAAACAACTGATTTATGAGGCAAGAAATTCGAGAAAGACATGTGTTTCACTGAACCCAACTTAGAGAAACCGACCCCTTAAATCAATTTTGCTGATTCAGGTAAAACGAGATATGCTGAGCCGAAAATCCTTAAAAATAACTCGAGATGAACCCAGAAAGCGAGTTAATTTTACAGGAGCGGTAAATCGTTTTGTTTTCAGACCTGATTGTCTACTGGAAGAAATAAGCTGACTTGAAAAACTTCAACATAAAAGAGGGTTCCTTTTAAAGAGGTGGAAGCATATTTTTAATATCATTTTTAGATGACTCTGTCGCACTATAAAATTTCGTGCGAGATGATGAGCAAGTTGATTCGTGATCTTTCCTAATTAACATTTCTTTTTTCTCTCAATAGAGCTAAATAATTAGAAATTCAAAAACACAATGAGCCCTTGACATTCACTTAATACCTTAAGAAAGAACCTTTGTTGCTCAGGATTGTTTGAAATACACTTCCCTCACGACACATCGGATCACGGGTAAAATAGGGCATCTAAAATTGCCTTCAGCGCTCAGTAGAATATTGATAATATTATCTAAGAAAAATCACCGAGAAAAATATATATCATTTTTAGATATATATTTGAAATCCTTTAATGTCTTCGTACCTTGTTTGTTGTAACGGATGAATGGTCGATAATGGAACCCGCTGAATTATGAACTCGCCACCTGTGAATTTGCGTGCTTTAAAAAACAATGAAAACCGCTATATACGCAGAATCCCCATAGATATTTTTTGTCTTGATTTTCTGTTTGGTTTTAGTTAAAATTGTTTTATTTTTCATTGAGTGGTTTGAGAGCTAGCCAGAAGATATAAAATAAGATTGTGAAAACCAAACAGATTTCTATGGCTTCTCTGATAGGAGCGTTATTGTAAATGTTGCCAATTTGAAAATCTGTAATCCTTCCTGCCAAATTGCCCACGCGTATTTACGCACGCTGCAAGCGTGGCGAGATAATTAAATAGAACCTGCTGTGAAAGTTATTTGATTGATTATAGCTAACTGGGTAGAAGAGCAACAACCAAAAACAAAATGTGGAATAAACAGAGATGACAAGAGATCTGTAAAAACCCTACGACCATTTTTACCAGAAAGAGACTAATTTTCTCTCTTACCGCGGCACAATGCGACAAGCTTCTTCGGACTTCCTGCGAGTGTTGTGTTATTTATATCTAACAAAAAAAACGCGAGGGCTCGCCGAATCGTCCACGAATCGTATTCATAGAAGCCGAACTGGTGGGGAAGGGGAGGAGGGGGTGGGAAGGGGGGGGGGGTTGCTTTCCTTTCCTTTTCTTTCTTTTCTTTCTCTTTTTCTTTTATTTTCTTTCTTTCTTCTTTGTCCTTTTTTGTTTTTGACGTTTTAAAAGGCTTTCATTTTTTTATCACTCTTCAAAACTTAAATGGCAACATACTCAGTTGAGTTGCCAAATAAATTACCTTTAATCTACATTTTAACCTTTAATTCAATTTTGTCTGTTGAATTTTGCCAATTTACGTGAGAGACCATATTGTGACAAATCTAAATCAAGAGCCTCTAGAAATAATATTAAACAGAACAGCCAAACTTTTTCGTAGGTTAATTCCAAATATTCATCCCGACCATGGAAACGACGTAGACGTCCCAGATAAAGCTTTTAAAGCAACTTTGACGTATGTTATTTTGTTTCTTTCAGTGCTTACACAGTTTCTAGCCACGCGATACATCGAATTACAAGCAAATTGTACCAGATAAGTGCACCGACGATTTCAACACTAGCTAATGGCAATTTGAGTGAGCAGCACGAACTGTCACTATAAACTTCAACGGACTCTCCCAAACTTTCAAGACAACCCTACCCTGTCCAAGAAGACTTCATGTATGATGCCCATGACGTACTCATCAGTTGGCGAGAATTCACCACTTGACCTGCCTCCAGGGCGTATCCAATCAGAGATCAAATAGCACCAAGGAAATCTGCGTATTGATGGAAATCGGCGCCGTTTCAGTGAGCTGGCAAAAAAGCGAATAGATAGAGTCAGGCCATAACGTACTAATTGAGAGCTAAAAACATAGTAGGCGCACGCATAACAGTTTATATAATTTTACTAATCCATTTCCGAACTACTAACACAGAGACGCGAATGAATTCGAATTTCGTTTGCAATTCAGCGTGTTGTGCTAACATGTCTAAACTTATTTGTATTGCTAACCATTTAATAGTCCCCTTTCCTAATTTGACCTAACCACTATGTCTAGCTAACTTACCCACCTTTTGGCTACTAACTGCTACCTTTTACTTACAAATACTTAAGGTGTGGTCTATAAAGGCACTCTTACTTCTTTACTAACAGACTAATTGCCCTCTGTTCTGCTTACTAACCTCTCAGTCACTCTCCATCACTTATGATGTAAGGTATATTATCTCACATTCTACCTTATAGCTGATCTAACCTAACCTAACCGAGACTGATCTAATATAAAGTAATGAAATCTAATCTAAACTAGTCTGATATAATCTCATACAATTTGATCACTTTCATCTCTTCCATTTATCTAATCCAATCCAGTCTAACACAATCTAATCAAATTTAATCTAATTTAACCTGACTCTCCCATTAATCTAATCTAATCTAATCTAATCTAATCCAATCTAACCTAGTCTGATCTAATGTAATGTAATCTAATCTAAACTAATCTTACTTAATCTAAACTAAACTAGTCTGATCTAATCTAATCTCATTTTATTACTTCCTTCTCTTCCATTTGTCTAATCATATCAATTCAAATCCAATTTAACATAATCTAATCAAAGTTAATCCAATTTAACCACATTCTACCATTCATTTGATCTAATCTAATCTTATCTATGCTATCTATTTCAACCAAAACTGATCTAATCTAATCTAATCTCTAATCTAAACTAATCTAATCCAATCCAATCCAATCCAATTCAATCTAATCTACTCTAATCTAATCTAATCTAATCGTTAATGCTATCTAATCTAATCAAATATAATCTAATCCCTAATATAATCAAATCCAATCTAACCCTAATTCAATTCAATCTAATCTTGTCTAATCCTCAGTGCTGTCTAATCTAATCTAACTGATCTTATCTAATCTAATCTGATCTTCCTGGTCTTTTCTAATCTAATTAAAGTTGATTTAACCTAGCCCAATCAAATATAACCTAAATTAACATCTTCTAATCTAATATAGCCCAGACTCCAAACTAATTAGAATTAACCACATCAAATCAAATCAAATCTACTCTTTTTGTACTCTGACAAAATTTTATCTAATCGCTAATCAAAGCTAATCTAATTTAATCGACTGCCTGACAAGTTAACTAATAATATCAGACACTCAACTCAAAGCAAATAATTCCCTGACCAGTGACATGAATAATCAATTATTCTAATTAATTAACATACCAATATATGAATATTAACAGTTATAATATTAAGTCATAGTAACAGTTTAAAGACCATGTGTTATAGCAAAGGATAGAGCATAATAAGTAAAGACTTATCCTTTAATTGCCACTAATAGAAGGCCAGCTCACTCTACTAACGACGATAGAAATGTGAGATTTTTGCAATGAAGTTTATGATTTATGCTTTCCACATTTATTTGTTATTTAGCGATTTCAGTTTTTTCAAGGTTCGACGTTCAATTTTCTCTCCAGTGAAATTACTAAATCGGCAACACTACACTTGCAATAAAATGCGATAAGACGAACTTCTCGTTCTGTTTTATCACTAAGTCAAAGACAATCCACATCTTGCTCCCAGACCTCCTACGTCCGAGCGGAAGATCTTGCTCTGACTAAGTAAAGCTAAAGTAAAACGGGCAACAAAAACAGTAGACCTGCACCATTCCAAATCTCTTATTTCACTGGTCCCTTTAATCTGTATTACCATTGTTTCAGAGATAGGGGCATTGTTATGTGACAATCCCTATTGTTCTCACAGCTAATCAAAAACAATCTTTCAAATAGGTGCGGGATCGCCCAACAAAGAACGTGCAACCTTTTTTGTAACATTGCGGCAAAACGAGTTGAATAGCGAAGTTGCACGCCTTTCCACTGACGCTCGAATCTCAGTCTCGCAACAAAATAAGGTTACAAGGCTTTTTTCGCGCCTGGAAAAACGTGCAACATCGCTGTTCAACTTGTTTTGCAGAAATATCGCAAAACAAGTTGCACGTAATACAAGCAGCTTTGGTTTGGGGCACGATTTTTAGAGCCAGTTTCACCAATAAGATTAGTGCTAGGTGTTACAAAGAGATGACGCGTCATTAGCTTGCCCTTAATCATCTAATTTCCCATATAGAACATTTTTGTGTGTGTTAGTCTCTGTGCACCGCGAAACACATGTAAGCGCAACTTTAAAAGCGACTGCGTTGTACCCAAGAGCTTATACGGTTATTAACAATTATTCGCCAAAGGCGATGTTAATATTGTTGTTATTCAACAATATTAACTGAGCCTGAGGTGAATAATTGTTTTAGTATATGCACACGAAGTGATCTCAACAGAATCAGAAAGAAAACCATGAAAAAAAAAAACGATTAGTTTGATTCACGGTTGAATTCATGCGTGAACATGTAGCCGTAAACAGCCGATGCACAACAGTTGGATCTTTATAGTATTTTCAAACAAGACAAATCATAATTTTAATTGTTTTGTAAACTTTAGCATCAATGATTGAAAAGAAAACGTTGAAAGTTTAAATAACTCCCCTTTCTGAGAAGAAACACAGAGCTTTATTTGCCTCTGTCAACTCACCGTGAATGAGACAGTTTTTTTGTCGCTTCTTGAAAATGCCGTCAACAGCGGCTAAGATCGAGGTGAGCGTTGTTTATCTGCAGTGCAGTGTTCCTTGCCATGTTCACTTGCTGGCACGTACAGTTTTCGAAAATATTTGCTTTCCTTTTTTTCTCCGTAAATTAACTTCTATTTCCAGGCAAAATTGGTCTTGTGAGGAAATTCTGAGTTCACGAAACAGTGAAAAAGCGGCCACCTTTTCCGCTGTAGTGGTCAATAAAAACATTGCTTCGAGCGTGTGAAAGTCAACTGCAGTAAATCACTTCGCAATAAAATCACGCTGTTTACACACCATGCGGACCTTTTGGGCCTGTTTAAAAAAGTTCTTACTCTGATCGAAACTTGGCAAAACACCCAGTTCACGACAGCGCTTTTGTTTTGCTTTATATTCACCGCCTAGCGCGGTGAATATAACGTCATAGTCCAAGATAGCGAACCAATCAGATTGCTTGAAACACTAAGATCACTGAGTGTGTATATACTGAAAGGAGATATAGGAATGTTACAGGTTAACCCAAAGCAGCTCTTCCCAAGATGCCTAGCTCGCTTGGAAAATGTGTTCCCAACTCCTTGCCCTCAATCTCTCAAAATCTTCCACAACACAAAGGGCTTGGACAGGTTAATACCTGCGATATGTGACCTATGTGTGTTTTGTGGACCTTGAAAAAGCCTAGAACGCGCTTGACTTAGCTATCCCTAAATCCCTCGTCCTTCAATAAGAAAGAACGAACCTCGACCCAAGATACCCTTAGCGCGTTAATGGTACCTCGCAGAAAAAGGCAAAAGAGGCTGCAATTGCAAGAATCATGGAACTTAATCATGTGTCGATAATTTTTGCACGCAAGTTGTTGCTTCTTTCTTTGTGATAGATCAAGATGGATTCTCTGACTTGCTATACTGGGAAAAAAAAATTCAAGAGTGTACGAATTTCGGTTAGATGCATTGCTCTAGATGTAAATTAAAGGATTAAAATTGAGTATTTTATAGAAATTGTGGCTTTGTGTAAATCACATGGTTGCTTTTACGGTTGTTAGGTTAGTCGACATTAATATTTCAAGGCTTTTTCTTGATTTATTCACGAGGCGAACTGTCTAAGTTGCTCTTCTCGAACATCAGAACACAAAACTTCTTCAAAAGCTGTTTCTAAAAAACTCTATTGTGAATAGAGTCAGCGCGTTGAAGTACTAAGCTTCAGATTAGCAGCTGGGACCACGAAGAAAGCGCATTAGGTTTGGTGCCTTCATTGTTTTAGTTGTAACACTACCAGTTAAAACTGTCTTGACCCTAAGTGGTACACGTTAGGTCATTATTGACTTTGTGGGCAGTGAAAAAGTTGTTCTATTTGTTTACTATATTCCTCTAGTTTCTCTGATATGTTTTTAGCATTTCTTCGTAGTAAGTCTTGCGGCTGAGACTTTTGTGCACCCATCAAGATTTATACCCTTTACAGAGGGTTTTTACTCTTATTGTAACATGTGGATCATTGTTTGGGTCCTGATTAATGTGATATGGAACATAGTGGATACCAGGCACATCAACAAATTAAGCAAAGGTAAACAATATTCGTTTCACAATTTATTGCTGCCGTCAGACATATTCACTAATCTATCACAAAATATAAATGGTTGTTTGAATTGCCTAATTCAGGGAAGCAATTTCAATTGACGTCTCTCTTATCTCTGTAACTAACTATAACCTGTTTGCGACAAACAGTGGGAGATAAACAGCACCACTAGTTAGAGTCATAACCAAAATTCAGACAAACACGTCCCCTGTTTCATTTGGTTGGTCTGAGCCACATTTTCGCCCCGGGCCATATTTATCAATAGCGGTGAAAGTTAGACAGTCTCTTTTCTTTGTAACTTTAATTTCTACGCTTGGTAAACCCACTGCAACGATAAAAATGATACAAGACATACAAGGATTTGTTTCTACTGAACTACGTACGCGAGCAGGAATCCCGTTAATACAGTTACTTGCAACACAATTTTTGTTAAACAAAAGAAAATCGTAATACTTTCGCATTATAAACTGTTGTCCTCTCCATTTATTTTATTGAGCGTTATCGTTCCTTATATGTACCAGTCACAATGTTACTCCTTATTCGGAGTTACTTTTCCCTCTCCTCGACTCATGGGCCGACAGATAAACGGCGACAACAGGCCTCAAAGTTTTCAAATCGCCACTATGTACCACTCTGTAGACCGCTGCTTCTTGGGTCATTTCAGGGGAAAGCTGAGAGATAAATTCCCCCCGTGTGCCACGCCTCATCCGTTTATGAGTTTATTTTAAATCCCGAAAACTGATGTCCAACTGTATGATCATACGGAAATAATCCCTTAAGAGTTCACGGCTGCTTAAAAATCCACCATCATGAAACACTTCTGCATGTTCTGTTCACGCTGCATGTGACTTTGGTCCATAGCGACCATCTGTCAAACCAGTAATCTCTCTGTAACTAAGTAAGGAGAAAAAATATCGACCTTTTAAACTTGCGCTTGAAGAAAATATCTCTTCAAACTCAAAGGTGCGACGCTTAATCTGTAGAGGAGTTTATTCGAATAGATACGGTATATGTATTCCGAAAGAAAGATCTAAATTCCAAAGTCTGGTTTATTTTGTCTGTTAGCTAAGAAGGGTGTGACCAATTCATATGAGAATTTTAATCGAAATTTTCAACCGTTTTCCTGCTTGGTCGTCATCATGAACGTACTCAACAAAACGCTTTCTCAATATTTTGTGACACAGCTTTAGAACTATAAACTCGGCGGGATGTACACAGTAATTAAGGAGAAGAGCTAACTTTAACAAATTTTATCACCAGCTTTTTCCTGATAATGCTATTAATAAATTTTGGAATTAAGGAAAATAACTCATTTCCAATGATCATGATTAACGCTTTTCTTATTTCTTTCTCTAACACAAAACCAAAGAGGATCAAGAGTTTGAAAATCTAGAGAAAAGACAGCAAATCACCGGAGAGCTGGAAATAGGTGGCCAAAGTAGGTGAAATTTAAGCATGTGCTAAATACTTATAAAATACATTTGAAGTTGACTGTCAGCAAAATCAAAAGAGGCCACTTTTGCCGAGACATACAGTCAGCTCTGATTTCTATGACGGTCACCTTTGGGATTGGCACTAAGTGTCCATCTTATAGAGAGTCAAACAAAGGGGAGAAAGGAAAGGATAGGACCAACTCAGTGTCCGTTTAAGCGAGGTGTCCGTCTTATAGAGGTGTCCGTTAAGAGAGAGTCGACTGTAATCTTATGAAAATCCAACGAAAGTGTTCGTAGCAATGGAATCTCTTGAGACTGGCCTACCCTACCACACTTAGATTAAAAATGAGGGTCCTTGGGTGACGGCGGGTTGGAAATAAATAGATAAGAAGTTAACAACTGTTAGTTTACAGTTGAATCGCTAATAAACCCTAACACCTCTGTTACCACTTTTTAAGAGACCAACCGATGTATATATGGTCGCTACCTTTTCTTTCCCAGGGGGGTGGGCGAGGTTCGACTGTAGTTATCTATAACTAGGACAAGTTATATAATTAGAAACCACTTTCTAAGAAGCACACTTGGAGAATACATTCATGTCTTTCTTGCGTCCCACATGTGTGCACCTTCAGTTAGTGTATCATCATAGTTCTAATGAAAACTTGGATCAGAATTTTTTTACATCGTGCGAGTTCCGACAAACCAGTTAAACTAAGAATGACTAATACAAATTTCATCAAAACTAAAATTGTCGAGCGTTGCCAAAGGATATCAAATCCGTTATAATGATTCAAGTGCTCCTTTGACAAAATGCATCCCACGTCCTTTATAGGGTTTGAGAGTCTTGGTTGTTGGCGAGATGCATGGTCACGTAGCCTGCCCACGCTAGAAGGGGAACACTATTTACTAATGGATCCAAACTACAAAGGCAGAAGACATGCCCTATTTAAGTGCGCAAGAGCAGCCTTAGACAAAGGCTATAATTTGTTCGGTATTGAGAATGGCGGACAGTGTTTTGCCAGTGCCGATGAAGATAAAGGTTATCACAAGTATGGAGCTTCGAAAGAATGTAAAGGTAAAACGGCTTGAAAATCGCATCTTTTCAAGCTATATTTTAAGGATATATAGTGGCAGTTGTTTTGGTTAGCCCCTATGTTACAATAAGTTCTGAGGATAAGACACAAATTCGAGTCGCTTTTAAAGCAAGTTATGAAATAACGTTCTTCGCCGCCTTGTTTCAGGGGATGGCAAAGGTGGTCCATGGAGTTTACAAGTGTATCGGTAAGTATCTTTTCCAAGGGGCGCTGGCAAATTTTATCATTTCATAATTAGTCGTATCAACCTATAAGAGAAAAGCCCTGAGGACGAGGCTGTTTTATTACCATCTGCATGTTGCAGCCGTGAATTCTCCCTCAGACGTACACTGTTGAAACAGCCAAAAACTGTCGTCTTAGCGGAGGTGTCTGCCTTACACCAACTATAGAGAGACACTGAAAAAAAAATTGGCAGAGACCTGAACGGTAGGCAACAGTTTTTTGGGAGGTTTTGCGGCTTATAGAGATAGTTGAACAGTCAGTGTTTTTGTCTTTGCATTTTTTGGCCGATTTTTAAAAACGTTACCGCCAAATGAACCTTTTCTGTCCAACGGTATTTTTTTTGCCAAAAACTATCCTCATAGTAGCCATTATAAAAACTAAGAGTGAAACCATTGGCTTTTTTTTTCTTCTCCTCACTTTCTTTCTCCTCGATCTTTCTTTTTGTCGTTTACTTTTTCTTCTTTAGTGTGATTTTGGAGAATATCGGGCCCAATAAACCTGCTTTTTGACGGCTTGTCACTCAAAGACGGCAAATTTCGTTAGGTTGGTTTTCAAAAAGATTGGCTAGATTTACATTACCGACAACGATCTGGTATTCATTCGGTTACCAATTGTGTTTTCAGGTTTCTAAACAAGCATGATGCTGTCAATGGTGCGTATGGTCAGTGGTCGTCATGGGGAACATGCAGCAGAACATGCACAGGAGGTGTCAGGCGGCGCATGCGTAAATGTTCAAATCCTCCTCCATCAAATGGAGGGCTCGACTGCAGAAGCTTGGGTCCAAGCGTAGAAAGCCAAGACTGCAACGTTGAATCATGCAAAAGTAAGGAACATATTAACTTCCGGCTGACCCAACATTGTCTGAATTCTTAGTTGTATCAATAAATAAATCAATCAATATCCATGGCTTGCTAGGATCTTACCAATTGTGTTTATCATTATATTAAATTAGATGAGCACTGACCGTACTTAAACTTCCAATTTAAATAGTTTACTGGTCACAATAACTTCTGTAGTGATGGCAATGCAGACAAGTAAAAAGCGGCAACTAATTAACTCGACCTATTTAATTTCCCTATTTCATTTTCAGTTACATTTGGTGTTGGAAAACCTGAATCTAGAGATCTTCCCTTAGAGTCAACGAAACGAGACGAAAAACAATCACAGCCGCTGGTGGCAGCCACTCCTTCTTTTCCACTACCAACGAATGGTCAACATTTGGACCTTCCAGTAAACATAAAGGTAACATCTGTCGAAAGCAATAACAACATTCAAGCCAATAACGACAAAGGCGAATACGTATCCATGCCTAACAAAAATAACCAAGATATGAACCAGGAAACTAGCGGAAATCAACAATCCAGCTCTAACCAAGATGGTGATCAGGTTAAGATGCAACAAGGGAAGTATATACCAATGTCCAGAGAAGACATTAACGCGTTTAAACAAGTGGCGACCTTTCAAAACTCAAAATCAGGATCGAATGTAGAACAGGCAAAACATTTGCAGGAAAGCCAAAAGCCATTTATGGACGGCAGAGACCAAGAGAATTCTACACAAGTCCCCACACATCAAATGGCAAACAAAAAGCCGCCACTCCGAAATGGCATGCATTCGTCTTCAACAGCTTATCAAAAGCCCGATGCTGTCCATGGTAATGATGACGTCGAGGCTGGTCTAAGTTCTTCGCAAATGTCAAGTTCAGGGGAAGGTATCACCAGTGAAAACTCCCCCAATGAAGATAACAGAATCCGTAACAGCAGTAATTATAAAGGGTCAAACGAGGAGGATGATAAGCAATCTGAAAACAGAATTGACGAGGAGTCAATGACGTCAAATGCAAGTGGGAAATTTCATGACGAAAAGTCAAGGAAAATAACTAATGAAGGACAAAACCAAACTCAAAAAGGATTTAGCAAAGTAGGTGAATCGTTAAGGGTATCAGGTCCTGAATTTCAGGGGAAAATTTCAACGGATAATGAGCCGGATGGATCTCAACATTCTAGCAAGTTTGAGAGTGGGTTAGATGATGCACGTAATGTTGAGATACAAATGACTAATAAAGGGACAAACATAGAA
Source organism: Porites lobata (assembly GCA_942486035.1). NCBI lineage: Eukaryota > Metazoa > Cnidaria > Anthozoa > Scleractinia > Poritidae > Porites > Porites lobata. The sequence goes on from CALNXK010000162.1 coordinate 926,238, forward strand.
AAACAGTTAAACAAAACGCGTCAAGATTTCAGTAATCAACCGCAGGTAGTCGAAGATCAAGAACAACAGCCGAAAGGAACCGCTAAGGAAAACTTTAAGACCGCAGTTCAAGGTTCAGACCACGCCCCTGTAAACGTTGAACAAAAAGCCGCAGACATACAAGGCCAAGAGGGCAGAAAAACTGCCAACAAAGTTCAGGAAACTTCGCTTGGAAAACAATCCTTAAACCTTAAAGGAGACCAGCCGTCTGATAAACACTATAACAAAGACACTTCAGACGGTAGTGAAGAATCTCAGCCAAAGGCATCCGAGGAAGAAAGACACGATGAAGGGCGAGAAAAAGAAAGAGCGTCTTCGACGAAGATCCAGTTCCAAGGGCCAGTATCTCAACAGGGAAATAAAGTTGATGACTCCAGACATTCTCCGAATAAAGCAGACGCTTTGTCGACAGATGGAGGGAAGCCGGTTGACAGCCACAGCCCACAACCAGCACAAACTTCTCCAAACCAAAAGCAAGACGGTGAATCAATGTCACAGCAAGAGAGTCCCCAGAACGTTCACGACTCTGACAAAATGTCATCTTCAAATGAGAAAACAAGCTCGCAGAACTCACCGGAAGGTGTAAAGAATGACAAACATGAATCATATGAGGGGCAGCCGTCTCGGGAAGAAGGAGAACCAGTACCAATAGTTGACCTGAACAAATCTGGTGCAATGAATGGTGAAGATTATGGGCCAGCTCCCAACGGAGAGTTTTCGGGTCCAGATGAAAGCAATTCGATGCAAAGTCAGCCCCAGACGCCGGGCCCCGTGTATGATAATGAGGCAATACAAGGAATAAGCGAAATGTCTCAAAGAGCCGATCAAAGTGTTTTTCAACAACAAAACCCCGGAAACCAGGCTGGCCCTGATGAGAGCTCAGAAATTGGATATGATGATATGGGCTCACCACAAGCGTATACGGGTGAAAATGTACGGGATACAGCCAGACAACAAAAACAAAAAGAAGCGGCAATTCAAGAGCGATTTCCAGACCAAGAAGAAGGTCAAGGCCAGGTTGGACTGACATCAGACTACTACAATACAGAGCCTGCCGAAGATTGTCTATGTCCAAAAAAAGGTGATGGGTAACTTGCTGGGGAAATGGCTTTTCATAAACACCACTAGATCAGAATATATTTTGAAGGGGCTTCTTTACAGTGAAAAACCTAGTGGTACTGATAGATCGATTTTTATTACCATAAATTTGGTGAGTCATATATAGCTGGGCCATAACTCCTATATTCAGCACCACGAATAAAGGCTAAATTTCAGCTATCAAAATTCAAAGGAATCCCAGAACAATGGGACTCGTCAAATCAAAGACTAAAATGACATTTTGTTATTTAAAATTAAAATTTAAAATATTATACGTAAAATGAAATTTTTTTTTCGACCTTTGTCACTCGATGTTGCTCGATCGCTATTTTCGTTAACTTAAAAACTAATTAACGGTCACTCTTTAACTTAATTTCTACACAGAATGTTCCGCAAAAGCTGACATTGCCTTTCTGGTTGACGGATCAGCTAACATCCCTCAACCCTACTATGCACGTGTTCTCGAATTCATCAAGATCTTTTCCCGCGGATTTGACAAGAGCAATATTCATGTTGGAATGATGGCTTATGGAGATGATGTCAAAACAGCTTTTGACCTCAAAGCCCTGTCTGATTTCAAGCAGTTCGATGATTCCGTAAGCATTGCTCCCTACATAGGTGGAAGAGCGCACACAGGAAAAGCTCTTTCAAAACTGAAAACAGGGCTCTTTGAAATGTCTGGTCGCCAGGATGCACCAAGGGCCTTGATACTTTTGTCTAGTGGAGGGTCTGCTGATGATGTTGTGGCACCAGGCGCAGAACTGCGGGATTCTGGGGTTAAGGTCACGGCTATTGGTTTAGGGAAACAAGCTAATGTTAGAGAACTGATAACCGTTGCATCAGAACCCAAATCAGAACACGTGTTTACGGCATTCCTGGACACACTGCCCAACGCTATGGATGAGATCATACAAGGCGTCTGTAGAGGTAATCTCAGCTATTCACTACATATAGGTACACAACGGTCTCCATGAGAAAACAAAAACATGTTTCCAGCAAAATACCACCTGTTTACTGTTTGCCATGTTTTACAGCGGGATCGCTTCTTGTGCTTAATCTTCATCTGCAACCCAAATAGTCTAGAAAAACAGCCCCTCCGATTCCACCAAGCAAAGGTTAACATTCGTCTTTACATAACAACTATACAAAATATTTTATGCTATAATTAGAGTGTATTAGTTTAGTTTGTCACATGTGAGGATAGGCGTTTGTCTCGGAGACGATCTTCAAACATTCTATCGGTCTGAAGCAGACGGATAGAACGTGTTGGACAATCAAAACTCTTTCAGACGAACATAACTGAGCCAGACGTCGAACTTTTTATGAACTTAACTCACTGAGTTTGGTTCGTCCCATGAAAAGCCCTCCCCCCAGTCCCCTTGCCAGTCGTTGGGGAGGGGGGAGGCAGCGGGGGGCTAGGTGGGGGGAAGAGAAGGATGGCATTTCAGACTAAGTCTGTAACTTTTCTTTTTAAAGTCCAGGATTTAAAAGAAAGTTAAGTCTATTTTTCTTAATTCCTACTAGATGTAATGGGAATTGTGCGAGACAGGCAGGAGCCATGCACCTGTGAAACTTTCAGTGCTCAGGGTGCTCAATCGAACGATTACACTAAAGTGCCTGTAGACAAGGATACTAATGACGAGAGGCAGAGTACCCAGCAAATACAAGGCTCGTCATATCCCCAAGATCAGAGAGACTTGGAAACTATGAGAGTTCCACTTTACCAAAATAAGCTGAGCCAAGGTTTTCAGCTTCCTAATAGCAGTAACAAGGACTTTAAGATCGTTGAAGTTGGTTTAAGTGCGGCTACTCCTGGAAGTGATAACCGTCCATTTAATAAAAACTTTGGCCAACAAGGTAATAACAATAACCTCAAGCCCGCCATTGGCCATGGATTTCGCCTGACCGGGATTGGATACAGTAAAGACATACAAGGTGAAAATCAAGACCATGCCTTAGAAACATCACAAGATCCTGGTGTTCAAATGGCCAGACCGTTTGGTAATCGACTGCGACAGTCGCCTGTTACTAATGAGCACTCAATCGGTGCAGATGACAATTTCATTCTTCCTGATTTAAACAACAGTAAAAACGAACATTTAAAAACCGACTTTTCAAATCATGAGCAGAATCATATGGATGGGCCTCAGATGCATCGTTTTGCTGCCGGCCTCCCTGAACACTACAAACCTCATGGTAATGATGGCGCAGACAAACTACCAAACCAAGGGGCATACGGTGAACAGCCTGTTGAATCACTTTTCCTTTATCAGAAACCAGGTGCGAAACAAGATAATACTTTTTCGCAGTCTTCGGCTGTAAATCAAGCTCGAGGTCCCGGATTACTTGTTAACTCTACCGCTTCTATCTATCCCGCTGACAATGTTTATGGAAGGCCTCTACAGCAACAGCGAAATCCCACAGCTAAACAAGGCGATTTGACATCGGATTACAGAAGGCCAACCAAGGTTATTGCTGTGGGGAAACCTGCAGAGTACGTCAATTCTTACCCACAAGAACAAAACCGACAGGGTGAGATTAGTTTGTGCAGGCTCCTGGTTTGTGCAAATATCATTTAGAAACAAAACAACACAAACAAAAATATATACAAAAAAACCAACAGAAAATATAACTTTACTTGGGGGCTTGGGGGCTGTTGTGTACGCCTCACCATGTCATTGCGGTTAGATCTGAATCTAACCGACTGCTAGATAACTGTTTTTACCCACATTCAAATTTTCTCAGTGCAAAGTCGATATAGGTTTGAGAGGCTTGCAGTTAAACGTATTTGGCTAGCTTAATTCATGATTAAGGCCAAAACAGTGTAATTTCGTGTTGTTGATATTAGTAATCCCAGCAACCGAATAAAGTCCTATCTGTGGTGGAACACCGCACTGTGCTCAAATAGCTAACTTGGGACTCTGGCTGGGACAGACGGTTCCTATCTCAGTCTATCTATAATCGGTTTGGTTACATAGCGTCAATACTCTTATATTTAACTTGTAAAAACAGAAACTGTTATTACCAATTATGACAGATATTTTCCGGAGGAACAGTCGTTTTTGGTCTGTCCCCTTTAGAATTAAAATTCATTCCCCTCAGTGATTGAATTGTTTGATACATAGTTTCCCTGACGGAATATCTTTCAGAATGCTCTGGAGTTAACCTCGGAGTGGTCCTCGATAGCACTGCAACTGTTAATGGCCAAGACCTAAATCAAGCTACAATGATGATGAATTTGGCCAAGAAGGTTTCTCATCTGTTTGCCTCATCCCCAGCTGGGAATAGCGTTGGCATGGTAGTGTATGGTGGTTCACCACAACCTTCAGTGGTCCACTTCGACAAATTTCTGGATCAAAAGACCATGGATGAAGCTATTGAAAATGCAAGCAAGCCGAGCGTTGAGATGAAAATTGGGAAAGCTCTGTCGATGGCACAGCAAGAACTCTTCAGTCAGCTTTCTATGTTTAATCGCAATATATTGCTGCTTGTTACAGATGGTGCATCTTTTGATGACGTGAGTCGTCCTGCATTGGAACTGAAAAGGCGGGGTATTGAAGTTTTCTGTCTAGGTGTCGGCAAAGATGTAAATGAAGCACAACTTGACTTAATTGCATCCGACCCAAAGGAGAATCATGTGTTTTTGGCGCCACTTAATGATGCCGATGCGCTGATGGGAAGAATTCAAAGGGAGATATGTTTGGCAGCGAATAGAGAAAGTAAGTTGTTTTTCAAGTCGACAACAGCATTAGCAACCAAATCACGTTCTAATGCTCAATTCAAAATGCATGTAAATAGGCTCTTTAATGGAGCAAGTAGGGATGAAAAACATACAAATAAACAGTAAATGATAACCAATCAACCACTTGATTAATCAACCGATCAATCAATAACAAGTAGAAATATCAAAGTGCAGACTTTTCAATTCGACCCGCTGACAGGCCATTTACCTGATTATTAATGTCCGTACTATGCCCTCGAATAGAGGCTTTTGACAGGTTAAAAAAAATTGCTGTATTGACACCCATGCACGCCAAAGCAAGGACAGTGAATTCAGTCTATTGAAAGTGCGAACGTTTGGTATCCTGTGAACATCTCACTAAGTCTAGAAGATAGCTTCATCCGGAATCTACATATTCTTGTATAGACGTCCAGATCTGCTAAAAGAAGAAAGTACGTCAGGACCGTGCAGTCAATTAAATCACACTGTTGTTTCATGAAACTGGCCTTAATACTGTCTTACATTTTGTGTTCACACCATTTAGCATTTAGTTGATTACAGCTGGTGCTTTTGCAAAGAAAAAAGTACAAAAGCGCAAATTCTCACAAGAAACAAAAACAACGTTCATAACAATAGTAATGATAATAATAACGTTGAAGATGATGATGATGATGATGATGATGATGATGACGACGACAACGACAACGATTGGGCAGAAAACCTAGGCTAATGAGCCCTTATGGATCCGATAGTATTAAATACTGAACAAGAAAAATGTTAAAAACGAACAAAAGGGTAACTAATATAAATTAAGGAAAATTCACTTAAAGAGAAGCAGGATTAATATCACCTAAGTTAGACATTTGTATTCTAGACGTGGACAGCATCATGATCTTTATATATTTTAAATTTCCTCCAGTTCATTTTGCTGATGCCTGCTTTTTATGCAAGGGTATGTTATGTTATATAAAGAGTGAGCAACGCAGGGTACCAATTTTACAAACTCTGAAACGAAGATTTGATCAAGGAAGCAAGCGTTCTAATAAGTTTTCGTTAAGACCGCCACCACCATCTGTTTGGTTTAACTGCAGTATCATACATTACATCAAATCATTCAACTACTTTGTGCCTAACAGATTATGTCGCTCACGTGCGCGTAACAAAGAGCAGTGATTCACTAACCCATAACCCACCTTATCTAGATTTTAATTGCCTCATTACAACGAGCAGCTAAGGGCACATTTACCGTTTAGTATTAATCATTAACATGAGATAGCTAACTGCTGTAGCTTACAGCTCCTTTTGACTAAACTATAAATGGCTTTCCTTAAAACTAATTTTCGACATTCGGCGTGTTTGCTTGCAGCTCGCTTCTCTACCCAGCGAAAGTGTCCTTCTGACCTTGGATTTGTTATCGATGGCTCAAGAAGTGTCGAGGTTCTTGGAAAAGGAAATTTCAAGAAAATGCTGGACTTCGTTAAAAATGTTTCCGTGGGATTTTCCCCTGAAGACACCCGCGTTGGGGTCATAACGTATGGAACAGAGCCCCAACTGGTTATCCCTTTCAACAAATATACCACACCAACTAGTCTGGCCTTTGCCATCGAGAACGTTCCTTACCCCGGGACATTTACCATGACAGGAAAAGCATTAACGCTAGCCAATCAGAAGCTTTTCGATAGCGGAAGTCGAATTAATGTCCCCAGAGTTCTAGTTGTTCTTTCAAAAGGCGCATCAAAAGATAACGTCCAAAAATCGGCAGAGGCTCTGCACAAGTCTGGAGTGGCAGTCATTTCTGTTGGTTTGGGTCCAAGTTATGACATTACTGAGCTGAACAATATTGCTTCAAAGCCTGTTGCTTATAACGTCCTTAAAACTGAATTTAATAATTTACCATATAAAGTAAAAGAGCTGCAAGACAAGATATGCCAGGCTAACGACAATAAGAAACTACTTATTTAAGCATCAAGTCTTACCCCGTGAAAGTAAAATTAACCGCAGTTCTTTTAACATTTAAGAAAATTTTATACATGATCAAACAATGACATTGTAACAAATGGTTACTTGAAACAATTTTTGAGAGGGAAGCCAACAAAAACATACTTCTTACGTTTCTGTCACTGGCAACATATATAGTACAGTTACCTTTAGGTTACCCTGCGAATACAGATGACTCTCATCAATTTCATAACCAGAAGGACACTGAAAACAGAATGCGACTTATGATAACTTCAAAACGCCTTGCTTTGCTCAATACATCAGTTTGATTGGTGCAGGGGACGTGAAAAGAAAGTCTCCTTTCCATAAACTTTGTCCAGTCTGTATCTCTATGCTTAATTCGGCTATGGTCGTCAAACAGTCGGTAAAAATGTGGTCAGATTATTTACTCCAGGAAAGAGCAAATGATGATACTGGCTCAAAACGGGCCGTTTTTCGAAGAACATAATAGAAAACGCCTAATTATTTATCTTTTTGGTTGAAAATGAGTATTATTATCTGTATTATTGTCATGCTTAAATAACACATCTTTCAATTGTGTTGCAAGGAGCGGTATCATATTACCTTTAACCCTATTCAGACCGGGCTATTTTGGCTTCTGCTTCCTGTGACCGGCTGGAATAACATACTCGTCACTTCCATTTTATTGAAACAATGGCGTAATTTGATGCCATCATTACTGTCATATCCCATGAATCCTTATGCGCTTCGTACATGCGCAGTAGGTGCTTCTTGCCATGTGCTTACAGACTTGAAGTTAAATATTGTGGAGTTCTCCGTGTTTCGATATACAATTTCCTGGTACATTACAAAGTACAAATTCCTGGTACATTACAATTACATCATATTGTTCAATTAAGTGGCAAAATCCAAATTCCCCTCAAAGTAGCCGTAAGGCAAAAAAAAGAAACATTAAAAAATTAAGGTGTCCAATGATATGAAAAAATTAGCTAAGATATTAATGAACAGTGAAGTTATGATGACGTCATTCATTACGTAATTAAGGAACTAAAACTACCCGCCATCTTGGATCCACCATTTTGTATTGCTGAAATGTATTCCGTTTCATTTAGAAACCGCATTAATGAAGGTAGTCTTGATAGAAAAGTTGATGTATTAAAGCATATTGAGGAGGCAAAAAAATCGGCAAGTCATGAAATTCTTACAGAAATGAACATTGTGCCAAACTAAACTAGGCATCTGCAGCCTGTGTTACATTAAACGCTCGCAAAAATGTGATAAAATAATTAAATTTACTTGAGTTTAACACTATAATTCAAGAAGTTAAAATAGAAAACAAAGTATTTTTTGGAAAAATGCAAATTTTGAAAAACATGGCTGTCAAAACTCGGTTGCCATGGTAACGTTTATGTTGACGAACACGTCACGACGACTCTAAACTGTTCTCAGATAATTTTTAGGACAATTCGCTAAACTTGGGGTCATAGCTTGAACGGTTATGAAATTATTCGACTTTTCCGTGAGGCCGAGGGAGGGTTCAAAAAGCCAGTCCGTCAGAATAGGGTCAATGAATCTCCGCAATAAGCACCATTTTTGTATCTTAGCTATATCCACGGCCTTTTGCTTAGGTAAACATTTACATAGGACAATTCCGCATCACAAAAGATGAATTGGTGGCAACAGATTTTTTTCGATATTCTGAAAGAACGCGGTGAAAACTTTTGTACAAAACAGCAAGACGAAAATTGCTTCTCACCAATCACAAGGATTTCCTCTCAATCGAAAAGCGCAAGTTTGTAAGATATTAACACTGATATTTCCTGCCGACTGCATTTCGAATAGAACCCAAGAATTTATTAATGGGTTACAGCAGATGCAGCATAGGCAGTAACTCACTATTTTTTTTGCCAAGGTAGCATTATTGTTGTTCTTGCTCTTTTGAAATATCTCAAAAATCCTAAATCTTCATACGTTCAAAGTTATTTATTTATTTATATTTTTCACACAACAGATTTAAGGATAGAAAATAATGTTAATAAAACTTAAAAAAAAAAGAAAGAAAAAGTGAGGAGAGAAGAACTAAAAGAAAGTCGAAAGTTATGAGTGATAGGCCTTCGTGATCTAGCTACGGGCTAAATTTTGATTGCATAAAGTGAGGAGTATATGGTGTTTAAATGTATACTAACACCCTTATAGACTCTATTCTACAACTATATATACTTGTATAACCATTGAGTATCATGATCGTTCAGTCAAAGGCGAGAAAGTAATAAAGCATTTATAAACGAAGAAAGATATCTTTGGTTCTAATGTTCACTTTTTTTTTCTAAACTAACAGTATAATCGTTATCTTGAAAACAGGAAATAGCATTGCATGCATATTGTAATGACAATTTATCGTGAAAGACCAGATGAAATGAAATGCCACAGGTTAGGTAAGCACAGTGTTAAAACTATGATCGTTTTTGCTTACATAGTAGCCTTAGAATGCTATAAGTGGACCTGTTTAGTTTTGTTAGTTCTTTCAAATGTAGTGTTCCAGTTGCCTTAGTGTTAGCCAATAACACAACAACTGATGCACATTTTTTGTCTGACCTCTCGTGTGACTTTCCAGACGTTACCGAGTGATGAAGAAGATCTGTTAACTTCAACAGTCTCACAGATTCAAGCGCAATCTTTCCTCTGATAGGAATTGTTGGATTTGCTTATCAAATAGTTTATTCTTGGGACAGTGCTGCAAATCTAAACCTGTAATTTTGGGATGCCTTTTGCTTTGAAAGCAGCACTTTCTTTGAAAAATATACTTCGCATCCCTCCCTCTCCCAACCTTGTACAATATCGAAACTTCGGTAACAACGTGGGTACAAGGATTCAGTTTTGAATTTGAGGTGGGAAAGAGGATTGTCATGCGCCGTAAGCGCCTGATAAATGTAGACTCGGCCCAAGTCTCAAGTCCTCAGATGAAAGTACATAAATGTACTTATACAAGTACATATACACGAAAGACGCACTTAAAAGTCCTGATATCTGTTTTATTCACCCTCAAATAACCACAAGCCTGCAGTTGCCTTAGAAGTTTGGTTACGGCCGCGAGATCGAGTAAATTCGGGTTTTTAAGTTAATATATATACCACTCATCACCTCATTTTTCCTTTTGTTCATTTGTGTTAAGGGCTTATTACTTGATCGCATGGTCCTGTTTGTCTTTTCGGTTAAAAATTTATCATCTGTTCTTTGTGTCTTTTACAGGGACAGAAGCCAATGTGCCTAAAAGAAAGAGTTTGCTTGACAATTTGGCCGAAATTTGATCGCTCATTCAGTACTGCTCACAACGGTCATGAAAAGGATGCGAAAATTTGCTATCCGTTTAGAACTTTGCACGGAAAGCATGTTAAACTATGTTCAAGACAGAGTATTTTTTTCTCACCCAAAGCTTTATAACATTCGTGTAAAAGTGACTCTAAAATTATTTCCTTTCTCTGACTGACGTCACGTGTGTATCGACATTAAACAGTATTTACTTTCCATTCAAAAGAAATCCTTCACCGAATGTAATAATTTAATTTGAATAAAAGCTGAATTTTCCTTTGTTTTACGTTTTGTTCTTTTTTAAACCTTCGATCTTACATGCTTTACTAGCGAAAAGGTTCAAATATTGACACTGTGAAAAAGTCACATCAAGAACAAAGAAATAACCTAACTTTCAGTGTTACTAGTTTTGAAGCTTTAATTCATTTTCATTTCATTCCGTTAATTTACCCTTATTTGTTTTGAAGATAAATTATTACATAAACACTGAAGAGAGTGGCTCTCTGCTAGTTGCCGCTATTTTGAGCTATTTCATCCGCGGTACTTGAACGACGGTCACATGATTGAATGAAATATCACCCGACAATAACTATAATACATCAACCTGTTAAAGAAAACAAGAGAATCTAGAAGAACCCAACAGAAGAACAGAGGAGCAAAACCCATAAAGATTAAAAGGGAATTGCACTCAAGACAGGTAAACTTGGAAAAAGGCTGCTCGCAATTTTTTCTTTTCCTTTTTTTCAACTCTGCTTATTAGTAAATTTGTAAATTGACGTGTCTTAAAAACACTTGTGAATGCTTAGTAATAAGGATGTATTTATATTTGTTATATGGTGATGATGATTTTGCCCAGTCAGGTTGTAGTTTAAGACACATAGCAAACTCAGAAAATAATGCTGTGATGTAACTTAACCCTTTTATTACAAATTCGTTATCGCCCGGTTGCGTTCTGATCATGATATTCCGATGGAATAATAGTTTGCGATTTAGTTCAAAGACTCGCCAACATAAAAAAGAGCCGATTGTTGACATCTCAGCACGAAAAAGCCACAACCAGTTGTTAGCGGTAAAATATCGGTGTTTCTTGGCATTGCAGAAGCCATTGTTGGTTCGTTTTGTTTGTCGAGCGTCTTTTCAAACTTATGTATTACGTTATTTGATGATTGCACCCATGGGTCCGCAAAACCTAGAAACCACGGAATCAATGTGGAGATCAAAAGACGTATGCATCCCCCCCGTTCCAAAAATACTTTCTTCTTTAATTTTGAATCTAGTATTAAGCCGTACGGTTCGAAAATGTTTCAAAAAAATGTCTCGAGCCTGCATATGGCACGCTAATTGAACAACAACAAAAAAAGGAAAAGGACTTTGTTTGTAGCAGTCGGCTTTATTTTTTCCATCTTTTTGTTTTACTGTTTTCGACAAGACAGGCTTCTAATAGGCTTTAAAGAAAGTATTCTATTGAAATAAACTTTTAGCGTAAGTACTCCGTTAATAGCAAAATTATTTCCACCAATAAAAAGAATTCAATTTTGATGTCAATTTGAATTCGGACCATATTCCATTATTGTATAATATCCACTTCATGTTTTATAATTACTTTGAGTCGCCTAGCGACATTCTAAGTTTGCCACTCTGTGAGCTTTGCTGCTTTCGTTCATTTCGTTCACGAAGAGGTGAGTGTTATGCCACATGTATGATTATTTTATTACAGTTTTTATTCAGTCCATTGACGAGCGGTTTCAGTTGTAGGTTTCTGATGTGCGCTAGATTCATTGTCGTAAGCCCTTCAGTCGAATGTCTTGGATAAAGCTGATTTGAGCCCTTTCGTCTCGAAACGTCGAGGACTGCAAAGCAAACGAATAAGCGCTTTCTAAAAATCCTGAGATTATTAAGGCAGTAAATGACTTCCTTCCTCCTCAGTTATTTTTTTGGTCTTTTCAGAGCATTTCAAAGCTAAAGTAACTTGCAGTTGTAAAGGCTTGCTTCCGCGGTTTACTTACTGATGCACGTTGCTCATTTGAAGCACTCGCACCAATATCTAACTTAAGACCTTCTTTTTAACCAAGTATGCAAATATAGGTGAACATTACGGGCTAGAAGTAAAAACAAAAGTAATAATCGTAATAATAATCGATAATTTATTGCTTGTTTGGTGCCAAATTAACATGTGAATATGATCAAATGCGTCTGACATTTCAGTCTCTAACCTATATCCAGACAGGTAGTCAAAGCAGACAAAGTGTTCTACTTTTTTTTTTCTTTTTACAGCAAGCCGCTGGTCAAAACTACAGTTGTCTCACGAAAAATATGATTACCAGGGATTCTGATTAAAATGATAAAGTTTAAGTCTGGAAAATGCATGCTCACGTGTGTTGGTTCTGCGATACTCTTGCTTACGGCCATTCATCCTTGGATCCAAGATCATGAAGATGTTGAGTGGACGGCGTCTTCTTTTTCTACTAATTCTCCTTCAAATATCTCAGATGCAGGTAAACCAGTTGATAAAAACGAATAAACACTGCACGAAAAATTGGATTTACACAAATCTACTCCGTGCAAATATATGTTGCAAGAAAGTGCAAGCAAGGGGGAAATTAAAAGCAAAGATACATGGTAAATACCGCATTTGCTTGCCAGTTTTCATGGGGTTGTACCCTGGTATCAGAGGTTTTTCTTGATTTTTCTTGGCGAAAGAGATCAAGAGCAAGCCGCGAAGCGGCTACAACGAGTCTCGAAAGCCATGAGGAGAGAGAGAAAAACCTCTGGTTACCTTGGCCTCGAATCTCACTTTCATGCAGACGACAGCTGTCAAACGCGTCAAATTGCTAATAAAAAGAGTGAACAACGGCAATTTAGCAAACATGTGCTTACCAGCCGCTATTTTTTTAACTGGGGGTAGACCTGGGGAAATTATGTTATGAACAAACCATCTCCACTTGGGTAGTAAAGAGTGATTTGTTAATCGGGGTCAAGCTAAAGCATGTGTTAACGCTGGGCAACAAGAGTCCAGGAATAAGAACACCACTTTATAAAGAAACCAACATTGTTCCAAACGTCTGCTGCAGGATTTGCAGAATTTAAGTAAAAATAAGTGGCCGATCTAAAATCAACGTTTTTGGGTATAATAACAAGGACTTTTCACAAACATTGTCATCTGTTCTGTCGGCTGTGTACATGACTCAACGGTATTATCTGTCAGAAGTGCCAGCGGGAAGTTGTAAAGTTTGCAAGAGTCTATCAATCGCGCTTATTATATTGTTTACTTCTGTGGGGCGCGCCGTTCGCGTCGATTCGAAACATGTATTGTAACAGAAAATGTTAAATACATCGAGACACGAGATTCTGGTCTTCAACGTCTGGACTGCTCAAACTGGTTGCTGAGACGCCACGGTGTCGTAGTTCGCGGATAGGCGAGTCCAAAAGAGACACTTGAGAGGACAGACAACCAAAATTATTGCATGGCGAGGGTATGGGTAGCCTCTTAGGGAAAGGTACTTGCAAACATCAGGTAACGACTGAAATATTATATACTTTCCATTTCCGGTTGATAAAATGGTGAACACATCCTTTCGACTCAACGCGGTGAACAAAGCTTTCTTATGTTGCTCAGTGAGACTCAGGAAAGCACTCATCAAGTACCACGGTCAAAATTTCTTCGAATATTCTTTCAGGAACAACATCCATGTCAAAATCTCGAAATATGGCGTGCCTTTACGTGTCTTGGTCCCGTGCAAATGTTATTGCGAGTGCAGCATACAAACAATTTTCTTCCCTTGTAGAGAGAGGCAAAATGAGGTGTGAAAATCGTCAGCGTCCCCTCGGTAGTTACAATTAAACGAGCCAATCAAATTGGTTTGCGTGTTTAAAAAAATATCAACCAATCAACGCCCGAGGGTCAGATCCTGAACCTGTCGTCTGCATGAAAGTGAGATTCGAGGCCAAGGTAACCAGAGGTTTTTTTCTCTCTCCTCATCGCTTTCGCGACTCGTTGTCGCCGCTTCGCAGCTTGCTCTTGATCTCTTTCGCTAAGAAAAATCAAGAAAAACCTCTGGGACCAGGGTAATGGGGTTGTAAATTTTAGGGCAAATGCAGTATTTACAATCTTTGCTCTTTATTTAACATTACTTTGCAGTTTTTTGCACCAAATTTGGTGTAAATCCAATTTTTCGTGCAGTGAAAACGACACAAAACAAACTGCAAACGCAGTATTTACGAAGGATCGGGGTTTAAAAATTTCATCGGATTGTAATTAATTGTCACTAATTACTGACAATTATTATTATTCGTTCAAAATATTTCCCCAATTCTGATGGGCTAAAAGCAAACGCATAAATCACCATAACCAGTTACTGATGACCAAATTTGAAAGAATTTTGTGTTTAACGAGGAAATGACGTCAAAAATGCAGCCCACTACAGGTTAAGGCACCGTTACCGAGAAGACCTGGGGACGAGGTTGAGTTGTTTTGGTTGTGAAAAAAGAATGGCGGACATCGAAGGCCTTAGTGGATAACACCCTCCTCGATCTGCTTAATTCTTCATATCCTATTCAGCCTCATTCATTAATTGCCAATTTATTTATTTGTTTATACCACTCAAAATTTCTATTATTCTTCCAAACATCACATGTAACCTTTCGGTCTGCTCAGTAACATGGAACCATAACTGCATTCCTGGAAGCCTTCCAGATAATGAACTCAACCTTTATGAGCTCTACGAAGGAGTGGAAACCTTCCTTATGTTCATTGGATATCCGAGAAGTTCGCACAGCCTTATGGGAGCAATCTTAGACGCTCATCCACACATAGTAATTCCACATGAATATCACATAGTTAATCGATGGAGTATTTACCAGGACGAAGCACTTATAAATACTGGCATGCAAAAATACCTTCTCTTCTATAATCTTCACTCACTTTCAACTTGGCAAGCCGTTTTTGGCAATCGAGCAAAGAAACCTGTTTTCCTTGACGATGGAATCTATTCTTACAATGTACCAGGTGCATGGCAGGGAACTTTCAGCGGCAAAATTAAGGTAAGCACAAATGCTTTTTTTTTAACCGTTTTTTTTTTTCCAGTTTTTGATAAAAAGTCTTGTTTTCATAAGTTACGAAACATCATTAACTAGAGGTATTTTCAAGACATACAAAAAAAAACCCGCGTGTAAGAGCCAAGTGGTTTAAGAACCATCTGGCGAAAAATTGATTCCAAAAAATATAAGAACCTGTTAAGCCAAGCAAGATGAACAGATTCTTATGAGTGGATTATTTATTTATTTTATTTTATTTCGTTTTGTATTATAAAGCTCTTGCTGTAGAGATAACGCCTCAAATAGATTCTGTTATCAGTTTAGTTGGCTTATTACAATGCAGCTGATGAATAATGAATACGCTATGTTTAATTACCAAACCCAAATTTCAAAATTAATTCTAAAAGAAATTAATTCTACTTTAAAGTCTTAATTGCCAATAACTACACCAAAATACAAGAACCTCTATTTTTGTGCAGTCTTCAAAAAATGAAGGTTTGTACACTTGGATTTGGCTGAAATGTACAATTAATGAAATAGTTTTATTACTTTAGGTTATCGGTGACAAAAAAGGAGGTGGAACTACCATGGAACTATTTGAAAAACCACTCAAGTTTGATATTCTAAAAGAAATCAACAAATCCGTTGGGGTTCCCATGAAGTTCATTCACGTTATAAGAAATCCTTTTGATGTTATCTCGACTTGGGTTCTGAGACTTTTTAATTCAAGACTTCGAGTCAACGATGGAATAACAAAGGTAAAAGAGAAACGTTTGATAGCAATCAAGAGAGGATAGAACATAAGCTAGAGGATTTCATATAATATAGGCCTTAGCTTATAACTCTACAGATAAATCACTCATGGATTATTTGAGATCATGTAAGATTCACGTGTTAAAACCTGAAAGCAGCTGGACGTAGAGTAATTAATATATTACTGTCTATTCAGGAAGAAGGTACCTTCCTTACATAATTCCAGCCGATTGTAGCTTCTGAACTGGCTGCACACCATTCAGCAAGCATCAAGGTCATTGTTAGTTTGTTGGTCTCCTTTTCCTTCTACAACGGAGGCCAAAAATCCTGCAAAAATCCATCTGCATTTATTGAAAACCTTCCTTTAAAAAGCGGTAAAAGATCAAATATGCAAAGAACGTAACATAATATCCACCTTTGCAATAGTTCGGATGCCTCTAACGGCCCTCCCCTCCTCCTCCAAGCTATATTGGGATAGACAAACACTTTTCAGGACTGGGTAAAGTGGACAGAGTGAGCAAAATCCAACATTGCTTGGGGGTGAGAAACGAAGGGAGACAGTTTAAGTCGTATCGTGTTAAGTGCCCCCAAGACTTTTGACCTCCATGACAGCAGAGGTCTCTGACAGGCCCCGTTTGGATAGCGCTCAGTATCAATCGGATAATTATTAGGGAAACGCGCTATCTGCTGTATAGGAATTTACCCGGTGAATATAATAGTGGTTTCCTCCTTTGAAAAACTGGGGCCAGATCTCTTTCCTTCCTTTCGGTCGTAATTGACCTTTGCTAGCCCTGAGGGGAAATCCTCCTTCTTATCAACTTTTTATTTTGGGAACTTGAGCTATTTTCTCTTTTTTTATGAATTAGATCAACAAACCTCAGGCTCTGGAGAATTTCATTACCTCATACTTCCAGTTAACTGACACCAATGCGAGAATCAAGCAACTTTACGGAAATGCTGTTTTAGATGTCGTGAGCGACGAACTGTTGTTTAAGCCAAGGGAAACCTTGCAAACGATATGCGGTTTCCTTAGCGTTTCGTGTGAAGAACACTACCTTTCTCGAGTGGAAAGGATACTCTATAAGAAGCCTTCTGATACAAGAAACACAGTTGTATGGACTAAGGAGCAGAAAGACAGAGTTCAGACGGAAATGCAGAAATATTCTTTTTTGCGTCAATTTACCTTTCACTGAAATATTATTAGACTGTTTACTTCGTTGTCATTAGCCAGTGAAAGAATGCCTGATTGGCAGTGAACAACCCGGAAGCATTAGCTAATTTGGTCACTGCACACATCTTAATTCCTTAATTTCTTGTTATCTTTATTTCTGATATTATTCCGTAAGGTACTTATACAAATTAAAATACCAATGTAATCAATATGTATATATAGTGCAAAAACAATAAAATCTGAAATCTGAAATCCGAGTGGACTGAGTCGGTTAATTAGTTAATAAATGTAAAGAAGAAAAAAAAAGCTTCTTAAAGTAGGTTATCGGATTTCGAAAATCAGGAATTTTAGCTCGTGGAATGCGGAATCCTGCGCTTAGGAATCCGGAATTCAGCTCTTTGGATCCAAAATCCCGCTGACGATTGGAATTCAAAATTCGAGTTCTACGACAACGAATCCGGAATCCGGTACCTGGAGTCCGGAATTCACAGCGTGCATAGCTGTTACACTGTTTGGCTAGCATTACTTGTAAAATACATAGCGATCACTTTCTCGCTCTTGATTGGTTTTGTTTGTGTTTCATTCAGTTGACTTGTTGAAGACAGACAGCGGTTTCCTGCTAATCAAGACACTAAACGCAATGAACACATGTAAAGGATCATTGCTTTTCTTTCAGGTTCTTTTATTGCGATACAACAAAAGCTACATGGTATTTACAGTAGTATGTATACTTTTATTCTGTTGCACGACACCCAGCGTCACTCTATCTTTGAGCGAAGCACGCAGTGTTGTGTCGTAATCGTGAAGCAATAACCTAACGATAACTTTGTTATTTTCCCGAATTAGTGCTGTGCGATGGAAGTATTAAGAGCGCAATCAACTACTATTATCATTATTTCCGATGAAGATCTGCACAATTAAGCAGTTGCGTTAGAAAATCCTTCTTTCTTACCGCTGCTAAACACAATTCTACGTTGAATGCTTCGCTCAGCTTTTACAATTTTGCGGATATTGATATATAATTCCTAACCAGCCCGTTTTTGAATATCACTATCACACTATAAATATGTACTTACAGTACCTACTTGCTTGCTTTCTTTCTTACATAATTGATTATTTAGAGGTATTCATTTCCTAAATAAATTAATTCTGAATGAACTAAATGATTACACAATTATATAATAAGTTAATTAATTACCTGTTTACGTAATGCTTGTTAAAGCATTGGTTATTTTCCCGAGTACAGACATTGGAAACTTAAATTTGTCAACGTCCAAGGCAGAACTAGCAAACACAACGCAGAGTGAAATAGTCTAAACGCCATGGCTGAGTTTGAAGAAGAAATAAAAGCGCAAATATAGGGTAGGAAATTATGATGGGTGTATGTTAGATGGGGTAGCGCAAGTTTTGCATATTGCTAAAGCTGTTCCACTGATTTCCATCCTTTTTATCGCCATTATGCTCGCTTTGTTTGGTATGCTATGTTTTGTTATGTTCAGGGTACCTTTAGACCCTTTACCGGGATCCACCCAGCCCAGAGTAGCTGAGTCTATCCCATGAATTCATGCAGCATTTTGATGGCTAACGGCAATTCTGCAAAATGATGACGGTCGTGAACTCGACAGTCAGTGGTAACCGAAGCTTTTCGTAAGACACTGTCTTTGTGTTTTCAACTTTCCCTTCCTACATCATGTGCCCTAAAACCCTATACTTAGACTAAATTCAACCCCCGGACGTACTATGGGGGAGGGGGGGTGGGTTCTGATTTTTTTTCCTTAGACGATAAACATCAGCACCTGAAGATTTTTGTAATGGGGGCATTTTGAGAAACGTTTGGTGATGGCCAATTACTATGGTTATGACGTCATAAGCAGCAGGTGGTCAAGCCATTTTTGAGTGAAAATGCATGTTTTTTAAACTTTTTTCAACAAGTAAAACTTCTGGACAAAATGATGCAAAGTAATTGTTTATGATAGTGTTATTTTACAAGTCAAGCGCAAAAAACTATTAACTCTCACTGTTTTTACCTAATTTCTAATTTTTACCAAAATTCAAGATGGCGACCATGTTTGGTGACGTCTCATACCTCCAGCAGCGCCACCACCCATAACATTTACCTCATCTTGTAGAGAAGATCAAAGGCTTTCCACTGAAGGCAAAATCGGATCGAATACTGCAACATATAAAAAAAACTCAAGAGGGGGTAAATCAACCTCCCACCCCCCAACCCCCCCCCCCCCTCCCCGTGTACCACGGTGGGAGTATGACTTTGCGTGTATGTCCGAGGGTTAAGAAGAATAAAATTATCTGCGAAAAACATTTCGTCGTTATATACGCTGATTGTTAACTCTAAAACGCATTTACACTATATACAACTTGATTTGCAAGTTAAGCTTTATATACATTAATGTATAAACATGAAGATTATGCAAACTTTACAATTACATCATGGGAAACAATCTGCATACAAACTTTGCAGCAGCCATTGATGTCCCTTTCTAAACCATCAAGCACCAAGCTAATTCTTTGTCTCAAGTGGCAAATGGAGAAGCCTTGACACAAAAACCTGCATATATCTACACAACAAAAACCGTTTGTGTAACCTTCAAAATTCGGAATAATCAACAGTTCTACTAGTAGTGCTAGTTGTGATTGCATTATTGCATTGTTACACGAGTTATTTACACCAATTTGTACGCAAAGGGAATTTGCAGACTTAAAAGTTAGTTAATTTTAAGCTTAATCTTGTGAGGTGACTACGCAGCGTAGCTCCTTACCATATATAAACTTTTTGTTGCTTTGAATATTTTGGTACAATATGTTATTTCATCATGATCAATATTGCCAGGTTTCTTTATCAAACATGATATTTTAACAATATTTTCCTTCTAGTTTGTTGGTTAAAAAATTTTGGTTTAAAAAATGTCGTCGGTTCTTGCCATAAGCAAATAAATTTTTTTTGTGGTTCTCGGGGCTACTTGCCTGGTAAGTATCGCTGCGATAACTGTAATTTTAACAAACCTTCAAAAGGGGAAACGCAGTCCTGTCGGAATACTTTTTTCAGTCACTTTAAATGTAGGTAATCATGTTCAAATTAGCTATGTACAGCCATAAACGTAGACAACATTTTACGGAATCTTTCATATTTGCAAGGATCATACGATTTTTATATCGTTGACCTATACATCAATCAAGAAAACTCAAGTACATGTAAATTTAGAAAACGTTTAAGGGAATATTTGCCGTTATAAACTACATTTGCTACTATATATTATTGATATCTTTTCTACTTTCACTCTAAGCAGGGACCTACGATAAAATGATTATGCGATGGTTTAGACGTAAAGTACTATCCTCGTCAGCTCTTCGACCTCATCAGGGGAAACTAAAGGCTCAGCTAGGCGCCATTGAGACATTCAAGGTACAGTTATGTTCCATTTTAAACTATTGCGATTTGATTAAGGTTTGGAGCAGGAGATCTTGCAAATAGCCTCTTTACAAAGGCGCAAAAGTCTTTCATTTGAGTGAGATAAAGTATGAAGTTGACAGCAGGATTTGTCATCGCTAAAGTCGCACCTACAGCTCGAATAACATAATCGGTTTCATAATGGAGTTTTGCTTTGGTAACATTGTTATAGATTACCTGACAAACATAAAACAAGTAAGGAAGGATAAATGCAAATGTAATTGCAACTAGAATACTTGTACTGCGAACTGCTGCGGCTCTTACCTTCAATTTGATGCCATTGTCTCGCTGCACGTCAACTGACTTCCTGTATATTCGCCTCCAAACAGTTTTTATAAGCGAGATGTTTATTATGATCATAATGACCATTGGCAGAATAATTTGTAAAATTACGAAGGTGGAGTATATCAGCCGGGACGGTAAGTAATGGTTATTGTATCTACAAATAACAGTGTAATGTGTATCATTAACACTATATCGTACCCCATCGAAAGTTGCAGCAGGAAAACACACAATAAGACATCCTTCTAACCAAGCAAACAGAACCAACTTTTTAACAGTCGAAAGCTTAAGCGTTCGTGGGGCAGAGCGGGTTGACAGATACTTCTCAATACTTATAACTAACAAATTACTCATCGTGATAGTGGGAAACAGGATTATAAAGTACATTGTTGCCTTACAACCCCAACCTGACTGAATAGAATGTGAATCAGAAAGGAGGGAGATTACTGTAACTGGAACTGAAATGAGAGATGAAAGAATATCAGATGTAGCTAGACTCTTAATGTAAAAATTAAAATTCTTCTGGAAAGAAATCCCTCTTAGAAAAGAGTTGGTTACTTTCTTGGTTTTCATGAAGTACAGGACGAGCACACTCCCGACAAGTCCAAATATTGCCGCAGTTACCAGGAATACAGATATTGTAATTCTGATTGAAGACTTGATTGCGTCGCCACTGGAAATGAACATGCTACTGTTAACAACCGTTTCTTTGCCCGCTGTAGTGACTGTGTAAGGTAATAATCTGGATGAAAAATGGGATCTGTTCATCATGCCCATTTCATCAAGAGCCGCCCAATCTGTAATTTAAAAAAAAGACAAGCGGAAATATTATTAACAACAATTTGAGACTGATTACTTACAAGTGATCAAAGCTTCATTGAGATATGATATTGGAGACCACCCCTCTACTTCTTCTTCTTCTTTACTGGATCGCTTTAGTTTTCACCCGTGCTTCATTATGAACGCTTGTATCAGACCACCCATTTCGAGTTCCACAGTCCCCCACTTTCAAAATGAGGCTCAGAGAGCAAACCTTTACGATGAAAATAATAATGCCGCAAATCCTCTGTTAAGCTCCCCCGGCAGCTTATTCAGTTCATACATTTGAGCAAAGACGATGTTATCAGTTCTCCATAAAGAACTAGAAAGCAAGGTGGAAAAGCTCAAGTACAAGAAGTTGGAGGTCATGCAGCTGAGGAAAAAAAACAAATCCGAACTTCCAGCTGGTGAATAAACCATCCTGGATCAGTCCACATGTAGTGTTACATATGGGATTGATTAATACAGTATTATCATTCATTAGTGAAGACTGATAAGGGAGAGGGAATGGGGAGCTTAAAAGAGAGGGGTGTCGAGGAATCGGCTATCAAACGCGAACACTTTCCTCAGCGCAAACGACTCAAAACACATGTTCTTGTCTCATTGTCTACTGTTGATGTCAATCAAAAAAATAAACGGAAG
Source organism: Porites lobata (assembly GCA_942486035.1). Lineage (NCBI taxonomy): Eukaryota > Metazoa > Cnidaria > Anthozoa > Scleractinia > Poritidae > Porites > Porites lobata. The sequence continues at coordinate 948,531 of CALNXK010000162.1, forward strand.
CGGAGGCGCATTCCCGCGCCTAGAGTCAAGACGATTTACAGTTTCTAGACCTAGGTCTCCGCTTCCTCTAAGAAACACAGTTTTGTGATCGGTCTCTTGTACTCCTCGTATTGAGTACGCACTGTGACTGCTCGGACCATCCCATTTTGTCCAGGTTGAGTAGTCACAATCCTTCCCAAAAGCAATATTCCTAGTAGCTGGTTCGGTTCTGCAACAAGCACTACGTCTCCTTCCTTCAGATTCTTTCTCTTCTCTCTCCATTTCTTCCTCTGTATAAGAATAGGGATATACTGCTTGGTAAACCGCTTCCAAAAGAAGTTGACAAGCGCCTGAGACTGTCGCAATAGTTGCGATGAGTTGATCTCTCTCACACTAACATCAGCTTCTTCATTACTCGGATTTGTTCGCACAAGCGGAAAATGATTTGGCGTCAGCTCTTCTATATCACCCGCATCGCTTGAGACGTGTGATGGGACGACTGTCCAGTATCCCTTCTGCTTCCACCAGAGCAGTTCTAAGCGCTTCTTTAGCAACGATCCTATTTTGCAACACAGACTTCAAGGTTTTCCTTTTACACTCCACTAACCTCTCCCACATGCCACCGAAGTGGGGTGCACTTGGCCGTTGGAAATTCCACTCAGTCTCCGTTGGTGCACAAAAGTTTTGTACTTTATCTTCATTTAATTGCTTAAGACGTTTCAAAAGCTCATTATTGACAAAGTTAATTCCATTATCGCCGTATATTCTTTGTGGTCTCCCACGTCGCGCAATGAACCTCTTCAAAGCGATAATGAAATGATCCGTCGATAGATCGTCCACCAGTTCAAGATGGCAAGCTCTAGTAGCCATGCAAAGAAACTAACAACCGTACACTTTAACGTCACTGCGTCTCTCCTTAATTATCATAGGACCAAAGAAATCAACCCCAGTGTTCCTGAATACTATTCCAGGTTCAAGTCTACACTCAGGCACGTTTCCCATTTGCTGCTCCTGGGGTTTTACTGTCTGACGATAACAGTGATTGCACTTAAATTTCACGCTACTTACAGCTGGACGACAATGGATGATCCAATACTCCTGTCTCATTTGATCCAGCAAATGTTCGATTGCCGTAGATGATGGTAGATACGATGCATGTCCTCAATGATCAACTGTGCAAGCTCATGACGTGAGTCAAATATCTTTGGGTGTCGTGTCTTGTAAGGGAGGGCTTATGCCTTTGCAACCTTCCACCTACTACTAGAAATCCACCTTCCATTCTCGGATCAAGGGATTTGATTCTGCTCCGCTTACGAACCTGCTGACGATTTTCCAGGCACCTTATCTCCTCGCCAAAATACTCTACTTACGGTCTCTTCACTAGCTGGTTCTGAGCAGCTCTTAACTCTGTTGCTGTCAGCAATCTCGTCTGACGAAGTTCCTTCTTTACTATTGTATTGTTTACAAATCGCATCACGTACGCCAGCACTCTTCTTAGTTTAGCTGGGGACCAACATCTTTTCTTTTCCAAAACAGGTTCAGTTTCCTAGGAAACTCCGACCCATCTTACCCTTTTCCTTTCTCACTCGTCTTCTTCCAGGGCCACTTCAACTTTGCTTTCGGGGCACAACTCGGCTACTCAGAGTAAAGGAATTCCGGCCCAGCGCTGTAGCGATGCTTCACGTTTGGTTCTACAGGGCGGAGTCCCCGGGTATTATCATCTGCTGAAGTATCACCTGTCCGCACGTATCTCCAACTCACCGTACCCGCCTTTAGTACAGTCTCCACGTTACTCGTGATTATGTGAATCTCCGATATTTGATTACCCACGAATGCCTTGTAGTTGGAGCTCGTCTGGTGAATCCAATGGGGAACGGCGGTAGAATCATTCCAAAAAGTTATCTTCTCTATCTTTGTCATAAACTCTGCCGCTAGTGTTTGAGCTAAACGGGCAGCAATAAGAGCTCTCATTAGTTCAAGCCTGCAGAGAGACTGTGCCTTAAGGGGCGCAACTAGACCTTTCCCAGCGACATTACTACATTATCTTCAAATACTTGTCTAAGGTACGCACACACTCCGAAAGCATCTTGTGTCGCGTTACAAAACACATGCAGGTTAGTTTCTCGAAATGGCTCGATTCGGCTGAAAAGTACCCGCGGAATATCCTCAGTTTCAAGCAGCTCTGATTCTTTAAAAAAAATCAGCCTCTTTCAACTCATCATTCCATCCGTACTTTAAGCGATTCAGATTTTGAAGGATAATCTTGCTTCTAATTGAAAACGGGATAAGAAGTTCTCGAGAATCCCAAACAGAGAACGCTTGGCTTAAGACTGTTCTCTTTGTAGTAGCTGGTTCTTTTCTAAGTGCATTGAACCTAAATAAATCCCACGTAACGCCCAATGCTCGGTCTGTTGGTAATCTATTTTCACTCAACTCAAGGAAACGCGGAGACCTATCCTCTACTGGGATGGTTGCTAACACCTCAGGGTCGTTCGTTAACCACTTGTGCAGGTGGAAGCCTCCACGGCGCAGTAATTCCGTCATTTGTCTCCGCATTTATATGGCTTCTTCTCTCGAGACGGTGGACGGTAGACCGTCGTCCATATAAAAAAGCAGTTTGCTCTAGAACTGGTAGACACTGTGTTCTTCGCTCGGTGATTCTCCCCAAAGAAACCTGATGGCTGCCTGATCACTCTCGGGTAAACGCAACATGTGGCACATTTCTCGCACGTCTACAGTAGTTATGATTCAGCATTTTACGCCTGTTTGGTGGATAGTTAAGGATAGTTTAGGGTTAATCGCTTTAGGGATAGTCGATGACGTCACCTCATTAGTAAAACCTCGACCTTATGTCAAGTGCGTTCCTCCATATATAATTAAGTGGATATTCGTTTCGGCATATGGAAGAACACAATAGGCACAATAGGCTTGCCTAGGCTTTCCCGGCTTTTCCGGTAAGTAACTTTATTCCGGTTTTCGAACTGTCTATTGGAAAAAATAGGAATGAGAGGAGCAATCACCTAGCAACGCAACAATACAAAGGTCCAGGAAAAAAAATCTATAACATTCATAGTAGGTCTAGTCTTGACCTTGTGGAATGGGCTGCTTTTCGTACAATCGATTGAGTAAGAATTTTTGCTTATCGATATTAAGTTCTGTCGATTCCAGCCAATCAAATCCTTCCGAATCTTTAAGCTCTTTTTGGGTTTCCATCACTTTTTTGAAGGCGGGCTCTTTTTTGATGGCACGCATTCACTATAGATTCTCTAAGAATGCTTTTTTCAGCTCTTTTCTGTAAACAGGAGGAAGAGTGTCCTCGATTTTAATACGAGCCACGTTTTTCGAATCTCCGTTTTCTTCGTATTGATCAAAGAGTTTAGCTGGGTCTCATGGCGTTTCTCGGCTTCATCAAAAATGCGTGACCACGGCTCTAGGTGCTCTGTTTCTTCTTTGGAAGACTCCGTTCCTTGGCTAGAGACTTCGCTTTGTTCACTGTCTTCATAATTTTCAGCACCTTGTTGAAGAAGGCTGTAATGATGGTTACTGTTCCACATTTTTGTTTTGGCGTTCTGATAGGAAACTAAACTTCAGCAAGTAACGCGTCTCTTTTATAGAAAATTGGTGAAGGCGGTGTTACTAAGCGTTCTACTTTGTAAATAATAATCTATCTTACATCGACCCCACATCGACCCCAAAATCGACCCCACATCGACCCTACATCGACCCTGCATCGACCCTACATCGACTCACAGTCAACTCCTATTTCAACCCAGCTTCGCAGTAAAGCTATATTCCACCACCCCCACCACATTTCTATTCTTTTCTCTCCATCACCACCTCCTCATTTTTACGGTTTTTATATCAGGTAAGTTATTTAGAAGATCAGAGGGGCTAAAGCAAGGCTAAAAAGGCCAAACGAAGATCAAATGGGCCAAAACCAGGACAAAAGGGACAAAAAAGACTATCGGGCCAAGTTTCGTAATACTTTCTCTTTAATCTATGTACTTCAATCTACGTATCTTTAGGAAATTCTCTAGCCAGCCCCGCTACATCTATACAACTGGGACAAGGTTACTCTTCTACAGTGTCTCCTGGTCTCTTGCTATCCAGGTAATTACGACAATCTTGACAGAGCATTATATATCGAAGAGCTAAACATCGATAGTTTAATTCGTCACACTTCTTTTCTTTCTGACGCAATTGTCGTTGCGTGTTTTCCACTAACCCCTCTTTCGCTCTTAACATCATGACCCAACTGCTTAAAATTCAAGAGGTGGCCATCAGTGAACGGTTTCTTGCCCGTCCTTTTTCTAATCTGGATGGAGTTATTGTTGTTATAGCGTTCTTCCCAGCTTTCATATTGTTCTTTGCATTCCTCTTATTGGTTGGTTATTGCTACTTGATCATTAATAACAATAATAATAAACAAGAGCAATAAATAACATAATCTGAAATTTGAAATACCAATTACTAAAGCAAGATCAAGACTTTTTAATTAGGCACTGTTTTTTGTGATTACACTTAATAAGGATGATGATGATCCAATATTGAGAGCTGTTGAGTGGCTAGCGACAAGCGACAAGCGACACCCACGCGTGTGTATGAGAAAAAGAGGCATATGACTAAAAATGGTCCGTTTGTCTCTTTTGTCCTTTTTGGCCTGTTTTTGTCTATTTTTCCGGGGTTTTGGCCTTTGTGACACTCTATATAACCTGACTATTTGCGAAATAGATGTCATTTGAGTTCAGCCATCGAACTGTCAACATGGTTTACAAGAGAGTTTGCAGAAACTGTCCGATTTCATCGTGCAGGGCGAAGTACCTTATTGTCAGATTAGCTAACCATCTCGCGGATCTTCATCAGATAGACCACATACGGCACACTCGGTTTGACAATTTTAATGAACGCTGGAAGCATTTTATCAAAAAATTGATTTAGCTTGACTTGTGGCTCACCTGGGCTCCCTGTGGCAGGCGGACTGCATATCGTATTTTCGCCTCGAGGCTTTCTTGTCTCCGGTTTTGCATTTCGCTTAATTTCTTCATTCGTTGTCATCGCCTTCTTCAACGCCTGGAACGGTTAAGGATTCTTTACCAACGGGATGTTTATCATCAACAACAGTCTGAGTGTTGGAAGTAGATTTCAGATGTAATAGTGAAACACGATCCTCTACACTGTCAACAGGTAATCCCGCTAAATTTATAAAGTCAATATCTCCATGATTAGAATCCTCGATAGCAAGGCATCTTCGTAGGCCACTTCAAATTTCGTTTTTTCAGCTCTCCTTTTAAGTTCTAGCAGCTCGGTACGTCGTTCCGCCTCGGAACACAGTAGCGTTATATCTTCTTCGCATTTTTGCTTGGCTATTTTTAACTCGAGGGCGAGTTTCTCTACTTGAAGGTTCTTTCTCAGAATTGAGCTTTTACTTGCTTTGGACGAACTGGTAGACTCACTAGCTGGAAATAACTTCAATGTTTGACCTCTTTTTCCCCTGAAAATGGGGGCTTATTAGAGAGAAGGGGGGCTCATTTAAGATGTTTACGGTAATCAAAGTGTTACTCTACGCTTACCTCCTGAGTCACTCGAAAATGTTCTTTTGCGTGATTTGGTGGGCGATAGGTACTCCGGCCTGTTTATAAGGTACACGTGCAACCTGTGTTAAGTAATATGGAAACAGTATCAAGTTTAAAAAAGTACCCTTATGGAGAGGAGAAGTGTGACGTCAGGTTACCATGGTAGCAAAATTTCTGGATCACAACAATAGGGAGCTTAACGAAAACGCAGAAAAATTGTAGGCTTAGTAGCAAAACAACAACTTTGAACCTGCATCGCGCTTTTTTGTAAATTCCTTAGCTGTCGTTGGACGACTGCGACATAACCTGAGATCAGGCCCGATTCTCATACAATCTCTCTAACGGCTACCGCTAAAATTGGGCCCGATACAAACTCTGTCACAAGTTCGTGCTCACTGCGGCCAGATTTTGGCCGCAAGGCTGATTGGCTTAGAACAATGTCACAAGATCTGATTGGCTGTTGGAATCAACGGAAGTTGAAAGGGCTTATTCCTCGCGTTATTGTTTTCGCGAGGATTGATATTGCTGTCTTTTTTATTGTTTTATGGTTTTATAGTAGGGAAATATGCCTTAATATGTGCCATGGAGATTCAGAAAATTCAGATGGTTGTTCATATCTTCTCAGGATTTGCCTTATTTACGAAACTAATGAGTGTATCGCAGAGTTGAATCTCTCTGCAAGTTGTTGACCGCGTACAATGTGTAGAATATGCCTTTTGATTCACCAGCAAACGAGTGCAAATCAAAATACTGTCCATCTTAAAACTGTTTTATTTTAAAGGTTTAGCCTGGAATGACTTCTCTGAACGGGGTACGCAAGCGGAGGCTCACTGCGAAAGAAACCTCAATCGCCAACTGTGAAGTATTAGACAAAAAATATTGCATTGCTGTTCAAGGAATTTTTGTAGGCATTATTATAAGCTAGTGGCGCTAGTAACAGACTTGTTGTTAGCCTTCGCTTTTTGTAAAAAATAAACCAGGAAAACTGATGATGGTGTCCTCGCTCGTTGGCAGTTTGCTGTTTGTTAATTTCGATTAATAAATTTAGCGAGCTTTTCAGACCTGCAGTAAAACAACAACACAACTAAAGAGAACTACGAAGTGTGTTTGTAATATTGTTTTTCGTTTTGTTTACAGGTCAGTTGAGCATGCATTTTTAGTAGTGTCGTTTCGTCTTTGCAAATTGGCTAATAACATTTACCTGGATCTATAAAAAAATATATTTTTTTAGACGTTTTGTTTCTTTATATAGTAAATTCGCAAATTGCAAGTGTACTTTTTGACCAACAGAAATAACCTTCGAGATCTCCTTTAATCTCGTAAGATGTTAAATGTGATTGTGCTGACTGTTTTTATTTTTAGTTAAAAAGTTAGATGGTAAAAGCTATTTTTTTAAGTCAGCGAGTGTGCAGTTTTCCCACGTAAGAACAATTTGCATACTAAAAAAACAAGGAACGGAAGTAATTTTGGTTGGCTGATTCAGCAAATGGCAATCAATCAAAAAAGTGGGCGGCAGACGTTTCGTAGAAGGTTTGTATCAGGCTCTCTTTTCGTTTCGCCTTGCCCGCCGGAATGTTATTTACAAAGCGAAACGAAAATTGAGCCTGATCTCAGGTGAACTGCGACATGAAACTTCCAAATTTCCTACAACACAAAAATTCTGTTTTCCCAGAAAATGTCCCCACCATTTGACAAATTGAGTGAATGAAATTGAAAAAGATAAATTTTAAAAAATTTCAAATTTCATAAAGTTTCAAACAGTGCGAGTTCTCTTTTTAAGTGGCCTTTTCGGTCTGTTGTCATCTAGAAATTTTGCTACATAGCATGGCAATTAGTGACTTAACAACTTATCCTCCCTATATAAGTCTATAAAAGTTTCTTAAACTTCGATAGCAAAGGGTAAAAAACGTTCTTTAATTTGTTTTCTCTCATCTTTTTTTCTAATAGCACCTGCAGGCTCATGATCTTGTAATTGACAATTTGTTTCTTAATAGGAAAGGCCTTTTGTCATGGCAGAAAAATAGTGTGATGTCAAAGGAATTAGAAGGAAGATTAAGCTTGGTTTACAACGCACCCAGTAACGTAAATCACAAATTAAAAAGACTAAGGAGAGTTGGGGGGGGCGTGGGCGAGGGAAATTCAGATCCAAAATCAACAATCGAAAAGCGAATCCAAAGGTGTATTTTTAATGAAAAACGCACAAGCGAGTTGATTTATAAGATCAAATCTAAATCCAGACTTTTAGTTATCAAGACTCACACAGACATAATTTGCAGTGCGCGTAACTCGGGCCAGTCCTGCTTTTGGAAGGGATGATCATTTTAGATTTCCGCATCGAACTCCAGGTTGCTTTATACATATTTTGTCGCTCAATGTATCCGTGTGAAAGTTAATATTAAAAAAGGGCAACTGACCATTTTAATTATACCCTTTTACTCTTTTCTTCCTTTCACCATTCTATTCATCTTTTTCTTTCCAGGTTTAGAGGGATTTTACGGCTTTTTAGAACTGATCCAAAAATTTCTGCCTTGATCTTTTCTTTTTTCAATCAAATGGCTCAATAGACCTTGTCACGGTTTTCGACGCCATCCTGAAGAGAAGGCAAACGAGTGAAAAATCACAGTGTTTGTATGAGAATCTAATGTCGAATAGTTTCCGTAAAACGGCTGTTCTGAAGAAAATATGAATTGAAGACTAAAGCTGCAAAACAAAGGATGTACTAAAACCATTTTGGGGGCGTACCTATGCTTAAATGTCTCCAGAGGCTTGCTTTAGATTTTCCATATCTTTGTCCGTAATTTTCCCGGGACTTTTCTTAGAGACAAATGCATATAAAATTTTAAAAAGTGGTTCTAGGTCTTCTAGCGCATCTAACGCCCTCAATTTTTTTCCGAGTAGAATCCATAGGAGTGAAGCTTTAGTTTACAATTAACAGCCGTTCTACGGAAATTAATCAACATTAGATTCTCATACAAACACTGTAATTTCTCACTCGTTTGCCTTCTCGTCAGAATGGCGTCGAAAACTGTGACAAGGTCTATTTTCACGACGTAACGGCCCCGTGTTTTTACCATAAATTTCCAAATAAATCACCAAGTACAATAACTATAAATACTAAGTAATTTAACTTTACCTACGAGAAGTAAGTTTCTTGTGCAATCTCTAGTCCTCCACTGTTTTGGACTCTTCGCTGAAACTGGTTTTTTAGTAAAGTCTTTGCTATTCAGGTCTATCTAATTTTGTGCCCTTTAATTCCTCCATTTACGAGAAAGCTGGCATTTGGGAGTAACTTCTCGTCACCTTTACTTGTACTGTCTGACGGCTGGTTTGTTAACTAGAAACACTAGGATTTTCTACGACTACCGTTCGCTGTTTTGATGGATAATCGATCATCCTTCCTTCTTTGTGTCCAGCCTGCTTTTTTCCCAAGTGAAACTAGTTTTCAGTGACATTCAAAACACTTAACTTTGTTTAGTAGTATTCAAAATGGCATTCTTAAAATATCCCTACAAATTTCGTTTGGTCAGATAATTGTTCAAGAAAGAAAAGAAAAATAAACTGTAAAAAGAAAAAAAACCTGTTTTCCAAGTACTTTTAGCTCTTAATGATCACTCTGACCAAACTTTAAATTCGCAATTATAGATATTTGCAAAAAACAATAACAACAAACTACGTCTAACCATATACTTATAAAAAAACAAATATATAAATAAAAAATTACTGTCTAAATCTTACTTCAAGGGTATTAAACTGTAGGAAAAAAGACTGGGGAAAGTCACTTGTAGCAATATGGTATTAGAATAAACAGATTTTACAGAAAATCAAGGTAGAATAAATTTACATTTTGACAATACTTTCTCAAAATGTATCATGCTTTTGTCTCTATTTTCTCATACTGTTTGACGAAAATATAATGTTTTGGAGACACCATAAGTCGCTTTATTTGGACAGAGTAGGGAAGTCGGGAGAAAACGGAATCACCGAAAAAAAATGCAATTATAGGCTTACAACGAACTTGAAAGGTTGGAGTAACTTACAACTTGTTAAAGACTGATTTGCTTGAGTAGTTTACCTTTTAAATTTCGGGAAAATACACTTACGATTACCCAAACAAATGCTTTGCTTAGGATAATAATTATTAATTGACAGACGCACATAGCAATGAATAAATAGATCAATGATAATAAGAAGAATAATTGCCATGGATGAATATTTCAATCGGCTAATTGGCTGACCAATTCATACCTTATCACAGAGGCGAACGTCGTGGTTCCCCTATTCTGAAAAGTGATGCAACAAAACTTCAGTCTCCCTTTTCATCGTCTAAGTTCTGTAGGCTGTAATTGTCTTTTTTTCTTTCTTTCTCTTGCGCGAACTGGGGGAAGTCAAACTAATAATTATTATTATTTTATTGCAAGTAATTGAAAATTTGATGTAACCAAATAAGAGAATAAATATAAGAATAATAACCATTTCGGAATAGTTAGTCATGTGACCCACTTTCTGCATACGTACATGTACACGCACGAAAACGATTTGCTTTGAAAAACACTTTAGCTATGTAATGTTTAGTCAAATTTGTAATTTTTTTTAGCAAGATCATGCCAGTCCTGTTGAAGTAAGTATGATTTGTAGCTTTGTTTGTTTTTATCCATTTCCCTATTAAAAGAACTCATTGGAGTTGTTTCTGTAAACTTAGGTTATTTCTCTTTGCATTTTAGAAATATAACAGTGCGTTATTCGCTAAAAAGATTTTCTAACGTATTAGAAATATATTGCTATTATGATATAAGAATGATATTATGTTTGCAGTGAATCCCATGCGTGTAGTTTAGGCGTTACTTTCTCTGGTTTTTCAGGCTTGCGAAGGCAAGAGCGAGGTGGGAGAAGAGCACGAGACACGCGTGACGAGGGAACACTACTTCTTCTTTTGAAGGTGGCTTGAGCTCTCTTGCTTACCGTGACTTAAATGAAAAAAAATAATAATTATAATAATAATGATAAAAAACAGGAAATGAATAAGAAAACTCTGTTTCTTTTTTTCTTTCCTCTATCTTTTCTTGATATGGAAATAATTAACATTCAACGGATTAGTTGGCCTGCTAAGAAAGCCCTTTTGCGTTGTGGGGGATAAAGCGAATGGAAGACAGTTGAAGGGTTTTCAGAGCGCTTATTCGCGGCCTAGCCGGCTTGGTCTGTTGCATTGGAACTGAACAAGAACGACCTAGGTTTAATTTCACAAAACATACAATGCGAATAGCACTGTTTTTAAAAACAGGAAGTTGCGGGAACTAATTAATACAAAATCATAGACTCCCCCAGAGTCATTTCTCGCATTGGGAATTTTTTATTCAACAGTGCCCGATTGTAGTGATATTTCTAAATGCAGTTTGAAGAATATCGAATTTATTGTACAATCATTAGGTGCGTTTAGTTTTTGATAACTAACGAATTTAAAGTTTCTTACTATTTTGTAGTTAAAAGTGAGAGCTGTGAATGTCAGACGACAAGACGATCTCAGACAACACGTCAACAACGGCAGTGAAATCTCCATACATTGGTTAGTGAATGGAAAAGAGTCTCAAGACATGGTAAGAACTCTTTGCACTTCAAGATGTCAAGACGACATTATCTCTGTCCCGCTCTCTTTTATTATAATTATTTTTTCTATAAGAGGAAACATGCAATAACCACCAGTGGAGTGGAGGTGATATACCCTTTTGTGGTTTTTGAAAGAAAGGTGATATTATGGAAATAAAACATTAAAAAATGAGTGGCCTGTTTGAAATGTTTAACCGACATGTGACATGCTTTGGAAAAAGTGAAGTTGCTTGGATACTAGTTATTGCTTTACGATCGCGGCATTATTATTGTTCAGTCATTACCCTTATTTAAGAGCTAGCTTTCAAGCAAGGATCTACTGGATTTTATAACATAACGTAATTTGTGAGTGGTATAGTACATTGTATATAGTTCTTTTACTGAATATGTGTCTATTGTTTTTGTGAAACCTCTCATATAAGCTCAGCTTCACAATGTGTATATAATAGCCCCTAAAAGATCATTCAGCCGCACAAATGGAAATGTATGTAAATATAATTTCTATAATATCTTTATTGTAACATAAGTAGCAGAAACCTGTTTTTTCTGTTTATCGATGTTAATTTTTCTATCTTTAATTTCATAATGCCAATAATGAGGGAATATAGGGTTTTGAATCTTGTCTTTTATGTTTATTTTTCTTAAGCGATCAAAGAAAGAATGAACGGGTGGCGCTTAAGTAAATCAACAATGCCATCCATAACTGCAATGTTTTGAGATTTTGGGGCAAATTCCTTGATAGAAGCTTTTTCATTTATTTTCATGTTAATTTTACATGTATGTCGATGTATTTATATATATTCCTTTCCTTCTTCCTGAAATGCAGACCTTATAACTAGTAATTAAAACCGTTTGGCCAAAACCCAACCTCCAAGTGTTACATGCAAAGTGAGTGCCTGGCCAGCTTTCAAATAGCGTAGGAAATCAAGAAATTTTGAAGTTTACTCGGTTAAAATTCGCTTACTAGGCTAGTTCAACGGTCACAGAGAGCATGGAGAGGGAAGTGTTTCAAGTCACAAGTTGATGTCCAGAGAGGGTTGCGGGGGAGCTTATATGTGCTTCAAAACACGACCATAAGTGACTACCAGTGAGTTATGTCGCCACCATACATTTACTCCCTTATCTACCCCGAGTTAACGTGTTGTTTATTCATGATATATAGATTTAGCCAGGGTAAAAACCGAAGCTCTCGTTAATATGCTTATAATTTACTCAAAATATAAAAATGTGTGATGCTAAACGGCTACGACAACAAGAACGGCAATCAACAAGTCTATTTAGCAAAAATAACAACAACAACAACTTTGCACGTGCAGGTCACGTTTTGTACATTTCTTTGCCGTTGCTGTTGCAACTTGAAGCTTCCTAGTTGGACTTTTTAGGAAGGAAATGCGTCGTATGTGCTTACACACACAAAAAAAACTGCTGCTTGTGTTCCTGTTCACGTTTCCTTTTTTTCTTTTTCTCTTTCTTCTTTTTACTGTCGCTCATTTTCACGTTGCTGGCCACTAGCATTTCTCATTTTCTCACCACCGCTACAGAATTTTAATGATTTTTTTCCAACGAAATTCGTCTCCTTTGTTTTTCATCTCCAGCTGTAGCTCTCTGTTCGTCTTTTGTTGCCTACTTTCTCGTTTTCTCTGCCTTTTTCTATTTTCCAAATTTGTGAAAATGGCAAGTTATCTAAGCTTAATACTTTAGACAACACATATACAGCAACAATTTCCGCTTTCCTTTTTGTCCGGCTATGGTCGGCTATTGATTCTTGCTTCACAAGACGCGAGTGGCCTAGTGATTTTCCGCCAAACAAACCTCGAGTTGCAGTTGGGTAATGCCATACCTGTTGATTGAGTCATTTTACATTGGTATGCCTGTAGTGGGGACTGTCCGACGTACGGTCACGTGACTAAGTCACCAAAATCTCACGGATTCTTACCCATAGTGCTTCGCTTCGCGCGCTAGAGAGCTCCGCTACAGTTCACAACTGCAGTCAATTATTTATTGGCTTTTTCTTTTGCTTTCAGGAGATCGCTTAGGAAAAGCAAAAATGCAAAGTTTGTTAATCACTCCTAAGAGACTTCTTATTTTCCTTGGAACGGGGATATTCATCTTGCTGGTTAGAAAGAGCTTGCAGCAGAGAAATTCTTTGACAGGTAAAACACAAAGAGACCTTTTCTCGTAGTTTAAATACACCACCTTAGTCTTATACTCCGTCAAGTGGGTCTGCAACTTTAGTTTTATTCACTGCATGGCAATTTTTTTCTTAATTGTCTGTGGTGCGAGGTGCGAGTACCCCTAATGATCCCCGACGCAAATGATCCACAAAATGGGCCGCGAATGATCCTCAACCGCAAGTAATCCCGTGAAAAGTAGAGCAGGGATGGATTTTAGGGATCATTTTGCGGTCTGTGGATCATTTGCGTCACGTGTTACAGATGTATGGTTAGTTTGACATGATGTCGCTCTGCTGAATCTAGGAGAAACAATCGAACTTATATATAATCACCTTACCATTCCCCCTTGAAAACAGACAAACAACAACAACAACTCTCTAAAGTAGGTATGTACGCACTAACTTATATCTTTACGCCAAAATGGAAGGGTAAGCAATACGGGGAAATAGCACCGATGAAGGCAGTTACAATGGAACCTTGATATAACGAAGTGTCAAGGGAATGGGAAAATGTGTTCGCTATATAAGGAGGTTTCGTTATATCGAGATTCTTTTTCATATATTTTACGATTACTGGTGTAAAGAAAATCGTTCGCTATAATGAGAACTCTGTTATATAGAGGTTCGTTATATCGAGTTTCATTTTTACTGAGATCTTATAGACTAAAGCCAACTTTTGTCTAAGGGTTATTATTGACTTGTGTTTTCATTTATCAATCTTACGTGCAGATCAGGTTTCATCAACTTGAGCAATATCATTCATTTACTGCATATCTTTTGATTGTAGTTTGTGGATCAAAAACGGATGTAAATATCAAGACAGGAGCCTATGCTCCTGATCAATATAATATGACAACATGATACCATATTGAACACTCCTTGCACCAACCACCCCACCCTTACTTCTAGTTCTAACTGCTTCAGCCTCTTGCCTAATCGGCTAGTCTACCCTTGCTTACTTACTCCTACCTGCCGAACGCACTCCCCTAACTTGCAATTATTACTAGTATTATTATAGTTAATTGTGATTATGATTGTGATTTTCTGCCCAGTGCCAGATGCTCGTAATGCATACCACCCCTCCCCTTTTCCCTCCTCCCAAGAAAAAAAAGTGGACCTCTGATACAAAGAGCAATAACTGCCTTTTCGAAGTTAAGGGAGCTTATATTTTCTATTTTCTTTTAATACTTTCTCAGTCTGTAATTTAAAATGTTCCTTCTCTCGTTTTCCACATTTTACTTTAAGCTCGATCAAGTCCTTGCAACTATGACAGACTTCCAGAGAGCCTGGTAAAACTGAACCAAATGTACAACGATGTTAAGACGTTCGTAATTTTTTTGGGTTACTCAACACCTATGGAAAGTCTCACAAGTGCCATGTTAAATGCACATCCCGAAATATTCATTCCTCAGCAGTACGATATCATTGGGAACTGGAAGATGTTTCACGACAATAATCTTCAAGATCTTGGCCAGCAGAAATACTTGCTGTTTTTCCATTTGCACTATCTTTCACGATACCAATCTTTGTTTAGGAATAAAGCCAACAAACCCAGTCAGTTCTGGTTGTGGACTTATAAAGGCGACATCGTGCCCAACTTCTTTGTTCCTGACTCCCGGCAGGAATCTATCAAAGGAAAAATTAAGGTTGGTATTTTTAAATTAGTTACTCATAGGAAGGCTATAAACCCAATATGTCGGTGCGGGGATCAAAAATATAGTTTTTAGGCAAAGACAACATGTTGGGAATTAGAGCCAGTAAATTAACTTATTTTACTCATTTTTTTTAATTTTCCGTTTTAGCTGGGATCTCACTTCTTCAACCTTCACGTAAGAACGCAAAAGCACTAATTATCCCAAAGAAACCTTTGTGTCCTTGTGACAGCGTAGATAGAAATGAATGTGATATGCATTTCAAAAATTTAACCCACAGAAATTAATCACACAGACCATGTGTGTTGTTAAAACTTTGTTTTGACATATTTAGTGTGTTCAAGTGATCATATTTAGAATTATTAAAAACTGAATCATTGGATAATACAATTCTAGAGCTCTGATTGGCCTAGCCATCATGGTATATGAGCCATTACTCCATGCTCTCCAAATATGGTAACTGTACGCGTCCGCTCAAAATTAAATTAAATACAAGCTGGAAAACGATTGTTTTTACACATAAAGACGGGAAAAATTCTCGATATTTTGTCGGCGTTAAGTAAAGAACAATTCTTCTACTCGCGCTTGTTGGATGTATGTAGAATACTTCATGGAAAGTGCGTACGTACGGTATTTACGCACGAGTTGTTGATGTATCAGAAATCGAACGGGTGAGCCCATCGAACGAGTGAAATTTCTGATACAAAAAAGAGTGCGTAAATACTATACAAAGCACTTTCCATGTGGTATTTTGTTTATTACATACATATTGAGACACTCAACATTTTGCCACCCCAGTTTTATTTCAAATCTTCCAAAATCCTAAAATCTCAAGGGGTTTAAGGCCTGGATCAAAGGTGAATGATTGGCAATATCTCTCGCTAGGAGACCTAGAAAAAAACGAATTTTTCCCCAAAGGTAAATCTTGAGGTTTTCTTGTGCCTTAACGTTTAATTATGGTCACGTGACAGGTCACCTGACCAAAAAATACCTTACTTGCTACCTTTGGAATGAACGGACGCGAAGTTTGAAATTAAAGTTGTTAAATAATTTAAGATTAAATTTGGGCATTTAAAATGAAGTTCCTTCATAATTTTTGTCATTGAAGCACAATGGACGGTCATTCCAAACCTGAAGTGTTTACTTAGAAATATTTAAATAAATATGAATTAGAAAAATGTTAATGCTCGACGATTGATTTTCTTAAATTGGCCAGCAATTGGTCAATAATTTTCAATTTTTGCAAAATGGTCACGTGACAAATCACGTGACTTATTAACACAATATTTATACTTTAAAATGTTAAGGACGATGAGTTGTTTGTGTGCCAAATTTTGACTTCAAAGCCATCATCTATGCCGAAGTTATAGCCAATAAATCATTTTCCACAGGTAAACACCTTAGTCCCAGCCCTAAACTACTTGAGAAAGCCAAAATATGCCGCTACACACCACGAAATGACAAAGAAAACGAAGTATATTAGTAAGCTTATTTAAAAACGCTTGGTAAAAATTATAATGGGGGTAAGGATATGAAGTAACCCAGGAATTTCAAGTAATATTAACTTCTTTTTTTTTCTGAATGTACAAAATTAAATAAAAATGAGCGATTTTTGTTTTACTCTTTTCTACGAGAACGACTCTACTTTATCGGGTCTTTTCTTCTGAATGTCTGTGAAGCAACTCGCAAATTATAAATTAGGGGTACTGCAAACTGCAAGTACCTAAAAAGGGGGGAATTTTGGCGTAAAACCCACACGCCTGTGGCTTTTTATTGGACGTATCATTTTTCTCACACGTGACAAAAAAACATCGTTCGCAATTCTGATTGGACGTATCGTTTTTTTTTTCTGCCATGTGAAAAGCTTCGTTCACTCCTCTGAATGGCTAGAACTCATTTGCGTATGAAAATTTAGGCCATTGCTTTTCAGTGAGTGTGAATAATTATATTTCAGCCAATGATAGATTCGATTCCTTTACTCAATTCCCATTGCAGAATTTTTCCAGTCAGAACTTAATTCGCAGCTGTTGAATGACAGTTCTACAAGTTTCTTTCCAAAGCAAATTCGATTCCAAATGTGCTGTGAAATAAATTAAAATTCAAAAACTAACGAGAAAAAATAAACAAAACAAACAAACAAAAAAGGCCGACTAAAAAATGTGCAAACCCCATTGATGATTTCCTGGAAAGTCCAAGTTCAGTTGACCTACTTCAGTGAACTCGAGAGCCTAAAAACGAGACAAGAAACATAAAGTGCATTTAACCCTACTTCTCAGTACTTTAACAGCAAAAAAGATAAATAAATAAATAAATAAATAGATAAATAAATAAATAAAGTAAAATAGAAGGAAGTGGACGAAAAGTGCAAATTAAATGCGAAACAACTTGAAAAGGAATTAGCACAGGCAGGGTATAGCGCGGTTACAGGGCTTTGTTCAAAGGTTAGGATTAAAATCCTGGAAACATTTTAATTTTTTTCATTGTAGATTATTGGAGATTCAAGTGGTTTAACAACAACTATGAAACTACACGGTCAAAATAATTATACAGTTCTTAAAGAACTTCAAACAGTCGTGGGCATTCCAGTCAAGTTTGTGCATCTAATTTCAAATCCATTCGATACCATTGCCGTAGATGTGAAGCAGGTATGACGATAGCCAATCAGTAATTACTAATTTTTAATGTGTATCAAGTAACTCAAATCTGAGAGAAATTGAAAAAAAAAAAAATGAAAGAAAGAAAGAGAAAGTAAGAAAAGAAGATACCACAACAGGAAAACCGGAACATTTAAACTAGTAAATATGACAGGATAAGCTAAGCAGACGTGAAAAGAATGCTAGACTTTCTGTCGTGCTACATGTACCAAAATAAACCAGGAGCTGATTAAAATTGTAGCTAGTTCCTGATGTAAATGTGTTAAGTGTTCTTAAAAAAATAAATTAATTAATAAGTAACTTATACCAAGTTTTGTAGTGGAAGTCCTTCCTCCTTGTATTTAAGTTGTATTGCATTTTAGGCCAACAACTCTAAAGAGGTAAGAAGAGCGATCAGTACTTTCTTTGGATTAGTCAACACCAATGAGGATATACGCAAGAATTATGGCCGTGCTGTGTTGGATGTCAATACTAACGACTTAAAATTAAGACCAAGGGACACACTTAAGACCATTTGCAGATTCTTGGATACTAAATGCGACGATAGTTATTTGGATGGAATTGAATATCTCTTCAGAAGAGAAATTCTTTCAAAGCATCGTCATCTTGTTAAGTGGACAAAAGACTTCAACGATTCGATTTTGATTGAGATGAAAAAATACTCTTTTCTTCGGCCGTTTCTCACCTGATTCAAAGTGATGACATCAACAAGGTATCAGTTCACCTGACTTGAGTCAGAGTTAAGTCACGAGTTTAATGTATATATAACTTAAGGTTCAGGCTATCTTTATTGTATTTAGTTATCAAATCATTATTTTGTAATTGCATTGTGTTATTTCAATTTCTACCTTCTGTTACAAGTTCCTTGAAAGCACAATATTTGAGCGAAAAGAAAACGTGAAAGGAGTACAGAGCCTTTGTTTTATTCCCTCATTCAAACAAATGACAAATGATGGCCTCTCATTTTGTTTCAGCGGTAGGTCACTTCCGAGTTCCAAAAACCTACACTTTCAAAATGAGGCCAAGTGCACAACCTTTCTTGTGAAAATGAGTTTTATTTGCATGAGAACAAAAAAATCATTTCCATATCAAAGACAGAGCACCTAACCTCGTTTTGATACAGAGGCGCGGTTGAACTCGGAAATGGCCTATTGTAATTCATTTAGGGATGTACCATGGGATATGGAAATCAAGTTAGCTCCTACTGATCCTATCCCTTGCTGCTGTTTTCTGGCAGGAATCCCACAGGAAACATAAAACGCCTGTTTGGCGATCTTAGTGCGAAGAAACTTAGCTTTCACGTGGTAACGGAAAAAATTCCGGAACCTTATTTTCAGCTTGAGCAGATTTAAAGTATAATTGTGTCCTCCTTGGCCCATTTACTGAAGAGAAATCCATCACTCTATCTTACTTATACAAATTCAGTTTATACCAGACAAAGTGTGGTTTTGGCGACGTTCAGATCCAGACTAGAATTACCAATGTAGGCCCCTTAAGGACAATTATGTGACTGAAGGTCTTCCAATACAAACGTCAGAAAGGCCCTTCACAGAACGTTTTGATTTTGCAGCTAGACTTAAGATGGAGCAAATGAAACGTTAATAAAAACAGGTGTTCAGCATATTCAACGTAACTTATCTTGGCAAGCCTTCAGACAGCGACATAATTTCTTTTCTTTTTTTTTTATTATTTCTTTGAAACCTGAATTCTCGAATTCCTAAATGGAATGCTCCACGAGACACCAGACATTTTTTCTGTAGATGCTTTCTTCTTATTGTTTTCATCTAAAATCCTACCTATGCATCCAACTTATTATTTACAAACAAACTAACGAGTGTCCGAGGAAACTTTACTGTCGGTTTCCATTTAAACTAGCTTCCTGTGGTTTCTTTTAGATATTTATCCATTATGTTCATTTTATCATTTGTTCATTTTGGAAGTGTAGCTGTTGGAAGCCATGGTTTTCCCGACTACATTCTGTTATTTCTAAAAAGTCAATCTTTGAGTTGTTCGCAAACAGCTGTCTGTATTGTCGTCATATTCCCTATTTAGGATGTATTTTCCATGAAAGCGAAAAACAACAGCAGAATATCTTTCAGACTTACCGAACGCTGTATCAACAGTGACTACACTGCACAGGCAAATTTGTGGCTTCTAAACTTCCCTCGGAGAGTAAATTTAAAGAAGAGCTAAAGAACCGACTTCGGATTTAAACAGTCGTTATTTTCAGTCATTCCATTCTCAACTAAGAAGACATTGAAATTACCTGATTTAGAGATATCTGCTACTTCGCTAACGGCGCGAGCTGGAGGTTTCTGTTGAATTCTACATTTATTCGACAATAATTATATATTTTGGCCAGTCTTTGACTTATTGTAAAAATTGCCCTTTCATCAATTTTAATCATATGTCTCCTTCCATTTTAATTTCAGATTTGGAATTTTCTGCAACTGAAACTTTGGTCGACACATGCGATATGAATGTCTACTTTGGGATACCGGACAGCAATATTTCCATATCTTCTAATGAAACATTACTTACCGATAAGATATACGTCTATAGCCCGCTAGGGCGATATACATCATTTGTCCTTTTGTTATTACTGGTTACTGTAGGTATTACGGGATTTTTGGGTAATACTCTTTTTATATTCTTTTTAAAGTCAGGGAAAAAAACTCCAGTATCATTCCTGAAGGCATGCTCTTTTCAAAGAAACTTTGCAGTGTACCTCAAGAGTTTAGCTATTTCAGACGTTTTTTCTTCGCTTATTTCAGTACCATTGCTATGCTTTGAGCTGTATTTAGATCTGTTTCATTCAGGATGGAGTTGCAAATGCATTCGTTATTTAACAATTCTCTTTCCGTGCATAACTATGAACAACCTGTTATTAATAAGCGTCGAGAGGTATTTGTCAACTCGTAAAAATCCGCGCACGTTCCGGCTTTCTACAGTAAGGAAAATGGTTATATTTGCATGGGTGGCAGGGGGATTGATTGTCTTATTTCCTGCCTTAACTTACGACGGGTTGAGATTTGATCTTAACAAAAAACACTACACTATAGTCTGTAGGTTCAACCAGCAACATTTGCCTTTTAGAATAATCATCTTAAGTTTCGTGGCTTTGCAATATATTATACCAACAATTATTATAGTGAAAATTAATTTGTCACTCATTAGAACAGTATGGCGGGTTAGAACAGTGCGAAAGACTGCCGTAGATGTTCAACGAGACAACGGAATCAGAATGAAATATAGGGCGGCTACTATCCGAAGCACGTGGATCATCATTGCTCTTACATTTGCATTCATTATTCCATATATAGCTTACTTCGCTCAGGTTGCCTACAACCATATAACTAAGGCATCTATCAATTTTAAAACCGATTTTACCATTCGCATTGTAAGTGGTTTGATAGCGATGGCAAATGCTACAGTTAACTTTGCACTTTATCTAGTGCAGTTGCCCGATTTTCGCTCTTACGTAAAGAAGAGAATTGTGAAATATCCCCTAGCTAAGAGAAATTCTCAAAAGGTAGAGTTGATAAATGTGGATATTCAATTACTCCGCTTTTCTTCCTTCACATATACTATAACGCACTTAGCTAAACAAATCGACAAGAGTTCCAAATACCAAAGTTGTGAAAGGCGAGAACAGGAACACGCCTAAATAAATCATCAATCAATCAATCAATAACCAAAAGCATTTGTGTACACGTTTGGTATTTATTTATCCCATTCCATAATTGAGTAAAATACCAATACAATTAATTGGGAATGAGAATAAAATTGAATCGAAATCTGATACACAGAAAAACCTCATCGTAATTGACAATTTTTTCGATAATTATCAGGTTTCAGTAAATATCCGGATTCAGTTGTGAACGAATTGGTAACAGTTTATGATAAAGTTCACCCAAATGATACATTGTTAAGAAGCTAATTACGTGTAAAATGAATGTCCAATGGCCAAATGATAAGTATGTGTAATACTTAGTACGCAGTTGTTCATACGATTTTGCTTCATGGTACCGTAGGCCGTGAAGTCGTCAATGCCCAAAGCTCAGGAATTATCTGCAAGTACAATCTGAAAAAGTTGTGGACTTCTCTTACCAATCCTCTCTCTTTCTCTAACGAGTTTCTTTACTCCAGTAACAGTAAAATATATGGAAACAGGTGCTATAATCGGGGTAGGAGACCGTTAGTAGATACCTTCTCCAGTAATGTGATTGGCTTCATCGAAAAAGTCAATTATGCTATTTTTAGCACAAACTGCGCCATCTCGTGGGACACTCCCGCGCAGTTCTTGCGAGGGCGCCCCGCAAAGGATGAGCAAACAAAATAGCGCCAGAAGTTATCGTTGTAGGGGGATGAACAAATTCAGTTTCTGTCATCATTCCTTTCTCCGAATTTGAGGCAAGACCTTGAGGGAAACCTTATTGACGATAACTCTTAATATGAGGGCTGTGAATGTAATTCTGATCATGTTATGTCTCATCACCAGTAGCGGTAGTGAAAGTGTTCTTGACAAATCCAGTTGCGAAGAGATGTCGGAGATATCGTGATGAAATCCCGTTCAGGACGAAAAAAAAAAATTCCCGGGAAAAGGAGGGCCGAAAGTTAACAACAACAACAAATATAGTTAATGTGTATAATTTTATTTCCTCAAACATATCTTTGAATCATGATAAATACAGCTTCACCAGCTTCAAGCAGCGTCTAACGGCACTGGGCAGGTGTATTTGTATAGGTAATAGCATGATTTGAAGTGACATTTGGTATAAATACCACAAGTAATATTTCCAAGTTGTTATACGTAATTTCAAGAGTGGTGTTTTTGCCAAGTGTCACGTACAAATCATGCTATTATTTGTTTATACCACTACCCGCAAAGGTTTTGTAATTTTCACATACTGAGCTTGGGCCGCCTGTGTTGAATGGAGCCGTAACATAGACGGTATCAAGTTTTCCAAGATACTGCTATCAATTATTCTTTTCCCCCAGTTGAGAATTCATAAAAGAGGGTGTCCTGTATCCCCTCCCCGCTGGTTATGTCTGTCGGACCGGTGAAAACCCAAATGTTTGAGTGTCTGGTCTTGTATAAGAGACCTTGTGTTTTGCCCTTACGGTAAACAAAGCGAAACAGTTTTGTTTTTTTGTCTGCGTCATTTACTGGCCACCCGCAAAGTTTAATGAATTACATATGCTACATACATTAAGAACTCGAAACATACAAAGAGTTGATTTCAGGGTCAGTGACTTAGCCGTATGAACCACGAGCCGCTATCGATCTCCTGCTATGGCACGTGCATGCATCTTAGCCTAAATGTTGTTGTTGCTGTTGTTGCTGTCCTCAGTTTTCATAAGCCGAAGCTTCGAGACGGTCCAAAACAATTGCAAGGAAGACAGATTCTTGAATCTAGACCCATAACAACTTTTGCTGGATCACTAGCCTAACACCCCAAGGGCAAGGTATATTCAATTGAAGAATCTCGGTTTTAACTGACCAAGAAAGCCCTACGCACCTTTTTCTTACGGTACAAATGCATTATTTGGAGTTCTTGTCAATATAATGAATGAAAAATAATAATTTTTATTGAAAATAACAATGGTGTGGTGTCTTGCTGATGTGCACCTCCAGTCACCCTAAGTTGGGAGGCTTCAGTTTTATGTTAACATCCAATTCTGGCTACTATGAAGGGTGACAATAGCTAGGACAAAATAAGCCGATCAAATAACAAGTGACAGTGAATATCGGAACAGCGGGAGAAAAAAGTAACACGACGTGAAAGATCATCGCACTGCTATGATCATTCACGTGTTAAAGTCTTAAGAAATATTTAGCTCCTGGAAATACTTGTTTTTTCCTTTTGGCCTGATTTATCCACTAAACTCATGATTCATCTGAGAGTTTTTATTGGATACCGAAAAGTTTCTATATGCGTCATTCCGTGAGGAAAATAATAACAGCTGTTTGTCCTCTTTGAAACGGTAGCCTTCGGCAAGCGGCTCCTATTTGGGCCCTCGCGGCTTCGCCGCTCGCTCGTGCGTTCTCGCGAGACTCGTTTCACTCGCCAAAGTAGGAGAGCTTGCTCGCAGGCTAAGAAACGGCAATTCGGGATGCCTGGATTTCAGTTCACCAAAAACCCAATACTTCTCTTCTCCTCTCTTTAAATCTCATATGTCTGGACATGAGGTGAAAGAAAAATGCTTATAATAAATAATATTGAAATTAGCTCCCTAAAGATACCTGAACTAGATTTTCTCACACCAGTGAATGCTTAATCTGTTTCCTCTTCATTAATCTGTTTCTTCTTCATTAACCGTTGGGCGAGTGAATTTTAAAACAATTTTGAAATATCAAGAGTGGTATTTTTGCCAAGTGTCACGTACAAATCATGCTATTATTTGTTGATACTACTACTCGCAAAGGTTTTGTAATTTTCACATGTAGGTATTTCAAATTAAACTGAATTGACCACTACTCTAAGCCAATCAAATTACAGAAATTTCTCATGTAGTGGTATAATATTCAAAATTCCAGCGGTATTTATCTTCTTGAATCTTTTACCTGAGTTCCCATACAAATTGAATCCTTTATGTTCATGGCCATTTTAATTTAAAGATTACGCAATATGAAACCACATGTAGCTTGGGCCGCCTGTGGTAATAGGAGCCGTAATGAAGAATATCAAGTTTTCGAGGATACTGCTATCCATTATTCTTTTCCTCCAGAGAATTTTAAGCGCCCAGTTGAGAATTCATAAAAGAGGGTGTCCTGTATCCCCCCGCCGCTGGTTATGTCTGTCGGACCGGTAAAAACCCAAATGTCTGGGTGTCTGGTATTGTATATAAGAGACCTCGTATTTTGCCCTTAAGGTAAACAAAGCGAAGCATTTTTGGCTGTCTGCGTCATTTACTGGCCACCCGCAAAGTTTAATGAATTACATATGCTACATACATTTAGAACTCGGAACCGATACAAAGAGTTGATTTCAGGGTCAGTGACTTAGCCGTATGAACCACGAGCCGCTATCGATCTCCTGCCATGGCTCGTGCATGCATCTTAGCCTAAATGTTGTTGTTGCTGTTGTTGCCGTCCTCAGTTTTCAAAAGCCGAAGCTTCGAGACAGTCCAAAACAAGGAAGATAGATTCTTGAATCTAGACCCATAACAACTTTTGCTGGATCACTAGCCTAACACCCCAAGGGCAAGGTATATTCAATTGAAGAATCTCGGTTTTAATTGACCAAGAAACAGGGGCACCCAACGACGGTTTCCTCCTAACTGCATTGAAAACATTTTTTCACTTATCCAGAGTACTTTCAAATCTCTAGAAATGCATTCTAAGCGTCGCTATAAAACTTGTATCTGTTCGGTCGTCCAAGGGCAACTTGAGTCTCTTCGAAATTACTTAGGGATTACTTAGGGCCTCTGTATTATTTTCCCGAAAATTCTAGATGCAATTTTAGGTTTTACGAAAGTGAGAACTTTTTTTGATTCCTCTCTCCATCGCATTTTCGAATCCGAAAATTTTAGGTTTCCTTTTCCTACGAAAAATAGGCTAACTTGGCGACTGAAATGCGAAAAACTAAACTTTAGAAAATCGTAGGGAATTTATTAGATAAGCTACGAAAACTGTACATGAATGGAACGGCCATCTAGAAATTTTTAGCCCTCCTCAAGTAATAGAAAATTGTAGGCAATTTTTGCTTCTCCGAACAGATATTTTACAGAAAACTGTCGTTAGGTGCCCCTGAAGAAACCCCTACGCATCTTTTCCTTGCGGTATTATTTCGAGTTCTTGTCAGTTTAATGAATAAAAAATAATAATTTTTATTGAAAATAACAATGGTGTGGTGTCTTGCTGATGTGCACCTCCAGTCACCCTAAGTTGGGAGGCTTCAGTTTTATGTTAACATCCAATTCTGGCTACTATGAAGGGTGACAATAGCTAGGGATAAAAATTAATAAGCCGATCAAATAACAAGTGACAGTGAATATCGGAACTGCGGGAGAAAAAAATAACACGACGTGAAAGATCATCGCACTGCTATGATCATTCACATGTTAAAATCTTAAGAAATATTTGGTTTTTCCTTTTGGCCTGATTTATCCACTAAACTCAGGATTCATCTGAGAGTTTTATTGGATACCGAAGAGTTTCTATATGCGTCATTCCGTGAGGAAAATAATAACAGCTCTTTGTCCTCTTTGAAACGGCAATTCGCGATCCTGGATTGCAATTCACCAAAAACCAAATACTTCTCTTTTCCTCTCTTTAAATCTCATATGTCTGGACATGAGGTGAAAGAAAAATGCTTATAATAATTAATATTGAAATTAGCTCCCTTAAGATACCTGAACGAGATTTTCTCACACCAGTGAATGCTTAATCTGTACTCTTCTTCATTAATTTTGTTTTCTCTTTGCTTTGTCACAGCTTGTAAGTTTGTTTAGTTTGTTTGCCCACCTATTTGTATTCCAAAAAAAAAAGTCCATGATGACACCCAGTATTTTAAAGCAACTTTTTGAGGTGAACAATCGACTTCTTCATCAACGGTATAAACAGATCTTCTATTTATTATTATTATTATTATTATTTTTATTATTGTATTAATTTTTTTAAAGCACACCCTTCCACAAAACGAAAGGCTGGCAAGTTTACTCTTAGAGGGGGTATTAAATTTACAGAAGCAAAAAACTGTGCCATTGTTTATTTAGGAATAAGTTATGTAATTGTTAATACATAACTTCTCTTATGAAGACAACAGTCCGTACCAAACGCTCCGCTTTTAACCGAGGACAGTCGAGAAGAGATTTAACTGAGGTAAAGCTCCTTTAACATTATACAATGTATATACAAATATTTTTTTTCGACTAAATGAAGTCAGGAAAAATACTGTTTTTAAATATTTTTAAGGTAGCACAGAGTAAACGCGACCGGCGGTTGAGATCTGAATGCCATGTTATGTTGTTGGAGGTGTTGTTCATTGGTGTGTTTTAAATACGAGTAGCCAATATAGAGTCCGTCAAATAAGAAAATTTAATTCCATTTCTTTCATACTGCGAATTGTATATATTGTTGGCCTACGGTATAAGGGTTGTTGAAAACACGTTTTTTGTCAGCAAGTTCGATCTATTCGTTTAAAATCCTTTCAGAAGAGTGGCCTCTACACAGTATATAAAACTTCAAAATAATTTCGGTCTGTAGAACGTCAAAAACGGAATGCAATTTTTTATAGGACAAATGTTTACTGTTCCGACTAGCCACGTCTCTTTAAAACATGACGAAAATTCTACAAGCGTGGTATACAGTTGCACTAACAGCGCCCACGTGTCAGACAAGGTCTCCATGGCCAGCAAAGGATACGATCCCATGGAAAACCCAATCTTAGCACGAGATTTATCACGTGCAAGTTAAGAAGGGCTTTTCTGCCTTAGGCACATCTTTTGGGCCAGTTAACTTTGTCAATGGAGACATTTTTGATCCTAGGTAACCCGCGTAAGGCTCTATTTACGCTTAGAACCAGCTGAGGCAATGACTAGGCGTTTCGTAGACGAGCGAAAATTTGCAGGAGCAGAAAACTACACCGGCAAAATCCATAAATAATCAGGTCGACGTCCGATTTAGTCACAACCTCTTCCTTCATTTGACTACCATAAGTTATGCCACTTGAATCGTAAATTGAATTTTAAAAAATCTTTCTGGTCTCGAATTTTCTCGCTAATTTTTCTTTTTCGGGAGTTAAAGTTCAAGAGAAAGAAAAAAAAATCTTTTTACTGTAGCCTGTTTTGATTTGCCGAAGAGTTTAAGGTCTCTACGTACCGTCAAAGTACACCGAGCATTGCGTTGTGTTGTACCTCGCACGTGTACAAATAAAATCACACACCATTGAGTTTTCTTCCTACCGGAAGCAAAAAAAAGACGAAATCCGATGAGCCATCGGCTGTTGTTTTGAATTATATTAAAAAATTTCGACTGATATTTAAAACTTTAATCGTGTTTCACTACTCAGCTTGAGGTACAAACAAGCATCTATTCGCCATGGGTAAACGCTTGCCTCCTTTGATGAGAGAAGCCGTTGCCGAATTCTCTTCCACCTTCATTTTGCTGGTGAGTATTGTTATTTCTTTTAGAACTTTTGATATTTCGTCTAGTTTCATTCCCATTAATTTTCACCCTGCTTCTTTAAAGGTGGTAATCAGACAAAAAGCGAAATAAGAAATTCAACAGTTTCATGTCGTCATGTCATGTCTGACATCAAGTCAATTATTGCTAAAGACAACATGTCAAAATTTGTTAACATTATCTTCTTTTAAAAATTTCATTTGTCAATAGAGGAAGGTTATTCTCTGCAGGCGGTCTAACTTTTTTCTCTAGCGAAAGAATACACTTGAGCGCATCGCACGGCAAACGAGGGCGGTAGCACGAGAAGAACGCGTTATGAGAGGAAGCGGGAGGGAACGAGAGAATTAGGGGGAATCGTGAATTCACTACTACATCTTTTCGCCCCCCTGAACGGGAACGCAGATTCCGGAATCTGGGAAATATATGAATAGTGAATGCGGAATCTAGGAAATTTGCGTTGTGTAATGCGGAATCCTGAGCTCTGGAATCCGGAATAAAGCTCAACGAATCCGGAATCCCTCTTATGATTGGAATCCTACCATTCCTGTTATGTTAAAAAAATAGATGTCGATTCATTTTGTGGTAGTACAGTTAAACCTCACTGTTTCACGGGAACAAAGTTAATTGCCCTTATTACAAAGGTGTGCGTATTATCAAAAGATATATTATGCAGAATAGGCGTTTTTGTTTTTGTTTTGTTTTGTTTGTTTTCCTTGCTTTTTTTTTAACTAAACCTCAGAGTTTGTTTACATATGTTCTCTTTCAGATATTTGGCGCTGGTTCAGTGGCTCAAATGGTCCTTAGCGAGTGGAAATTTGGGAATTTTTTCTCTGTTAACTTCAGCTGGGGAATTGGAGTAGCCATTGGTTGCTACTGGGCAGGAGGCGTATCAGGTGTATTATCTCAATTATCCAGTGCCAAGGATCTTGGCAGGTTTTTAGGGCCGTCAGCATTCAGAAATGTTTATCCTTTACTTAGACATACGTGACTAGAGTATCGATTTTCATCGATTGGTGAAACCAATCGATATTAATCGATTAATTTTATCGATCATTGGTTTCCGATGATCGATTTTCGTTTATTGGAAACGTCGGACATTCATAGCGTTGGCCCCTACTCATTGCTTTGTATCGATTTTTACTGATTTTCATCCATTTTATCGATTTTTATCAGCTTTGATAAATGAAGGGATGTAAGTTGGCTACCACGGGTGCCATTTACAGTAAGGACGGGTAAATCTTTTTTCCTCGAGACAACATACTCGCGATGATACTCACAACGCATGTTCACGAATCATGGGTTTCAACTTATGAAAATTTTCGAAGACACGTTCAATCAAGTTATTTTTGGATAGTTCGACACATTTAGAGGAAAAGTAGCAATTTAAGGACTGATCCTTTTTTGGATTAAGCGTTAAAGCGTGGTCATGTTAAAATGGCGCTTGCGACTTAGTTTTAATTAACTCCCACGAGGACATTTTTTAAGTATATATAATTATGCGATCAAGCAGCATTAGAGTCAAAACTAACACCCTAAAGATAGAGCAGAATATGTAGCCAGGTTTTCTTCTTTTTTTGACTCTCGGAGTCTACAGTGTTCAAGAGTGTACAAAAAGCAATTTACGGTGTACGGAATAAACCTGTATGCGAGTTCAAAAACTAGTTCGTAACGACTCTTCTACAATCCACGTTCAATATTATTACTAATGCGTAGCTCAAACGTATCTGGAACCATTTTTAAACGATTACCATCGATAAAAATCGATTTCCGATATAAATCAATTAGTAATCGATTTGGTCGATTATCGAATTTCATCGATTTGGAGTGTCCTTCTTAGAGCTCTCTCCGCCGAAGGGGCCCCCGCTGGGTACCCCATTAAAAGTAGCAAAAATCGTTAAACAGCGATCGCGCGGGCTTTGTTTGTTCCCTCTCCCCAGCTGAGAGATTTTCGCTTCAAGGACTGATTCTTCGTAGTTTTGTTCATTAAGTGCAGTAAAGTCTAGGCAATTTTCTTATTAATCCTTAATTAGTTTTTATTAAAATTGATAACTGATACTTAGACGAAGTCCATTGCACGGGCACTGATCCACAGTATTCTGTTATGCAATGATTCGCAGGGGCTCACATGAATCCCGCTGTTACACTGGCTTTTGCCGTCGTCAGGAGATTACCATGGAGGAAAGTTCCCGTATATTGGACGGCGCAGATGCTGGGGGCATTTGTGGCTTCAGCGTGTGTTTATGGCGTCTACTACGGTGAGTAAACGCGAGAGTTGAATTGAGTTGCTTCCTAGTAAAACAAATCTCGCACACTCTATCTCTGTGTATTCGCGCAGCCAATTTAATTTAGATCTTAGTTGTTCCCCTATGTCACTTTTATACCATTTGTATACCTTATGATCTGGCTGAGAGACCGAATACTTTTTATCGTCCACTAACTCTGAGATAGATACGGCTGAGGCTGGAATTAAGTTTCCTCATTAGAAATGTTTTCGTAAGGTTAAACCACGACTAAAGACTGGCAGGAACCATTTTCTCCTAACGCTTCATCCATTCGAAATACAAAGTAGGTAAGCTTAATTATTTTTTTTTTAGATGCTTTGAACGCATTTGATGGCGGTGTCCGTCAGATAATGGGTCCAAAGGGCACGGCAGGGATCTGGGCTACATATCCACAGCCATATTTATCCACCTGGAATGGCCTTGGAGATCAGGTAAACAAAATTATTGGTCCAGAGCTTCGACAGGAAAACCCAGTTGAAGTGTCCGGAGCATAATAAACAGTAAGCTAATAAACAGTTTCCCGAAAAGTTGTCAAGTCTAATTCGGTATTGGTTAGAAAAAGTAGTGAATTTGTTTTAGAGTGAGTCTAGAATCGAGAAGTTCTTAGCTAAAGATAATCAAAGCTAAAACGTGTCTTCGCACCAGTGGCCCCTTGTGCGAAATGATCACACCTTGATATGGAGGGTAAACATTTTGGTGGGACCTTGAAAAGAAAGGATGTCAGCTTTTTGAATGATGTAATATCTCTTTGGTTTTCCTTCCCCACTGTGTCGTTTGCCATCCAGCAAGGTGCTTTTGACGGTTCATGTAAAGGGCCCATTGAATTACAAAAAAAGAGAGAATACTTTAGGCAATTGTTTTCAGATGCTGCGGATGGCAAAGATGAACATGGGCTGAAACTTGGAAAAACTTGGCCACTTTGTTCAAGTTTAAAGATGGCTCCTTGTTCAAGTTTATAGCTGGCTCCGTTATTAAAAAAAGGCTCATTTGCCACCAGTAAAATTGGAGTATTTTATATTTTTGCTTAATGAAAGCTGTAGTTCTTTTCAAAGTTTCGTTACCATCGACCTTAAAACCGAAAAAAGCTATGACAAAAAGGTTCGTCATAATTTCATGCGCCTTTTAGGAAACGCAGCCACCTTCCAGATGTTATGCAAGCTAAAAAAAGTGTAATTATGATTAGTGCGCCCTGATAAAATTTGTTAGAGTTCTCTTGACTGACATGAGAATTTTAGTGTATGGTTTCAGGCACTTGTTAACGAATTCAACACCGAATTTCCCCAAAACAACGTCCTCGTGACAAAGACGCTTTAATCATAGAAGACACGCCCAGAAAAAATATGTATATGTATCCAATCGTTACTTTAATTGTTAGGTGCTTGGCTCAGCGTTGCTTGTTGGCTGCGTGTTTGCTATCATCGACAAGAACAACAATTCTCCTGACAAAGGCGTCACGCCCATCATGATCGGACTAGTGGTGTTTGTTATCGGCGCTACTTTTGGGTTCAATTGCGGTTACGCCATCAATCCCGCCAGGGATCTGGGACCAAGGGTATTTACGGCGGTTGCAGGGTGGGGCTGGGGAGTGTTCACGTGAGTATTTTCAATGAACAATGTATGTTGCAGAATAAGAACTTAGTAAAATATCACTCATGCACTGTGAGGTCATATCTAATGAAAAATGAAAAGAGGTATCCATCCTCCACACTTAAATTAGTGACTGGAATGACGTCAAAATCTTCAAAGCCCAAGTTGTACATTCTGCATTACTTATCTACATGCAGACAATGGGCTTTTTTCTCCTTTACTACTACTACTAATAATAATAATGACGATGATGATGATGATAATGGGATATCAAAAAAATGTCTTTACCATTATCTTAGTAGCATGAGTGGCAGGCTTCGACAGGGGCGTATAATGGCTTGCTTACCCCCTCCCCCTCCCCTTTTACCTTTCACGCCTGCCACGCAGTCCATGCTGTCATAGATAATTGTTCTAGCCTAAAAAATGCGTGATAAATTACTCAGTTGTTACAAAATATGTTCATTATCTTCTTCTTTTTGAAAAACATAAAAAAGTATCAAAAGCAAGCAATTTAATTTTCAAGTAACTTTGATAAAAATCTTATAGACGGACTTAACTCCACAGGGCTGCAAATAACTGGTCTTGGGTACCTGTGGTAGGCTGCCTTTTGGGTGGAGTGCTTGGTGCCTTAATCTACATTGGATTAATTGAGATGCATCATGATTCAGAAGACGATAGGGAGACTGGGTACGATCTTGAGAGAATTGTTATAACCACACCTGACTTCAAGGCTCAAGCAAACGACATAGGAAACGGAAATTTGGCCTTTGGTGACGGAATACCAATGGCATCTACGTAATCTGTCCATAAAGAGTTATCCCACGAAGACGAAATTGGTATCGTGAGATAACAACATTAACTGAGTCTGAATAGAACTATATTTTACTACTCAGAATTACTCAGATAGTAATCATAGAGGACGAGAACCAAATGATGATATGCCTTATTTTTGCGCTTGCAAGCGATTCAACGGTAACGCATAAGCGAAGCAATGCGATGATCTTCCTTTCTGTATAAAACTGTTGCTTGTATTTTTCGCGTGATAAATATAATCCAGTTTTAATGTTTTTTTTTCTTAATTTTTTCGCAACTTCGATTCCGTGCTTTCAACCCCTTTCTGTCAAACGCGGCCTTTGATGGAAGATTTACTACATTAAGTTAATCCATTGTTGTCGTTTTGATTATTCGTAATCTGAGGGTAAGTGTACAAATTTAAAAAAACTTCTATCATCTTATTTTTACAAATGAGACGTAATTTTCAATGATTGAAATAATGGAATCCGACAAATTTTTACAAAACCATTGTACGCCAGTCAGTTTTAATAAATATTTATTGTTGATCATGTTTGTTTACAATACCCATGTTAATGTATGCCTTTCCCTTCTTGACTGACATCATTTAAGTGGCTATAGAAAAAATAAACATACTTCAATATGACACCATGCTATGATTCTGTTATTTGTAGCCACAAAATGTGTTAGCTAATAAAAAGTAATTCGATAAATAACTAAGGGGCTAAAATTAGAGAAAGATCTGAGAACTCCAAGTCGCCATTTCTTGTCATTTCTAGGTTTTGATTACATAGTACATGTATTTAGTATTTAATGTGTACTTCATTTCTACTATGCCTCCTTCATTTATATGCGCTATAAAACTTAACGTTAGAGAAAAGAAATTACTTTCTTTTAGGTGACAAAATCAGAGCTTCTTGTCCAACTAATATACCTCCAAGCATCAAACGTTACAAACAACAAAAAATGAACTTTGAAGAACTGCTGGTCTAACAAGTTTTAACCCTATTGAGACCGGGCCTTTTTCGCTTCCTGCGGCCGAGCGGGGGAAGCTTCAGAGCCCCCCGCCCCCTTTATAACTTCAAAACCGCTCACCGCTCATGCTGTGTCCACCAAAATTACAAAGAACAGTCATCATTTCTAACTTCTACGGATAACTCGATATCCACAATAACGTAATGTCACGTCATTATGACGTCATAATTGTTGAATTTATTGACAGAATACAAATTTCCCTTAAAGTACACATTAAGAGAAAAATACTTACATAGTAAGGTGTCAAATAAAATAGAGAAGTGGAATAACATTTAAATATACTTTAACAATAGCAGTGATGTCACAATCACGTCTTTTATGACTAAAAAAGGAACTAGAAGCATCTTGAATCCGCCATATTGAATTATTTATTCAAGTTGTATTCCATTTTGCTTAAAACTCGTAGATATCGAGGAGTTTTTAACAGAAAACTTGATCTGAGTTTAAAAAGATGGTTAGGAAGCAAAAACATCTGTAAAATATGCAATTCCGAGAGAAATGAACACTGTTAAGAATTAAACTCAGCATCTGCCATTTGGTCATATTAACTCAAGACATATTTTTCATCAACAGTTGTAGCCTGAGAAAGCAGCCGAAATTTGGCGACGCTACCACTGGTTTCACCGCCAAATGACGTCTAAGAAACGAGCGCAGAAATGCCATACTGATGACGCGTCATGCGTCACTACCGAGAGCTGGGTAGTGCTTCTGAAATTTGATAAAATAATACTTATTTAAGTGTAATTTAATAATTCTATCGATAAAAATAGAATTAAAACCTATTTTCAAGAAAAATGCAAATTTTGGAAACATGGCTGCAAAACTTGGTTGCCATGGTAACAATAGTGTTGACGTAAACGTCAGGATAATATATTCCCAGATAATTTTAGTAAAAGTCGCTAAGTTTGGTGGTCATAGCTTGTACGGTTTTAAAGTTATTAAACTTTTTAAGGAGAGGGGGCTTGGCCTGAATAGAGATAACAACAACAATAACTTTATTGACTTTATCTTCTACAATCAATCTTCTACAAAACAATCAATATAACAACGAATGAAACGAAGTAAGATAAAAATTAAGTAAGAAAGAACGGAAGACATAATTGCTTTTAATATCCTTCAAGTTTGTCCATCTGTGCCTTCTTTTATATTTGCTGTGTTATTTATATCTCCTTTTAATGTTTTGAGATGTGCTGTGTTTCTTATTTATTTCCCTCAGTTTGGTGGCAGTTCATACCGTTTATCAGAACTGTGATAAATTTCACGAGGCAGCTCCTTTAAAACTAAATGCGCGTAATTAGTAATTATAATATAAGCTTTTCGGAAACGAGGTTGAATAACCATTATCACCAAAAAAATTTTAATTCATGAATAACATAGTTTGTCTTATGAGGACATCGAGGATATTCCCCGAGACGGTCGTCCCGTACATTCTACCCGTTTGACTCAGAAGGAGATGGAGAACGCGTTTGTCGGTCCAATCAAATCAAATCATTTTCGACGCATTCCGGGAAAAATCACGATTCTACGGGGAATCACAGACGCCCCTTCCCCGATTTTTCCTTAGGGGAGGGGGGTGAGGTTTGTACACAGGCTAACAATTTAAACGACAATACGATCAGGTGGTACAAAAGATTCACTCTAGCGATCGTTATGTCAAGGTCACTCCTCTGTTTTCCTCAGTTTGTTAAACTCGATGATTTGAATGCCGATTTCATCCATCTTCCTTTCCCTTACCATGTTTTGCGTATCCCTTCTTTTACTCGGGCACAAAGAAAACAGCCTCCCTAATCCCCTCCTGTAGTTTTTAACAAATATAAAGCATATAAGAGGATTAGTAGTAGAAGATAGGTAGATACCAAGAACAGAAAAAAAGCCAAGCAATCCATTTACCGAACAAGGAAATTTTTCCCCTGATAGATAAGCCATTCCGAATACGATGTTAGGAATAAGGCAAATATTAAATGAAACTACGATGCACAGACTCATCTTAACGGCTTGCCTTTTCCTTTGATCGTTTTTCTTGACTGCTGTACAACGAAGGCTTATGTTTTGTCTTCGTAACGTGACAGCTATGGCAGAATACATAACAGTTATTACAATCAATGGAGAAATCGATACAAGGACAATACGCCCATACGCAAAGAAGTTAAAAGTCCATGAAGTAATTTCCTCTCTTATGCAATAGAAATTGCCATCGTATTCGACTAACTTAGTTGTGCGCAGATCTATTGAATTGATTACTACCGCTACGATCCAAGTGGACGTGATTGCAAACGCACGAAATCTTGAGGAGATAAGATGCGCTTTCAATGGCATCACTACCGCCATAAATCGATCCAGTGAAATCCAGAGAAGACTTTGCACAGAAACTGTGATCGAGGCTGCAACCAGAAATATACTTAGACTGCAAGAGATTGAACCAAACTTTCCACCGATAGGCCACCCGACTGAAGAATTAGCCTCAATTTCTTTCAAGCTAAATGGCATTAACAGTATCGTTACAAGAAGATCGGAGACCGCCATGTTAACTATAAATGAGTTTATCGTCTTCCTGAGCTCTTCTCGCACACGTACCAAAGTTATGATAAGAACATTTCCAACCAAGCTAAATATCAAAATAATGGACAGAAGAAACAATTTGCCAATTTTCAAAGGGGACGAGTCCGCCGAACTTTCACAATTCCCGTGACTTCTTAATGAATCGTTGGTAAAATTTGTGGACATCTTAGAAAATGTTGGTAACGTGGAACGCGTGTCCAATTTCCTTTGCTTTTAGGTGTCAGTTGATGGAGTAGAATATCTGCGGGAGACTCGATAGCAATTACGAAGATATCAAAATCATGTCACTGACAATTTTAAGTCCTTCTTTCTTTCTGGCTGTAAATTACCCTTATCAAGTCACACATACATGCAAATAACCATAAGGTTGCACATGCACAGCCGTGTACATGTAAACATCATACGTTCAATACCTAAAATTGACTGTCAATGAAAATTAATTCTTCCACCATGTTGATGTCTTGCAAAATTAATTGTCTTTGTTGTTATGGCATTGCTGCTTTTAGGCCGAAAAAAAAAACCTGAAAAATATCCACCTGAAAACCTACATACACGAGATTTACTTTTTTACTGTATATTTTATAAACCTCACATTGCCGTGTTGATCATTAAAAAAAAACATCTGCCCAGGAGTGGTTTACAAAATTAAAAACAAAAAAAATGTAATTATGTTTTGGGGGGCTGATCTTCGTTGTGTTCATTTAAACTGATATAAAGTCTCCGACCTATAATAGAACTGCCTGCCGCTTGCCTAAAAAAAGCGTTTAATTAAAAGATAAATTTTACTCATTTGTAAAAAGCACCTGGTCGAGTAGAATCACTTATGAAAAAGCAAGAACAAGGTTTTCAGTACAAAGAGATGCTAATTGAGAGGGGATAAAATCCACATATAACACTATATAGCGAACTTCGACTAAGTTCAGCGAAAACAATAGCTAAGATCGCTGCGATTTCTGCCACAGCTGCTGCGCATTGTTATATACCGTACTTTGCGCATGCGCAGTTCGTTCGATGTTTATCATGGGCTTGGTGGGACATGCTTCTGACGCTTGTTGAGTTTTACTGTTAACATTCGGCTTCTAAGTACGTGAAACCCTGGCGACGAGGATAAATAAATCGAAAGCCATTACACATCACAAAGATGAATATAAAGCAGTTTGAAACCTGGGAAACATTCGATAAGGGCTACTACAAAACGACGTCCTTGAGGTTGCAGAGACTTAGGCCGAACTTAGGCGAAGTTCGCTTTATAGTGTTATATGTGGATTTTATCCGCTCTCAATTAGCATCTCTTTGTACTGAAAATCTTGTTCTTGCTTTTTCATAAGTGATTCTACTCGACCAGGTGATTTTTACAAATGACTAAAATCTATCTTTTAATTAAGAGTTACCATACTTTAATGTCGATATTGTTCGAACCCATGCATGGTCAGTTCAATAACAGCTTAGAGAGCCAATTGCCAACAAAAAAAGCATCTCGAAAAACGTTCTAGTATTTATGATTTGGATCTGTTTTGTTTAAATACAAACTCTAATCTTAACCCTGAGTGTAACCTGGGCAATGAGCCAGCTCTCTGCCGGTATTTTACACCTTATAGCTTCTCAAAGTTTAAACATACGGTGCATAATGATCAGGATTGCTTTTCTCTGTTGCACAATAATAATAGAAGCCTGAAGCGTAACCTAAAAAATCTTCACGTACACCCACTACATGAGCCCGATTATAATTTTAGTGTAATGGAGTCACTGAAACAAAAATAGCAAGGGCACGGATTCGCTAAACTTTAACCCAAATTTACCTAACTACGAATTTGAATATGTTACAACACCTACTAACACCTTTATCATGTGGAGGTGTTGGAATTTACTTCAGTAGCAGCCTGAGCTACATTTTAATGTCATTGAAAAAACATCTACCTAAGTTTTTCAGGCATTATAGATTGAAATCCAATTTTTAAAGAAAACGAAGAGTTGTGGAGTCATCTACCGACAATGCCCCCGATCAATTTCAAACTTATTTTGACGAAATATTGGAGAAATTAAGTACACAAAATGACTGCCTATTTGTGTCATTGGAGATTTCAACGTAGACCCTCTTAAATCCGAAACCTGTGACTTTTTTCACAACTTTCTACTAAGTTTGCAAAGCTACTCGTTTTTCCCAAAAATCGATAAGCCCACCAGAGTTTATAATAACTTGGCAACGTTAATCGACAACATATTTGTTAATAAGATTGACAGTAATAATATCGTGTCGGACATCAGCGACCACTATTCCCAGTTCGCACTGTTTCGCTCCTCTAGTGAGAAAATACATCTAAAAAAACGTACGATTCGAGACTTTTCACATTTTGTGCATCATGTGCTTTCATTATGGACCTCCTTCAAATTGATTGGAAAGCTAGTAGTTCAGTTGATGAGTCCTATTGCTCAGTTTTGCAATAAATTAAATAAGCTCATCAACAAACAAAGCGTATAGATTATACTCCTGTCCTATTCGCGTTTTGAAAAGCGCGAATCACGTCGTGTCTGCTACGCTGGCAGAAATAATGAACACGTCGGTCCAAACTGGTGTTGATCCTTCCAAGTTAAAACATGCGAAAGTCATTCCAGTCTACAAGACAGGTGACAGAACTGAACCAGGCAATTATCGGCCAATTTCATTACTATCTGTGTTCAATCGATTGTTCAAAAGACTGATGATAAAAGCCTCACATCCTTTATCGAAAAAAAAAAACACATTTTTTACAATGTACAGTATGGTTTCCGAGCAAACTGTTCTACTCAGCAGGCAATTTTGGATATTGTCAACAGAATACAAAATAATTTGGACGCCGGTTTGTACCCGTGCGGCGTATTTATTGATCCAAAAAAGGCCTTCGACACAGTTGACCATACTATACTACTATGCAAATTGAGTCACTACGGCCATCGTGGAAATATCAATGATTGGTTCGCGTCGTATTTGACTGATAGGACCCAGACTACTCCAGTTGAAGCTAGCATTTCAAGCAAAAGGAAAATATTATTTGGTGCTTCTCAAGGGTGTGTAAAAGGGCCGTTGCTTTTCTTAATTAACAGTTAATGAATGAGGCTGAGTATCTTATGAAGAATTATGGAGATCGAGGAGGGTGTTACCCGTAGAGGCCGTAGGCCGAGGCTGTTAACAACCTCCGAGTAGTGTACGGTTAGGTTTCTCCAGCTCCGCAAATATTCTCCAAATAGCAGATGTCGCCCTTCGAGTTGTCTTCTTGCTGTTCTTGCCATGTTTTTAGCTATTTTTTCGCCTAGTTCTTACTCTTGAAACGAGTGAAATGTCCGCCATTTTTTCAAGTTCACAACCAAAACGACTCAACCTCGTCCCCAGGTCTTCTCGGTTAACGGTGCCTTAACCTGCGAAAACGCTGCATTTTTGACGTCATTTCCTTGTTAAAGTCAAATTTCTTCCAAATTTGGTCACCAGTAACTGGTTATGGTGAATTAAACGTGTGCTTTTAGCCAATCAGAATCGGGGAAATATTTTGAATGAATAATAATCTATATTTAATGACATTTACCGTGTTTCCTTGAAACTCAACTTCTATTTATTTGCTGATGATACAAATATATTATACGCAAACAATAATTTGAAATCTTTTGAATCTGTTGTCAACGAAGAACTAAGGAAAGTCTGCGAATGGCTTAATACAAACAAATTATCACTAAACACAAGCAAATCTAATTTTGGCATTTTTCATCCCTTTCAACGTAAGCCTGATTACAACGTAACCTTAAAAATGTATGACAATGATTTAAAGATATTGACTTCTCTTGAACAAAAACATTATGTGAAATACCTCGACGTTTTGATTGATAGTCACCTCTCATGGAGGTACCACATAGACTATATTTCGTCAAAAATAAGCAAAGGGGTTGGTATCATGGCCAGGCTTAGCAATTCTGTGCCTACCAGTACTCTCTTAAAGATTAATCGTTCATTAATCGAATCGTACATTTCCTATGGACTGATTGCATGGGGGCAAGCTGCCAATTCAAGTTTGAACAAAATTCTAATATTGCAAAAACGAGCTCTACGGTTAATGTACTTTTCTGACAGGAGAGCTCATGCCATACCTTTGTTCGTCAGGTCTAGTGTTTTGCCTCTGAATATGCTGTACTTTAAATATTCGGCTATCCTAATGCACGATATCACCAATAACCGGGCTCCTTCTAAAATTTCTGAATTTTTCGTCCGTTCTAACATGATCCACTCTCATTATACCAGATTTTCTGCCGCAGGTAATTTTTATGTCCAGAGATCTAGACTCAATCAGCTATTATTGTCTTTTTCTAGAAGTGGTGGAAGAATTTGGAGCAAAATTCCTCTTACGTTTCGTGAACAGCGCAAAGACCCTTTGCGTAAATTTATATATATATTACTGATAAAGGTTTTGGAGACTAAGAAGGTGTAAGTTGATATGAGTACCATTACCAGCTCCTACGTCAACTCCTTATTCAGTTAAAGTATTTTGCTTCCTTATAACTATAGGTGCTACCTTTTATTATTTATTTATTTATTCATTTATTTCATTTTATTTCTGCTTTCTCTTTACTTCCGTTCTTTCGCCGACTTTATATAGAAGACAACTATTGTATTGTTGCCCACCTAGAATAGTTCCGCTAATTGTTTAGTTTTGGTCCTTATCTTACAAGAGCTCTCAGAGATCTATTTGTTGGGGGCGTGAGAAGTAAAACTGCAAAAAATAAACTAAATTCCGAAGACAGCTTAGGCAGATGAATTAGCAGAGAACGAATGTAAGCTCTACAGTGAAAAACGGATACTTCCAGTGCCGGGATGCTAGCTGAAAATGCTGCTCACAGGAGCCTACCCCTCACCAAGGAAGCCAAAAGCAAACAAATTCAAAGCCAAAAATGGAGGGGAAGACAGTGTTTTAGGTGTGGCTCATCACAGCATTTAGCAGACAGATGTAGTCGTGTTCACTCTACTTGTAGTTATTGCGGGAAGCCAGGATACCTAGCTAAAGCTTGTGTCAAGAAAATGAAAGATGGGGGCAGTAGCACTATACACCAACTTACACCCACTCCAACACCAGAGGGAATAGGGAGAGACAGAGAATACAGACTGTCCTTGTACCGTTTATCCTCTAGTAAATCTTCAAATAGACTTTCTTATAAAAGATTACAGTTACAATTAGAGACACCAAGGTCTCTATGGAGGTGAACACTGGTAGTTCGCTATTGTTAAATTCTAACGAGTTTTCAAGCTAGGAGCACAAGTAAACACAATTAAACTTCTTACAGTGATTTTAAATAGCTTAACTGGTAACACCATCCACTGTTTGGTGAAAAGGAGATGACCATGAAGGTTAGAAAACAGGTGGGTACCCTGCTAATACGTGACGTATGGGGACCATCACTTCTGGGACGATGCATGATGTCCAAGTTTACATTACCTTGGCAGAACATTTTTAGCACAGTCTCTACTACACCTGAGGATGTTGTTCGCCAATACTCCAAGTTGTTTGACACTATTTCAGTTGGAAAACTTAAAGGAGCCCAAGTTTCATTGCGAGTAACCAATGAAAATCCTGTATTCACCATTCACGAGTTGTGCCATTTGCAATTCGTTCTAAGTATGAAGATGCCCTAGAGAAGCCGGTAAGGGAGGATATCATTGAGAAAGTAAAGCATTCAGAGTGGGCATCACCAACAGCTTCTATTGTTAAAGCAAATGGGGATTTGCGGGGACTACTCTGTCATTATCAACACGTTTTCAGTCCTAAAACAATACCCTGTACCACCTCTAGAGGAGCTACTGCCTAAATTGTCCGGTGGGAAGAAGTTCGCGAAAAATCAACCTTTCACAAGCATATCATCAACTGGACATTACGACAGAAAGCAGAAAGTAGACCACAATTAACACTTATTTGGGTTTGTACCAATACAAACGCCCGACTTATGGAGTCAACAGTTCCGTGCCTATCTTTCAACGCACCATTGAAAACGTCCTTAAAGACCTTCTGGGCTGCTGTGTCCGCATAGATGACATTCTAGTTTCACGAGAAATTGATGAAATCCATCTGAACAACCTTCATTGTGTATTACAGCGATTA
This sequence comes from Porites lobata, assembly GCA_942486035.1. Lineage (NCBI taxonomy): Eukaryota > Metazoa > Cnidaria > Anthozoa > Scleractinia > Poritidae > Porites > Porites lobata. The sequence continues at coordinate 990,660 of CALNXK010000162.1, forward strand.
CAGGAATCTAGGCTTAAACTAAATCCTGACAACTTTTCTTTCATGTTCGACTAAGTTGAGTACCTTTTGCTACCATCATTTCTGCTGCCGGAATTTCACCTTCTGCTGAGAAGGTGCAGGCCATAAAGGATACAGAATCCCCTATGTGTGTCTCTAAATGACAGTCCTTCCCTGAATCAGCAAACTTTCTTCGTAAAGTTGTGCCAGATTTTGCAAAAATTACCTCAACGTTCTACAGTTTACTTCGCAAGCAGGCACCATGGAATGGTCAAAAACGGAACAAGACGCTTTTGATAGTATTAAGGCTGCTCTGTGCATATTCTATTCTACTTCACTACGATCCCACAGCTGAGCTAGTTCTACAGTGTGATGCTTCCGGGGTGTAGCTAGGAGCTGCTTGCAACCTGGACCAGAAGGTACACTACAACCAGGATACTAAACATGCAGTGCAAAACAAAATTACTCTAAGATTGAGCGCGAGTCCTTGCCCATTGTTAGGGAGGCACTTCAAGTTGCTTACAGATCATAAACCATTGATCATCTTATTTGGTGAACACAACTGCCTCTGTCCCAGTAGGCAGCGGCGAGAATCAAAAGATGGTCATTACTTTTAGCTGCTTATGACTAAACTATTGACTTCATAAGTGGCAAAGACAATGTGTATGCAGTTTTGTTGTCCAGGAAACCCATGAACACTCAGCCGTCTGCTGAAGAACAAGTGACTGTAAATGTCATGTTTATCGAAGGTGACCAATATTTAATTTCTTCAGTGGTTGCGGCATGGAAACTGAACAGGTGGCCAGATAATCGCAACCCATTACCTCAAACTTATGTGAGAGTGCATATTTCATGCGCGCACATGGGCCGCGGGGCCGATAAGGCCGCACATGCGCGCACATGATATAGTGTATGGCGTCCTCACTCTGATTTCTTTGCATTTTTATATCGGCAAGTCCTGCCATCGCCTTGTTACCTTCTACAATCTTTTAGGTAACGTGTTATTCTTCTTGTAACTTGAGTACATCTGGTACGGTGTTTGATCGTATCATCCAGCTGGACCGTTCCTTTAACCCTACGAGGGACGCTCAGCTAAAGAGTCGCCTAGGTGAAGCAGTGAGTGAGGAGTCTTCGGACTGAGTTGCGGCGCCTGAACTCAGAACACCCGGAGCTTTCATATTTGATGCGCGTGACCGAGTTATGAAGCTGATGAGTAAGCCACCTTTGAAACAAAGCACACTGATTGAGGAAACTGCAGCAGCTGGCAAAGATATTCATAGCATTTTAAGGCTGCAAAGTCAGCAAATTTTAGCACAACAGAAACAGATTGAGTCTCTTGTTGCTGCTTTGAGTAGTAGGGATGTGTCCTCTCGGGGTGGTGGTCAGCGGAGGTGTTGGGTGTGTGGTTCTGTGGAACATCTGAGAAGAAATTGTCCACAGAGAGCTGAAGGCACAAGGCCAGCAACCCCACCTGTTCAGTCGGGGACCCGGGCAGAGAATTTAAACTAGTTGGGCCCACTGAAGGGAGCCATGTCGTGGGTGAACATTCAACTTACGGAGACTCAATCACTGAGAACGCTGTAGGGAACTGCCCAGAGGTGAAGGTTAAGTTGGGAGGTGTGGATGTTGGATGTCTGATTTATACTGGTGCTGAGGTGTCGACTATAACTGAAAGTTTTTACAAGGAGTTCGTGGACTTTGCAGAGTCAAGTCCACGAAAGTTAGCTCAGAGCAGTGAAGTCGTCGTTCTTCATCCATTGCAGATGTATAAATTACCAATTATGAGTCAAGAGACTGTAGCAGAGATAGTGAACGATAAAGGACATGTGCGTCTAGTCGGATCAGGCTCAATCCTAGTCCAAGCCTGCAGTATTAGAGTATTAGAAGGATCTGTAAAACCAGCTGAGGGTTTCCCAGCTAACCTAGCTGAGCTGCCCTGCGGAGTCACTGTTGGTGCAGCAATTGTCACTGCTTATAACAATAAGAGAGTTTCCATCTTATTGGCTAATTTTAGTCACAAAGATGTTTACCTACACCCCTGGACCCCGGTTGCTGCTATATCAACTTTTCATGAGACCAACCTTACAGTTTGTACGTGTAGGTGAAAGTCCATGTTTGTGTACGTAGAGCTGGTTCAGATGATGAAGTGAAGTGTAACAGCAAAACCGATGCTATCCTTAGCCAGATGGATGCAGGCGACTTGACAGAACAGATCATTGGCAGGTATCAGAGTACCTTTAGTAAGAATGAGGATGATATTGGATTCTGCGACTTGGTGAGGAAACAACTGGCACAACGGCGAGTACCACCGCACCAGTGGCAAGAGGTACGGGATTACATTCAAAAGTCACTTGACCAAGGCATCATCAGAGTCATCCAGTCCTTTTGCATCCCCAATAGTCCTTTTTAGGAAGAGAGATGGAAAGCTGCGCCTCTGTGTTGACTATCGGCTTCTGAATGCAAAGACACACAAGGACGTATATCCATTACTACGTATTAACGAGGCTCTAGACGTCCTAAAGGGAGGCAACAGGGGCACCCAACGTCAATTTTCGGAAAACATCTGTTCGGAAGACGATTCGAGATCTAGAATTTTCGGAACATTTGTTGTAACATTTCTTGCTTGCCTGCCTCTCCTAGGATTTTCGAACATCTAAAAAATGGAATAATTGTCCATTTTTAACGGATTTTTACCCTAAAAAGGTCACCTAGAATTTTCGGGAGCCTTTTTTCTGGCTGAAATTTTCGAAAAGTTAAGATTTGATCCCTATATTTTTCGGATCACTAGACTTTCAGCTAGGAAATCCGAACAGATAAAATATTTTAAGGGGATAAAAATATGCCTTTATTTACCGTTAAAATAGTAAGATACGTTTAACAATGCTATGTTTAAGTGGTTTTAAGCTATATCCTCGTTGGGTGCCCCTGAGGCAAGTATTTCTGTAGCCTTTATCTCGCCCATGGGTTCAGTCAAATACCAATGGAAGAATCTGACAATGCGAAAACAGCCTTTAGAACTGGAACAAGTGGATTGTATGAGTACATCAGAATGCCCTTTGGGTTGTGTAATGCACCATTTATTGAAGGAATAGATCCATGATCTTTTGCAAGCCTTCCCACTGAATACGAAAAGTCATTAGTTTGAAATAAAATGTTGACAGGTCAGACGCGACTCATAAGCTCGTGATAGTGTGAAACGTGACCTTAGCGTTTGCTTGAGCAACAGACTGAGGTTTTCCTTCTTTTCTTTCTACCGCGTAGATTATGCATCGTAGTGCATGGAGTACCATAAACTTTGACTGAACAAATCTTATTTTCGCCTTTGATTCTTGCATTAGGAGTTCATAAAGCTGGTATGTTTCATGCATATTGAGTTACTATTTCCTGTGGTTTTATGTTTCTGTAGGTGTTTGTGACAGGATTTGTTCTCGGATGCCGTTTACATTAGAACCGGTTTTTCTTTGACTTCTTTGAAGCCTAAAGCTTTTTATGACGGCTAAAGAACCTTTCAGTAAATATTTCAGTTTCCTATTTTTTCACCGAAATCCTTGGATCTGAAAAGGTAGTTGCGGGTTGTCCGTGAATGTGATGATTTTCTGGTTGCCTGCTAAGTTTTGAGGTCAAGCCCTAAAACCAACCAAAATCCCTCATTTACATCATGTAGTGATCCACAGTAACAGCCAATCAAATCATTTTCCACGCATTCCGGGGAAAATCACCTGGCCTCCACACACGATTTGCAACGGTGAATCACAGAAGCCCCTTCTCCGATTTTTCCTTAGGGGAGGGGAGGGGGAGTCTGTACACAGGCTAACGATTTAAAAGACTTGAATGTTCTCCCGTATTTAACCTACTGTCATCTCATATGGCATTTTTGCCGTGCTAGCGATTCTAGACGACTAGAGCGTATCCAGGAAAGAGCACTTAGGGCTATATATTGTGATAAACATTCGTCCTATGGTCAATTACTATCTATGGCCGGGCTATCTACTCTACACAACCGGCAACTACAGGACATAGCTATTCTCATGTATAAAGTTAAAAACAACATGTGCCCAACATGCATTAGCACTCTAATTGAACAGTCTGCAATTAAGTATAAAATGCGCAATCATGACTTCACTATACCTAGATTCAACACAGTCTCCTTTGGAAAGCACTCGCTCAGGTATATAGGCCCAAAGGTATGGAGCTCTGTTCCTAGTAATGTGAAAAAAGCTTCCACGTTGTCCTCCTTCAAGTATAACATCAGAAAAGAGGATCTTAGCATGCTGTTAGATGAGAATAACTGCTCTAATTGCTCTCTTTGCATTTTCTTCATTTTTTTATTTCTATTTTTTATATGATAATGGATACATTTCTACATACTGTATATAGTTCTCCCGAATTTCTTATCTGCTTATACTGTACATAGATCTTCTTAATTTCTTAATTCTTATATTCTGTTTTTTTATTATTATTATTTTTAATTTATTTATTGATTGATTTATTCTTTTTTAACTTATTTTAGTGTCCCCACTTAGTGGTTATACACCGTTATTACAGTTTTGACGCTTTAATAAAGGTATCGTCATCATCATCAGATGGTACAAAAGATTCACTCTAGCGATCGTTATGTCAAGGTCACTCCTCTGTTTTCCTCAGTTTGTCAAACTCGATGATTTGAACGTTAATTTCATCCATCTTCCTTTCCCTTACCATATTTTGCGTATCCCTTCTATTACTTGGGCACAAAGAAAATAGCCACCTTAATCCCCGTCTGTAGTTTTTAACAAATATAAAGCAAATAAGAGGATTAGTAGTAGAAGATAGGTAGATGCCAAGAACCGAAAAAAAGCCAAGCAATCCATTTACCGAACAAGGTAGTTTTTCCCCTGATAGATAAGCCATTCCGAATACGATGTAAGGAGTAACGCAAAGATTAAACGAAACTATAATGCACAGAGTCATCTTAACAGCTTGCCTTCTCCTTTGATCGTTCTTCTTGACCGCTGTACAACGAAGGCTTATGTTTTGTCTTCGTAACGTGACAGCTATGGCAGAATACAGAACAGTTATTACAATCAATGGAGCGATGGATACAAGGAAAAAACGCCCATACCCGAAGATGTTAAGTGTCCATGAAGTAATGTTCTCTCTTATGCAATAGAAATTGCCATCGTATTCGACTAACTTAGTTGTGCACAGATCTATTGAATTGATTATTACCGCTACGATCCAGGTGGACGTGATTGCAAACGCACGAAATCTTGAGGAGATAAGATGCGCTTTCAATGGCATCACTACCGCCATAAATCGATCCAGTGAAATCCAGAGAAGACTTTGCACAGAAACTGTCATCGAGACTGCAACCAGAAATATATTTAGTCTGCAAGAGATTGAACCAAGCTTTCCACTGATAGGCCACTGGTAATTTGAGGAATTGGCCGCACTTTCTTTCAAGCTAAATGGCATTAACAATATCGGTAGAATAAGATCGGAGGCCGCCATGTTAACTATAAATGAATTTATCGTCCTTCTGAGCTCTTCTCGCACACGTACCAAAGTTATGATAAGAACATTTCCAACCAAGCCAAATGTCAAAATAATGGACAGAAGAAACAATTTGCCAATTTTCAAAGGGGACGAGTCCGCCGAAATTTCGCAATTCCCCTGACTTCTTAATGACTCGTTTGTAAAATTTGTGGACATCTTAGAAAATGCTAGTAACTTAAGACGCGCGTCCAATTTCCTTTGTTTGTATCAATTGGTGGGCCAGAATATCTGCTGGAGACTGGATGGTAATAAAGAAGATATCAAAATCGTGTCACATTTTTCAGTCCTTCTCTGCTTCTGACTGTAAATTACTCCTAATTTAATTACAAACACATGCAAATAATCATAAGGCCGTACATGCACAGTGTAAACATTATACATTCAATACTGGAAATTGACTGCCAGTGATGATTGATTCTACAACTTTGTTGATATCTTGCAAAATTAATTTTCTTAGTTGTTATGGCCCTGCTGCTTTTAGGCCAAAAAAAAAACTGAAAAAAAATCCACCTGAAACAACAATCTCTATAAACAAGATTCTTTTTTTTAAATCATTATTTATTTTATGGACCACACGCTGCTGTGTTGATCATTTAAAAAAAAATCATCTGCCCAGAAGTGTTTTGTAAAGTCAAAAACACAAAAATGTAATTACCTTTCTTGGGGCTGATCTTAGTTGTATTTGCTTAAACTGAGATAGATTTTCCGACAACTGCCTGTGTCGTTTGTTTAAAAGATTAGCATTTTATGAAAAGGTAGAATCAAGTCTTTTGTACAAATCGACGGGAATTACAAATTAAAAAGCAAGAACCACCAAAGCAAGGCTCTCAATACAAAGAGATGCTACAAGTACGGTAAAATCCATTTATAGTACTGTACAAAAAGAAGGCAGAGCAAACTTCGCCGAAGTTCGGCGAAATTAAGAGCGATCAATAGTGATACTCATTCTCATACTCATTCACATGAGTAGAGAAAGATTGCTGCGGCAGCTACGAATGTCCAGCGATCTAAACGTTTAATTGATCGTATCGACCATATACGGAAACCGTCCTTTAAAATAGAGTATGTTATTATTGCAGTAAATCAAATTCGATCAAAGTAATAGACTGGAAAGAATCCTAGTACTACACAGAAGGAAAAGTAAAAAGAAACACTAGTGGCTCATTGGGGTCAAAAGCCATACCAGCAAATTAACGAGCCCAAGTAAAAAGAATATAGGCAAAAGCAAATCTGTTTAAAAAAAGTCGGACAAAAAGGTACAGGATACATTAACAGGTGCTCTAATTTCTTTAACACAAAATGAAAAGAGATTCCAATTTATTCTGCTTCTGAAGAAAGGCCTACATATCATACATTTTAAAATTGAAATTAAAAGAATGGGTCCGCCGATGAAATTGTATTCAATGGCTATAGTTTAAGCCAAAATACCAGCTACAGCATTGTATCACTAAAACAAAAAAGGAAGATGATTGTTGTCAAACTCTATATATACCTTGAGCCTGGGCGGCCTGTGGTTACACTAAGCAGCTTCTTCATAAAGTAGGTGGAGATCTTCAAACCATTTACCGCTGTCTATGCATCATTAACAGTTTTGCTTCTATCCATCTTTGGCTCATTGTGGCAGCCTATAGGCTTAGTCACATGATTGTCCAAGGTGTACACTTGTGGTATTGTTTTACGAACGTTGCTGCACTGCCTTGCACCCCCTTGATGACCTTTGATTTTGTTTTGTTGTGTTCTTATGTAACGGATCCCATTCACAGCTTGCATACTCTAAACAAAAAGGTCTGCCAATAAGCGACCAATATTTCACCCGGTTATGTAGCTCCTTTAATTTGACCAGGAGTGGATAATCAAATAGGGGTGGGGGGAGGGTGGTTACTTGATGCATCAGTTTTTGGTTAGTCTCTGTTTTACATAATTTAAAAGGAAAGAAATAAAAGAAAAAGTCTATCACAGTTTTCGAATTCAATTGTTTGCTTGCAAACATAATTATCACCAAGCTCTAGATAAAGCTTGTCTGAGATGCTGTAGACGTCTCAAAATAGCCAAATTACAAATTAAACAGCTTAGATTCTTTTACTGTGTGACCACAGCCTTTTTGAAAGTTACTTAGGGGGAGTATACCTTAGTCATTCAGCCATGTGCTTGTCTATCCATTTGTATGCATTGCTGCTGAAATCCTTGTCCGGGATTCTGGCTTGTTACTGTGTGTATGCAGTTGAATACTATTACGTTTCTCTTTGGTCATGCTAGGTTGTTTGTATTTCTAGATGACAGTTTTTCTATGGGGATTTGGAGGGGGAAGGGGTAATTAACTAGAACTTGGGTATAAGATGTGTTTCCCCCACCTTGCAAAAGATGATTGGGTGTCTGACTCCAAACACCAGTGTATGGTTGACCGAGTAGTCATTTGTGTCTCAAATGACCCTGAAATCCACTAAGAAGATTGCTACACTAACACTTATAGGCTCATACCCAGCATGTCTTAAAAAGTATAAACAGCTTGAAAGTAATGGTCACACTACACAACTTTGTACAAAGGCCAGTACCTTAATGCAAGCATGTTCACAGCACCGAGGGGTATAAGTGGGAAAACACATTACTATTTCATTAAACAAATTTATAGGTTGTTAATAAAATAGGACATTTATATTTATATATGTATACTTAATTCTTATCAGAAATACCTTTCTCCTGCTATCCCTTGCAAGGGATTTAATATAGTGAGAACTAAATTGACTTTGTTGAAGTCTTGAACGTAATCCCTAAATCTCTATTTTAAGATACTGGCCTACCCCTTTGAAGCCGTTATAACTATAGACAGTAAATTGTTCAGGCATTTAGCCTTCAGTTGCCACACCCCACGGTCACTTTTGTGTCCAGATCACTTTCCTGATAGTCTGAATTGAATTATTTGGAAGTCACTCTCAAAATAACAGAAGCCCGGCAAAAGTTCAATAGGTTATTTAAGGCTAAATCTAAACAATAAAAGAAAAGGATTTGTAATGATTATATAATGATGACAGAAACGGAAAGATGCGAGAATGGCTCCTTAGCTATTAAATGTTCTAAATTGCAATTTCAAAAGAATTTCAGTGGACCTTGAGCATAATCAAACAGAAAGTAAAAATCATCGTTCCAAAAAAAGGTTGCCTTGATTATTTTATATAATTATAGTTGCAATTCAATGTGGAAGCCGTAAAAGAGAAAAGGGCTATTACTGCTCCTGACCCTTTTAGTATCATAATAATGGAAAAGTAATTAATTGCTCTTTTGCCCCTGGAAATAATCAAACAGAAAGTAGAAAATAGCAACAAAACTGCGTTGATTATTCTATACTTGTAAATGTTATGGTGAAAAGTTTAAACATAGAAAAGGGCCATTACATACATATACTTTACTTAATCTCGAATTTAGAGTACCTGAGCTGGTATCTTCGAGTTACAAGTACAATTTCAGATATTAAGAAAACTGAGAAATTATAACATTCTAAAGAATCTTGCGTTTAGAATCAGGAAAGCCGGTTAAAAGTTCTACAAAAATCCAGAAGATCGTTATTGAACTTTAAGAAAAATATCTACATGATTTACAGAAATATTTGAAGCAAGAATTAAGCACTATATAACATTAAGAATTATATAAATCATAAAAATGGCAATCACTATGTCAATAACGATTTCGCAAATACATTCCTTGCAGTTCTGATGCGGTCAATGGCTCTTGCAGGCAGTCCCGAGTTTTAAATTAAGTCATTACAAAAGATAATTATCCGTCTCTGACATTAAAAAGAAAACAAGTTAAAAAGAATAAAACCTCGTATTCCTAAATTACTAATATTATTGTAATATTATCGTATTCCTAAATTACTAATATTATTATTATTATTATTATTATTATTATTTTGAAAAAAATGTTAGAGCTAATTGCTCTTTTTCAAACAGCCCGCGATATTAGCCAGGTGGGAGAGCTAACTGGTGGATCACATCCTCAGAAACTATGGCTGGGTTCATTTGACTACTGCATATGCATGCGTTAGATAAGCATTAGATATGCGTTAGATGCCAGTTGGTGTATTACATATTACCAGGGCTGCCTGTTTGCATTATACTCACACACTACTTGAATTTTGTTCCAGCCTGCTGGAGTGAAAATATCTAGATTCTCGCCGCTAACAGATTCCGTTTTTTTATTTCTTTTAAGAGAACTTAAGACAGCTTAAAAGAGCTTAAAAGCTCTTGCAAAAGAGCCTCGTAAACTGCTCGGGTTCTTTCCTTTTATATAAAACAATTTCGTGTCGTAACCACTATCAACAACAACAATGCAACTAAATAATTGACAGCTTCCATACATCAGTTAGATTTGTTTCCTGGCTTTTCTTGCTCTAGCCCTTCTTTCAAAAAAAAAAAGAAAAGAAGAGAAAAGGAGCGAATCTGTACGGACGGGCGCACGGATGGGCGTACGTTCAAGACGTTGTAACCAAATTTTCTCGCGTCCATAGGTTACCGGCCGTTCGGCGAATGCTCTTTTATGGTATGTAAGGTAGATGTTTACCTATGTTTCCTCATGGTTTAGGTAATCAGGGATGGATGACCATGATGACTTTTTTGTCCCTTTGCAATAAAAAGTCACAAGTCACTGTGAAAAACGAATGAATTTTACGTCAAATTATATGCAATAAACCGCTAACCATCTAACCATCTCAAATTTTCAAACTGTTTTATGAATGCTCAAATTTTCTTGTTATTCGCCATGGGTTAATTTGACACATGTACATTTTATAAATGAAATACCAAGAAATATTGTAAACAGTTTTGGGCGTTTTCCTTCGTACTTTGATGAACACGTGCACTTACAGTTTGAAATTACATATGGCTTTCATACAAAGAAGTTTTTAAAACATATTGAAACAGTCATTTCTTTCTATCCATCTGTTTATCCTACTTATTTGGAACACATAAAACGAAATTTTGATTCCATCCAACTTTGCACTTGTCAAGAACAGAGAGGAATTACCAAAAAAAACATGCTGTACTGATTTGCATTTCAAGACTGAATTGGAATCACTTAGATAGCAACATCAGTTATAATGAAAAAAATTAGAAACAACACTGCGAAATCAGTATTTTCAAAATAACGAAGAAGTCGCTTTCTTTACAGCTTTATTTTTTATGTTTTCTTTCCCTCTCGACAGCAAAGGATTATTCTGTTTTTCTTGTCTTCGTAATAAACTAATTGCGCAGAAAAAATAGCTTTCCTCTTTGACCCGCGGACATGGCAGAGTCCCACGATTTAAAGGCCTCGCGTCAACTTCAGATGGTAAATCTTAAGATTAACTCTGTCAAGGATTGGTCAAGGTAACACCTTAGTTTTCCTCAGTTTCTTAAGCTCAATTATCTGAAGGTCAATTGCGTACATCTTTCTGTTTCTCTCAGTATTTTGGATACCCCTTTTTTTACTCGGGTTAGAAGAAAATAACCCCCTTAATCCACGTCTGTAGCTTTTAACAAATATAAAGCAAATAACAGGATTCGCAGTAGAGGATAGGTAAATACCAAGAACAGTAAAAAAGCCAAACAAGCCATATACCAAACAGGGCAATTTTGCCCCTGATACATAAGACATTGCGAATATCATGTAAGGAAGAACGCAAATATTGTAAGTGATTATGATGCATATGCTCATCTTAATGGCATTCCTTTTCCTTTCATCGTTTTCTTTTGCTGCTGTACACCGAAGGTTTTTGTTTTGGCTTCGTAACTTCACTGCTATGACAGAATACAGACTAGTTATTACTAGAAAAGGAGCGATCGATACAAGGAAAACACGCCCATAGCCGAGGGCTTTAAGTAGCGCCGAAGTAATGTTTTCTCTCATGCAGTACAAATTACCATCATTTTCGACCAACTTAGTTGTGAGCAGATCTGTTGAATTAATTATTAGCGCCACAATCCAAATGGACGTGATTGCAAACGCACGAAATCTTGAGGAGATAAGATGCGCTTTCAATGGCATCACTACCGCCATAAATCGATCCACTGACATCCAGAGAAGACTTTGCACAGAAACTGTTATCGAGACAGCTACCAGGAAAACACTGAGCTTGCAAAAGATTAAACCAGGCTTTCCCCTGATAGGCCACTGGAAATTTGAAGAATCGGTCGCAATTCCCCTCAAGCTAAATGGCATTAACAGTATGGGAATAATAAGATCGGACACCGCCATGTTAACTATAAATGAGTTCATCGTCCTCCTTAGCTCTTCTCGCAAACGCACCAAAGTTATGATAAGTACATTTCCAACCAAGCTGCAAATCAAAATACTGGAAAGAAGAATCAATTTGCCAGTTTTCAAAGAGGACGAGTCACCCGAACTCGCACAATTCTCCTGACTTCTTAACAAATCGTCAGTAAAATTTGTGAACATCTTAGAAAGTACCAACTTGAGCCACGCGGCTATAAATATTCGTTGCCTCTATTTCAATTGGTGATAACGAATATCTGCAGTGGACTTCAAGAGTATACCGAAGATACCGAGATAAAATTGTGTCGCAATTTTCAGTCCTTCTCTCTTTTTCACTGTATTTACTCGCACAGAGTCTCGAGCTAATACATGCAAATAATAGGCCGCAGAATTGTGCAAAGAGTAAACATCATCTATACTCATCAATAACTGCCGAAACTGACTGTCAGTGATGAGAAAAATGACCTCCTTTCTATGAAAATTTTGTGACAAGCTACGTGGCAAATCATTAATTGGTTGATATAACCATGATGTATGTGTGTTGGAAAACATCTGCAAGGAGTGCTTGATAAGAAAATATTATGAAATTACTATTTACTTTTCTTGGACCAAACTTCGTTATATTTACTTAAACTGGGGTACATTTTCCTACCTATAATGGAACTACTTGTGTCGTTTGCCTTATAAGAATTTTGTAACTTGACTGGAATCGCTAATTAAAATAGCATGAACTGCCAAAGCAAGGTTCTTGTAAGAGAAGCTTGGCGCATAATCTACGTGCAAAAGTAAGGGAGAGGGAAATTGGCCGAAATAAAGATATTCAGATATATATGAAAAAGAAAGTAATCAAGCTTGATAGAAATTAAGGGGTACAATCTCAACTACAAGAAAAAGGAGTAAAAAACTGCCTCACTATCATGAATCCAGAAGCAGTTAATATGTAAATACATTAGGAACCTCCCGAGTAGGATTTCGTAACAGTACAGTGTATTGACCTTTATTTATTCGAGCCTCATAAAACGAAGTCTTCAGGGTGATGAACAATACTCTTTGCCCCATTGTATACTGGTAAAATATCTCGATATAACGAAACCTTGTTGTATGGAACAAAATCTCTTGACCCTTTCTTATGTTTTTTTTGGCCTACAAACAGAAATATATCACTCCATCCCTGAATAAATGAGCACTTAAACAATATTTTTGGCTTGGCAGAATAGTATATTGGTAAACTGAGTATCTCAGTATAACGAAACCCTGTGGTATGGAACAAATTCTCTTGACTCTTTCCGTATGTCGAGGACGAGGAATTTCAAATCGGATGAAAATTGCATTTTTGGCCTAAAAACAGACATCGATCACCGCATCCCCACATAAATATTATGAGCACTTATTATTTTTTGGAGTTTACAGCTGTATTTTTTGTAGGGTATGAATCTATAATGTATTAATAATAACCACTTTGCAAGCAAGTTCTTACCTCAAGCGTGCCGAACAAGGGCAAGAAAGATTTATGAAGCATTATTTAGTTTATTTTTCATCGATTGATTTACCTTTTTATTGATAAACTTAATAATTTCTTCATTTTATCATTTATTTCAAAATCTGATTACAGGAAGCTACGGAAAATCATCTTTAAATACTTGCCATGGTCGTCATGACAGCCGGAATCTCAGTTTTTCGTTTGTTTTTGTTTGTTTGTTTCTTTTTTTTTCTTTTTGTCTTACTTTGTTTATAATTTTTGCTTTATGAAGAAAACAAATGACAAAGACAAAGAATAAAGCACAATAGGATATCGCAAAGCATAAAGTAGTAATTAAAATGTTAATTGGGGCCCTACTGAGAGCACCTTCTGGTGAGATAGTCTCTCGGCTAAAATCTCATAATTGTCATTTTTTTATCAGTATATTATTATAATCAGCTCCTCGGCTGATAGGAATCACCTCTATTAAACACAGCTCCTAGCTATTCAAGAATCTTTATGATGTAAGTAGTAAGCCATCATAACAGCGATAACGATGCGTGATGCGGCTACAAGTCGCCACACTGACTAAATAAATGAAAAAATGGTTTAGAACCATCATATAAATATCCAGTATGAATCAACAAGTTCACTACATTATATATGATGCTGTTGTTTTTGGCATCTATTCGTTTTACGTAATCACCATCACCAGAAATAAAAAACCGGCCTACTTTTTGATTAGAATTCAGTAGTCGCGCGGATTCTTCCCACAGAAAAAGAAAAATCGTTTAAGATATAAATACTTTCCTCTAATAATTTCAATTTGAGTTCTGCGCCGTATGAATGGGAAGTCTAAGAAACTAGCCCTTCATCAAAATTAAGGTGTGGAGATTCTGAACTTATGCATATGCAAGAAGAGCATATCCAGGGCGAAATACAGACTGTGTTCACCGCTTTTACGATTTTCTTGGCACATAATGGCTATAATGTCAGCCCACAGTTTCACGCTTCAAACGAGTGGTTGAAGTACGAGTTTGAAATTAACAAACCTATATCTTTATCAATCAGAATTTTTAAGTTGTGTGCTACCCCTTAATTAATAATTATAATAATAATCAACGTGATTCATCATCATTATTGTGACTTTCATTTAAAATGATCGCTATCTTTCTTTTCGGTTGACAAAGAGAAGGAAAATAGGACATGATAAAAGTAATGGCACCATATAGTCCAAGAGAACTATCCATAAACAGAGAGTTGCCTGCTTATGGAAGTTTCAGTTCATCCGTTTGACGGTAAATCCCCTTGTCCTTTCCTTTAACTGCCATGTTTATTATTTTCTAGATCTTCTCGAGCCCCTACCGTAATTTCTCCAAGTAAATATTTCCCTCACTCCACGCCGATAGCTTTTAACAAATGTAAAACAAATGAATGGATTTACGACTGAAGAAAAGTACAAACCAAGAAGAGCGAAAAACCACAAAACATTATAAACAAGACAGGTTATTGGAATTTCACTTTGAAGACTAACTATTGTCAGAGTGGTGTAGACAAGAGCGCATAGGTTAAACGTAACTATGATGCAAAGGCTCATCCATATAGCTTTGGTTTTCCTTTGACTATGCTCTTTTACTGCTGTACATCGAAGAGTTTTGTTTTGCCTTCGCAAGTTCGCTGCTATTGCAAAGTACAAAATGGTAACTAAAAGCAATGGAGCTATTGCTAAAAGGACAACACGCCCATATCCAAAAGTTTTGTGTATCAGCGAATCTTCTCTTATGCAGTAAAACTTTCCACCAACTTCCACGAACTTAGTGGTGTACAAATCTGTTGAGCTGATTAACACTGCCACAACCCAAGTGCACGCGATTGCAAATGCACGAAATCTTGACGAAATAAGATTCGCTTTCAGTGGCAACACGACCGCCACAAATCGATCCATTGCAATCCAGAGAAGACTTTGTACAGAAACGGTTACTGAGACAGGCGTCACAAATAGACTAAGCTTGCAAGAGATCGAACCAGGTAAACCTCTGATGGGCCATTGTAGAGAATTTGCCGCGATTCCAGCCAAACTAAATGGGATAGACACCAACGGGAAAATGAGATCAGAAACCGCCATGTTAACTATAAAAATGTTTATCGTCTTCCTTAACTCTGGTCTCAAACTAACCACAGTTATGATAAGAACATTTCCAACCAAGCTACAGATCAAAATTATGGACAAGAAAATTAATTTGCAAATTATCAAAGAGATAGGTTCCGCCAAAAATTTACAAAATTCCTGGTTTAAGGAATTGTTAGTATAATTTGCGGACATGATTAAAATTCTGAAGATAGTCACTCGCGCTTTTTGGCCCTTTGTTTGAAAAAACAGTTCTCTTAGGAGTCGGAACCAGTGTTGCATAACAAGAATTGACTTGTTTGAGTAGCTTCGTTCCTCCTTTTATGCTATTGCATAGACATGCAAATTATAATTTCGAGACCACATCATTAAATCTTATACCCAATCATAGTTTTAAAAACAACATGTCATTCGTTGCAACTAATAAATGGCGACGTATTGCTTGCAAATGGGTAAAAGGCACTAAACTGACATTGTTCCTTCCAATGAAAATGTTTTGACAACCAGTAATCAAGGGTTTTGGGTTCCCTTTCTTCGTAAGACTGTAGTTTACTGAAGATCATTGCCACTCAAAATTCTTCTTATTTGAAGTTGTTTGTTTTAAGTCTATAAAACAGATGTTCAAGGCGTTTAAAATTAATAAGCTAACTTTATTTCAATATTGACCGTGCTGGAAATGAAACCCGGCCGTTTTAACATCATACTAAGCTAATGACTCCTATCCAAAACCTGAAAGGCGTTTCCGATTTCGAATTTTCAAATTTGGTCCGCAAAAGAACCGGTTTAGCTAACTCTTGTATTTTGTTTACCAAGCGTGAGTTTCTAAATTAATGCTTTCGCATCGCAGGGTGCTAAAGGAAACGTATTGAATGGATGTAAGATTTTGCGATTAAATTATTGCTGAACAACTACGTACTTTTTGTCGGCGTCAAACCTTTTAGAAATATCGCTAAGAATCGCTCTGACTCTCTTATCTGTCGCAACTTCATTATTGACAAATATATATGCATAAGATGTGTACAACACTCGCCCCACATCATAGATGAGTCTTTATTAAATATTTTAAATGGTTCGGATGCAATTGCATGCTTTTGGTTGCCTATATTAAAATGAAGACATATTTTGCTAACCCTTAGTTTAGTAAGAAAATTTCTTGCGGTTTCGCTATCTAATATTAGAGAGATTTAACGTCGCGTTTACAGCAAACGGCAAACGCTATTCTATGTCGTGACCAAGTTTTCTATTCACTTTTGCTTTACTGTTCATAACGTCCACTACCCCCAAAAAAGTGCTTTCACATTAGTTATGTCTTTAACAATTGTTTTGGTCTGTTTTTCTATAGCAGCACACTTTTTATTTCGAGAAATTCTCAACCGGCTGACGTTTGCGGTTTGCCTTGAGCGTACGTCACACTAAATCTCTCTAATGTACAGAAATACATCACTCCATCCCTGAATAAATGAGCACTTCAACAATATTCGTTGCCCAATAGTACATTGGCAAACTGAGTATCTCGATATAACGAAACCCTGTCGTATGGAACAAATTCTCTTGACCCTTTCTTATGTCGAGGAAGGAGGAATTTCAAAAAGGAAGAAAATTGTATTTTTGGCCTAAAAACAGACATCATCACTGCGTCCCTGGATAATTTTTTTTGGAGTTTACAATTACTGTCTTTGTGCGAAAAAAGGGGTAGTGGGACCCATTATAAATTTATTATAAATATACAATGTAAGACTGGCTATTTATTGAGTCCTAACCAAAGCAGATGTTACCGTTTTTAAGCAAACAATCAGACAAAAACTTTTGTAGGGTATGTATATATTAATGTATTAATAATAACCACTTTACAAGCAAGCTCTTACCCTAAGCGTGCCGAACAAAGGCAAGAATGATTTTCTAAAACGTTAGTTTATTTTTCATCGAAATATTTACTTTTTCATTTATTAACTCAATAATTTATTCATTTCTTCATTTATTTCAAAATCTGATTACAGGAAGCTACGGAAAATCATCTTTAAATACTTGCCATGGTCGTCATGACGGCCGGAGTCTCAGTTTTTTTTTTCTTTTTTGGTTGACTTTATTTTATCTTTTTGTCTTACTTTTTTTATAATTTTTGCTTTATGAAGAAAACAAAAGACAAAGACAAAGACAAAGAATAAGCTCCTGAAAAATTAAAATGTTAACTAGAGCCCTACTGAAGAGCATGTTCTGGTGACGTAGACTCTCGGCTAAAGTCTCATAATTGTCATTTTTTTATCAGTATGTTATTATAGTCAGCTCTTCGGCCGCTAGGAATCACCTCCATTAAACACAGCTCCTAGCTATTTAAGAATCTTTATGATGCAAGTAGTAAGCCATCATAACGGCGATAACGATGCGTGATGCGGCTAGAAGTTGGCTCACTGACTCTTTTTGCATCTTAACAAGTGCTCTTCTATAGCATATGCACTATATTTACGTGTGCCCTACGGTTTAGACAAATAAAAAAGACAATTAAATATTACCTTTTTTATCCCCCTTTTAGAATAAAATGTTGAAACGTATGAAATTTACGCCCGGTCAAGTTTTATGTTACAACCTTAACATCTCACCTTAATAACGACTCGCGGATGATCACTGCTCAAACTCGAAAAATTACGTAATGGCGTTTAAATCTAACTTAAATCTGGGGGCCCATGAAATCAAATCCTGTTGCCGTTACATAGCTTTTTGGCATTGGCACTCTTAAATCCGGCATTAAAAAGTTGCTCCGGTAAAATCATGGCTTAAAAAGCAAGTGTTCGAAATACCGGAGAGATGTCTGAGTGTATAATAAAAGCAGAGATTGCATGAAGTTTGGCATCTCTCAAGCCCCAAGAACAGCCTGCAACCATAATTGCATGTCGAACGACATTTTTGGAAAGTGTCCTTAGTAGATAAATTTCCTCATCTTCATCCCTACTTTCTAGGATTCTTAGATTTCTGGATCTTCTTCATACTGGCCCGTCTCGCAGTAAATATTTCTCTTATTCCACGTCGATAGCTTTCAATAAATGTAAAGCACATGGATGGATTCACGAACGAAGTAAATTTAAGACCACAAAGAGCAAAACACCATATAACACCTTTATCGAGACAGGCCATGGGAACTTCATCTTGAAGACTAGTCACCGCCATTATGATATAAAGAACAGCGCAAATATTAAAATCAACTTCAATGTACCACTTCATCTTTACAGCTTCCCTTTTTCCTTGATCGTTGTCTTTTGTTGATGAGCATGAAAGGGTTGCGTTTCTTCTTCTTAACGTCACTGCTATGGCAGAGTACAAGTACAAGAGTACAAGTTAGATTTATATGATATCCTGACGCCTTCAAATCCTGTTTGCATACTCCTTAAACTTCATGTTTAAGCACCAGTTACAACTAACACAACGCGAAAGTAGGACTTGCGTTTATAAAGAAACACTGGATACTTTTTCCAAAGAAATTGTTACCCAGTACGAGGATAGCTGATCGGAGGATTTTGGTTTGTTTCTTTATCGTTCTTTTCCCACTCATATCTTAAATAGTGGTCGCTCTTTATATCAAGTTTTTTTTTATTTTCATTTTATAAAGAGATTTCGTTGTTCGATCTAGTATAAACTGCACGCCATCTTGTCGCTTCTATAAATCATTGAGAAAAAATTTTGTTAATGTAACGGTCTGAGGCCAAATTAAAAAGCCAAACTGCTAGCTCGAATAACTATCTGAATAAATGAAAAAATGGTTTAGAACAATCATATCAATATCCCGTATAGAGGGCCAAAATTTTACTAGTTTCTTTAACTATTCCGTGCTACACTCTTCAAATAAAGTGTATTATTATTATTATTATTATTATTATTATTATTATTATTATTATTATTATTATTATCGGAAAGTGCGCAAGCCAGAATTTAAGTAGTAACTTTTTATCAGTTTGAATTATTATTTTTAAATAGTTTTTATTTTTTTTATTAACTTTTTGATGCTGTTTATAATTGTTATTAGTAGTCTTCAGATAGTCATTTTACGACAATTCTCTTTCGTACACAAGAAGAATGTACATAGGGTATATATTTTAATATTTTATATTCTTGAATCTGTAAATAGTCTATTTTTTTAAATCTATGAATAAAGTTTTTTGATTATTAATTATTATTATTATTGTTATTATTATCGGAACTTGGTCAAAGAATACATTTTTAAAAAAAATTATTATTATTATTATTATTATGAATTAACAAGTTCACTGCATTATATATGATGCTATTGTTTTTGGCATCTTTTCGTTTTATCGTTTTACATAATCACCATCACCATAAATAAAAACCGGCCTACCTTTTGATTAGAATTCTGTAGTCTCGAATTAAATTTCTTCCCGCGGAAAAAAAAGATCTTTTAAGATATAAATGCGTCCCTCTAATAATTTCTATTTCAGTTCTGCGCCGTATGAATGGGAAGTCTAAGAAAATAGGCCTTCATCAAAATTTAGGTGTGAAGATTCTGAACTTATGGATATACAAGTAGAACATATCGAGGGCTAAATACAAATTGTGTTCTTTTACGATTTTCTTGGCACATAATGGCTATAATGTCAATCCACAGTTTCACGCTTCAAACGAGTAGTTGAAGCACGAGTTTGAAATTAACAAACCTATATCCTTATGAATCATAATTTTTGAGTTACGTGCTACCCCTTAATTAATAATAATAATAATAATAATAATAATAATAATAATAATAATCAAGTGAACATGATTCATCATCATTATTGTGCCTTTCATTTAGATGGTCGCTATCTTTCTTTTCGGTTGACAAAAAGAAGGAAAAGAGGAAATGATAAAAGTAATAGCACCATGTTGTCCAAGAGAACGATCCATAAACAGAGAACTGCTTCTTATGGAGGTTTCAGTTCATTCGTTTGACGGTAAATCCCCTTGTCCTTTCCTTTAACTGCCATGTTTATTATTTTCTAGATCTTCTCGACCCCTACCGTAATTTATCCAAGTAAATATTTCTCTCACTCCACGCCGATAGCTTTTAACAAATGTGAAACAAATGAATGGATTTACGACTGAACATAAGTACATACCAAGAAGAGCCAAAAACCATAAAACATTATTAACGAAACAGGATAAATTTGGAGCTTCTCTTTGAAGACTAGCTATCGTGAGAATGGTGTAGACAAGAGCGCATAGGTTAAACGTAACTATGATGCAAAGGCTCATCCGTATAGCTTTGGTTTTCCTTTGACTATGCTCTTTTACTGCTGTACATCGAAGAGTTTTGTTTTGCCTTCGCAAGGTCACTGCTATTGCAAAGTACAAAATGGTAACTAACAGCAATGGAGCTATTGTTAAAAGGACAACACGCCCATATCCAAAAGTTTTGTGTAGCATCGAATTCTCTCTTATGCAGTAAAAGTTTCCATCATCTTCAACTAACTTAGTGCTGTACAAATCTGTTGAGTTGATTAACACTGCCACAACCCAAGTGGACGCGATTGCAAATGCACGAAATCTTGACGAAATAAGATTCGCTTTCAGTGGCAACACGACCGCCACAAATCGATCCAGTGCAATCCAAAGAAGACTTTGCACAGAGACGGTTAAGGAGGCAGGCTTCAAAAACTCACTAAGCTTGCAAGAGATCAAACCCAGTAAACCTCTGATGGGCCATTTTGGAGAATTTGTCGCGATTCCAGCCAAACTAAATGGGATAGACACCAACGGGAAAATGAGATCGGAAACCGCCATGTTAACTATAAAAAAGTTTATCGTCTTCCTTAACTCTTGTCTCAAACTAACCACAGTTATGATAAGAGCATTTCCAACCAAGCTACAGATCAAAATTATGGACAAGAAAATTAATTTGCAAATTATCACAAAAATAGGTTCCGCCAAAAATTTACAAAATTCCTGGTTTAAGGATTTGTTAGTATAATTTGCGGACATGATTAAAATTCTGAGGATAGTCACTCGTGCTTTTTGAGCCAAAATTTGAAAAAAACAGTTCTCTTAGGAGTCGGAACCAGTTTTGCATAACAAGAACTGACTTCTTTGAGTAGCTTCGTTCCTCCTTTTATACGATTGCATAGACATGCAAATTTTAATTTGAAGACCGCATCATTAAATCTTATACCCAATCACAGTTTTAAAAACAACATGTCATTCGTTGCAACTAAATAAATGGCGACGGTTTGCTTGCAATTGGTAAAAAGGCACTAAACTGAAATTGTTTCCTCCGATGAAGATGTTTTGACAACCAGTAATCAAGGGTTTTGGGCTCCCTTTTTTCGTAAGACTGTAGTTTACTGAAGATCATTGCCACTCAAAATTCTGCTTATTTGAAGTTGTTTGTTTTAAGTCTATAAAACAGATGTTCAAGGCTTTTAAAATTAAAAAGCTCACTTTATTTCAATATTGACCTTGATGGAAATGAAACCCGGCCGTTTTAACCTTATACTAAGCTAATGACTCCTATCCAAAACCTGAAAAAAAGGCGTTTCAGATTTCGAATTTCAAATTTGGTCCGTAAAAGAACCGGTTTAGCTAACTCTTGTATTTTGTTGACCGAGCGTGAGTTTCTAAATTTTAATGCTTTCGCATCACGGGGTACTAAAGGAAACGTATTGAATGGAAGTAAGATTTTGTCATGAGTATGCGAACAAATTATTGCTGAACAGCTACGTACTTTTTATCTCCGTCAAAGCTTTTAGAAATATCGCAAGGAATCGCTCTGACTCTCTTATCTGTCGAAACTTCGTCATTGACAAATATATGTATATAATGTACAACACTCGCCCCACATCATAGATAAGTCTTTATTAATTTTAAATGGTACGGATGTATTTGCATGCTTTTAGTTGCCTACATTAAAATGAAGACACATTTTGCTAACCCTTCGCTTAGTAAGAAAATTTCTTGGGGTTTCGCTATCAAATATTAGAGAGATTTAGCGTTGCGTTTACAGCAAACGGCAAACGTGATTCTATATCGAGACCAAGTTTTTTCTTCACTTTTGCTTTACTGCTCATCACTTCTTCTGCCCCCAAAAAGGTAGCTTCACATTAGTTATGTCTTTAACAATTATTTTGGTTTGTTTTGTTATAGCAGCAAGCTTTTTATTTTGAGAAATTCTCAACTCTGACGTTTGCAGTTTGTCTTAAGCGTCACTCTAAATCTCTCTAATATACAGAAATCCATCACTCCATCCCTGAATAAATGAGCACTTGAACAATTTCTTTGCCAAATAGTATATTGGTAAACTGAGTATCTCGATATAACGAAACCCTGTCGTATGGAACAAATTCTCTTGGCCCTTTCTTATGTCGAGGAAGGAGGAATTTCAAAAAGGAGGAAAATTGTATTTTTGGCCTAAAAACAGACATCATTACTGCGTCCCTGGATAATTTTTTTTTTGAGTTTACAAATACTGTCTTTGTTCGAAAAAAGGGTAGTGGGACACATTATAAAAAAGACTGGCTCTTTATTGAGTCCTAACCACAGCAGGTGTTACAGTTTTTAAGCAAACAATTAGACAAAAACTTTTGTAGGGTATGAATCTACAATGTATTAATAATAACCTGACTTTTCGAGCAAATTCTTACCCTAAGCGTGCCGAACAAGGCAAGAAAGATTTTCTAAAACATTAGTTTATTTTTCATCGAAATATTTACCTTTTCATTTATTAACTTAATAATTTATTCATTTCATCATTTATTTCAAAATCCGATTACAGGAAGCTACGGAAAATCATCTTTAAATACTTGCAGTGGTCGTCCTGATGGCCGGAGTCTCAGTTTTTCTTTTGTTTTGTTTTTGTTTTTGTTTTTTTTGTTTTTGTCTTACTTTTTATAATTTTTCCTTTATGAAGAAACAAAAGACAAAGAATAAAGCACAATAGGATATCGAAAAGTAAAAATAGTAATTTAATTGTTAATTAGGGCCCTAATGAAGAGCACCCTCTGGTGAGGTGGACTCTCGGCTAAAATCTCATAATTGTCATTTTTTTATAATATATTATTATAATCAGCTCCTCAGCAGCTAGGAATCACCTCTATTAAGCAGAGCTTCTAGCTATTCAAGAATCTTTATGATGCAAGTAGTAAACTATCATAGCATCGATAACGATGCGGGATGCGGCTAGAAGTTGGCACACTGAATCTTTTGGCGTCTTAACAAGTGCTCTTCTTTAGCATATACACTATATTTACTTGTGCCCTGTGGTTCAGATAAATAGTAACGGACGATTAGATATTACCTTTTTTATCCCCCTTTTAGAATAAAATGTTGAAACGTATGAAATTTACGCCTGGTCAAGTTTTACGTTACAACCTTACCATCTAACCTTAATAAGGACTAGTGGATGATCACTGCTCAAACTCGCAAATTACCAAATGGCGTAACGGTTTAAATCTAACTTGAATCTGGCGGCCCATGAAATCAAATCCTGTCGCCGTTACATAGCTTTTTGGCATTGGCACTCTTAAATGCGACATTAAAAAGTTCTTCCGGTAAAATCATGGCTCAAAAAACAAGTGTTCGAAATACCGGAGAGATGTCTGAGTGTATAACAGAAGAAGTGATTGCATGAAGTTTGGCATCTCTCAAACCAAAAGAACAGCCTGCAACCATACTTGCATGTCGAATGACATTCTTGGAATGTCTCCTTATGAGATAAATTTCCTCATCTTCATCCCTACTTTCTAGGATTCTTAGATTTCTGGATCTTCTTCGTACCGGCCCGTCTCGAAGTAAATATTTCTCTTAGTCCACGTCGATAGCTTTCAATAAATGTAAAGCACATGGATGGATTCACGACTGAAGTAAAGTAAAGACCAGAAAGAGCAAGAAACCATAACACCTTATAACCGAGACAGGACACGGGAAATTCATCTTGAAGACCAGCCACCGCCATTATGATGAAAAGAAGAGCGCAAAGATTAAACGCAACTATAATGCACAAGCTCATCTTTAATGCTTGCCTTTTTCTTTGATCGTTGTCTTTTGTCGATGAGTATGAAAGGGTTGCGTTTCTTCTTTTTAACGTCACTGCTATGGCAGAGTACAACGCGGTGATTAGTAGTAATGGTGCGATCGATATAAGGACAACACGAAAATACATAGTTGTTTTGAGTACCAAAGAAAGATTTTTTTCTCTTGTGCAATGAAACCCGCCACTTTCCTGTATCAGCGTCATCGTGTACAAATCTGTTGAGTTGATTAACACAGCCACAACCCAGCTAGACGCAATTGCAAAAGCGCGAAATCGCGAGGATATAAGAAGCGCTTTCAGTGGCAACACCACCGCCACAAATCGATCCAGCGAGATCCAGATAAGGCTTTGCACAGACACGGTAACTGAAACAGCCGTCAAAAATACACTGAGCTTGCACAAAGCCAAACCTGGCGTACCACTGATGGGCCATCCCCGCGAATTGGCCGAAATTGTAGCCACACTAAACGGAAGAGATGCCAACGGAAATATCATATCAGAAACTGCCATGTTCAGTATAAAAAAGTTCATCGTCCTTCTCAGCTCTTGTCGCACACGCACCACAATTATGATAAGAACATTTCCAACAAAGCTACAGATCAAAATAATGGAAAAGAAAATCAGTTGAAATATTTGCAGGAAAAAAGAATCGGTCGACATTTCACAGCGTTCCTTGTTAAGGTAACTGTTTTGAGTATAATTTGTCTCAGACATATTCAAAATGCTGAGCACTTGCGCGTTCTCTCTAAGAGTGCTTTAAGGATGGCTACAAATTATGCCAATTGTTATTAAATAAACATAATCTCCTTCTGGCTACCACCAAAACATCCAGAGAACTTGAAAATGATCGCAACGAATTGCAAAAAATAGGACGAATAGTTTAAGCCGCTGATCTCTTTTTCGTAGGTGAATCCCTCCAGCAAAAATACATAGATTAATGCAGATCTATAAGATTTCCTGAAGGCCACGCCTTTGACAAATCTTATTTGCATACTTTTTAAACTACATGTTTAAACATTGGGGAAAACTAACGGCAAAAGGCGATATATAACTAGGGTTAAGAAAAAATTAATAAATGTCCCTATGGAAACAAAAAAAACATTAGGTTTTTAGTTGAAATGAGACAATATCAGCCTTAGTGCACTCCATTTTAAAAACTTCAATTAAATATTGGTGATCTTTGAAAGCAAGGTGTTTATTTTGAAAAGTTTTATTTGCATTCTATAGTATGAGCGGCATAGCCATCTTGACGATCGAGCATAAAATATAGAATATTTTCTGGTGAATCCCGTATGCCCACGGCGAAGGTTCGTTCAAGATTTCGCAAATTTTCTGGCTTAGCGAATCGTTAGTAAAACTTGTAGACATGTCTAATGCTGAGCATGCAGAGTCCTTTCTATTTCATACCAGTTATTAACATAGTTCTCAGAAGATAAGAATTTGAAGCAGTTTTACAAAACGGAATGACTATTTTGAGTAGCTGCTCGCTTTCTTTCTTTCTTTTTTATTTATTTGTTCATTTTTTATATATAATTATATATCAGTTTCTCCAACAGAATTATATAAACAGGCAAATCACTCATAATTTCCAGAACACACCTTGGGTAAACAGACACTTATCTTTTCCACCTGAAAATGCTATGAGAAGAAGAAATCATAGAAGGATTAATAGTTGTTATAAGACTTTTGGTATCAGCATTAATGCACAATATTTAGGTCCGGTTATTTAAACTGACGAGGACCGCTGTTTACTGGGGGCCAGTAGGAACGAAAATCTGCTAATTTTGCAAGGTTTTTTTTTTATTCAAATCAGTCTATAATACAAGAGGGTTCTAGGCTCAATTAAAAACAAAAGTTCAGCCCTTTTTCGATACTGACATAGATGGAACTGAAATCCATTTAACCCTATACCAAGCTGATGGCTCGCATCAAAAATGGAAAAAAAGTTTCAGACGTAAAATTGGTGAATTTGTTCGTTAAAGAGGCGGTTTTCCCAACTTTGAGTTTTTTGCATTTTAGGCTTTGGCATTAAAGAGTGCTTTTTTCAATGGATTTCATTTTGACATGAGATTTAGTCTTATTTATTTGATGACATTATTGTTGCTTGTCTTGTTTTTATCGCCAACCCAGCTTCTAGAAAGATTAATACGAAAATTATAATCGACTTCTCTTACGTGTCAAAATAACTTCATTATCGACTGATATATTAAAATGTGCACAACACCCCCTACATTAAAGACGTATTTTAATGAACTATAATATGTTTTAAATTGTCCGTTATTGCTCTTCTTTGAAAATATTAAAAGAAAGGCATTTTTCGCACCCCCGAGCGTTTATAAGAATATTACTTGCAGTTTCGTGATCAGATGGTTGAGATTATATCGGTTATATTCCATTAATGCTAGACAATATACTCTCTCTCCGGTACTTGGTTCATGTGGCTTTATTTGCTTTTACGTGGGTCCTGATTCCACATTGTCAATCAGATGGAAACATAAAGATCATTAAGCATCTATAAGATTTTAATTATGTTTTAGGCATCTTACTTATTTACTCTCCTGCCAATCGGCATTTGTGTTTTAGTCAAATATTGTGTTGGATTTAATTATGTTATGATATATAAGATAAGGGTAAGAAATTCAATGTTGTTTATTTTGTTTTTACATACACATTGCATTATACGTGGCTCTCTTTTAAGAAGAAAAGGCTTAGAATACTTTCTTCCATATATTGAATTAATATGCCCTATGGTTTACACAAATAATAATGGACCTTTAAACATTAACGTTTTTGTCCCCTTTTACAGAAAAATGTGGAAAACACATGAATTTTACGCCCGGTCAAATGTTTACGCTACAACCTTACCATCTAACCTCAAAAAGGAACTGATGATCACTGCTTAAACTCCAAGATTATCTGATGTAACCTAAGTCAGTCTGGCGGCCATGAATCCTGTCGGTGACATGGCTTTTCTGCATTGGCACCCTTAAATGCGGCATTAAAAAGCTGTTCCGGCAAAATCACGTCGACGGCTTTCAGTAAATGTAAAGCACATGGATGGATTCACGAATGCAGTAAATTTAAGACCACAAAGAGCAAAAAAACATATAACACCTTTACCGAGACAGGCCATTGGAACTTCATCTTGAAGACCACTATTACTACTACTATACTACAAATGCGTTCCTCTAATAATTTCTATTTCAGTTCTGCGCCGTCGCGTATGAATGGGAAGTCTAAGAAACTGGGCCTTCATCAAAATTAAGGTGTGGATCAGATTCTGAACTTATGGATAAACAAGTAGAACATATCGAGGGCTAAATACAGATTGTGTTCACGCTTTTACGATTTTCTTGGCACATAATGGCTATAATGTGAATCCACAGTTTCACGCTTGAAACGAGTAGTTGAAGTACGAGTTTAAAATTAACAAACCTATATCTTTATGAATCATAATTTTTGAGTTACGTGCTACCCTTAATTAATAATAATAATAATTTTTTTAAAAAAATAATAATAATACTTAATTAAACTCTTCTCAAATTGAAAATTAAGTACAAATTTAGTATAACTATAGTTTAAAAAAAGACTTCTTGGTGGTCTGGTGGTTTTCAACAGAGCAAATGTAAACTGTCTGTAAACTAAAAAAAAGAAAATTTCTATGTTCATCCCAATGATAAATATAATAATTATTAAATTTTACTATTTACAGATTCAAGAATATGAAATATTAACATGATTCATCATCATTATTGTGACTTTCATTTAGATGGTCGCTATCTTTCTTTTCGGTTGACAAAAAGAAGGAAAAGAGGAAATGATAAAAGTAATGGCACCATGTAGTGTATAAACAGAGAACTGCTTCTTATGGAGGTTTCAGTTCATCCGTTTGACGGTAAATCCCCTTGTCCTTTCCTTTAACTGCCATGTTTATTATTTTCTAGATCTTCTCGACCCCTACCGTAATTTCTCCAAGTAAATATTTCTCTCACTCCACGCCGATAGCTTTTAACAAATGTGAAACAAATGAATGGATTTACGACTGAACATAAGTACATACCAAGAAGAGCCAAAAACCATAAAACATTATTAACGAAACAGGATAAATTTGCGGCTTCACTTTGAAGACTAGCTATTGTCAGAATGGTGTAGACAAGAGTGCATAGGTTAAACGTAACTATGATGCAAAGGCTCATCCGTATAGCTTTGGTTTTCCTTTGACTATGCTCTTTTACTGCTGTACATCGAAGAGTTTTGTTTTGCCTTCCCAAGGTCACTGCTATCGCAAAGTACAAAATGGTAACTAACAGCAATGGAGCTATTGTTAAAAGGACAACACGCCCATATCCAAAAGTATTGCGTAGTATCGAATTCTCTCTTCTGCAGTAAAAATTTCCACCATCTTCAACTAACTTAGTAGTGTACAAATCTGTTGAGTTGATTAACACTGCCACAACCCAAGTGGACGCGATTGCAAATGCACGAAATCTTGACGAAATAAGATTCGCTTTCAGCGGCAACACGACCGCCACAAATCGATCCAGTGCAATCCAAAGAAGACTTTGCACAGAGACGGTTAATGAGGCAGGCTTCAAAAATTGACTAAGCTTGCAAGAGATCAAACCCGGTAAACCTCTGATGGGCCATTGTAGAGAATTTGTCGCGATTCCAGCCAAACTAAATGGGATGGACACCAACGGGATAATGAGATCGGAAACTGCCATGTTAACTATAAAAAAGTTTATCGTCTTCCTTAGCTCTTGCCTCAAACTAACCACAGTTATGATAAGAACATTTCCAACCAAGCTACAGATCAAAATTATGGACAAGAAAATTAATTTGCAAATTATCACAAAAATAGGTTCCGCCAAAAATTTACAAAATTCCTGGTTTAAGGAATTGTTAGTATAATTTGTAGACATGATGAAAATTCTGAGGATAGTCACTGCACTTCTTGACCCTTTGTTTGAAAAAACAGTTCTCTTAGGAGTCGGAACCAGTTTTTCATAACAAGAATTGACTTTTTGAGTAGCTTCGTTCCTCCTTTTATGCGATTTCATAGATATGTAAATTATAATTTAAAGACCACATCTTTAAACCTTACACCCAACCATAGTTTTAAAAACAACATGTCATTCATTGCAACTAATAAATGGCGATGTATTGCTTGCAATGGGTAAAAGGGCACTAAACTGAAATTGTTTCTTCCAATGATAATGTTTTGACAACCAGTACAAGTAGTCAAGGGTTTTGAGCTGCTTTCTTCGTAAGACCGTAGTTTACTGAAGATCATTGACACGCAAAATTCTTCTTATTTAGAACAGGTGTACAAGGCTTTTAAAATTAAAAAGCTCACTTTCTTTCAATATTGACCCTGATGGAAATGAAACTCGGCCGTTTTAACCTTATACTAAGCTAATGACTCCTATCCACAACCTGAAAAAAAGGTTTAAGATTTTGGATTTTCAAATTCAGTCCGTAAAAGAACCGGCTTAGCTAACTCTTGCGTTTTGTTGACCGAGCGTGAGTTTCTTAATTAATGCTTTCGCATCACAGGGTGCTAAAGGAATCGTATTGAATGGATGACATTTAAATGTAAGATTTTGTTATGAGTATGCGAGTAAATCATTGCTGAACAACTACGTACTTTTTTATCGCCGTCAAAGCTTTTAGAAATATCACTATGAATCGATCTGACTCTCTTATCTGTCGAAACTTTATTATTGACAGATATGATGTATAAGATGAGCGCCGACACTCGCCCCACATCATAGATGAGTCTTTATTAAATATTTTAAATGTTTCGGGTGTACTTGCATGCTTTTCTTTGCCTATATTAAAATGAACGCACATTTTCCTAACCCTTAACTTTGTGAAAAAAATTCTTGCGGTTTCGCTATCAAAATATTAGAGAGATTTAGAGTCGGGTTTATAGCAAACGGCGAAAGTGATTCTATATCACGTGACCAAGTTTTCTCTTCACTTTTGCTTTACTGTTCATCACTTCTTCTTCTACCCCCAAAAGAGTGGCTTCACATTAGTTATGTCTTTAACAATTGTTTTGGTCTGTTTTTTTAGTAGCATGTTTTTTTATTTTGAGAAATTCTCAACTCTGACCTTTGCAGTTTGCCTTAGCGTCACCCTACATCTCTCTAATATGATTTTTTCTAGAAGATCTTCCAATAATGTGGCTTTGCTTTTCTCAGGGTTCCGATATCTCTTTGCCACAAGCGAAAACGGACAATGAGATAGAACGATAACGGCCATAACGCGTCTATTATGTTTCAGGCATCGCACTTGTGTACTCTCCTGCCGATCGGCATCCGGGTTTTACTCAAATAATGTGTTATCATAGTTGTTATTAATTACTATTTTAATTATAGACTATGATGTGTATATACTTTTTTCACATTCACCGGAACAGGAAGGAGATGTATTATTACCAGGAGCCCATAACGATCAGAATAGTTCTTCGATCCCTTCAAAGATCAGATAGCCGCTAACGCAGTCTGTAGGCAATTACGTGATCTCAGCAATAAGATTGCCGTCACTTTACAGCCTATTTTTGTGAGCAAAATAACTGGAGCAAGATCTTAAGCCAAAAGAAATTAAGCAGAGTATTGTAAGTCAGCATTGCGTTGTTTACAAATTTGCACGTGATCTGTGTGATGCAGATTATGTTGGCTACACAGCCCGACACCTTCATCAACGCATTGCTAAACACAAGTATTCAGCTATCGGTAAACGTTAATGTTTTTTTAGAAGCCCACGGTGACAAAAATCTTCTTAATGAGGACCAATTTTTTCAAGTAGTGGCACGAAAAATTTGACTGCCTCATTTATAAAATGATACTGACTCATCAAAGAACTGGGGCCTGGCCTTGACACCCAGAGTGACTCCGTCAGTGCAAAACACTTTGACATGTCTAACTTGTAACATATTTTTATACGTTACTTTTCTTTTTCTTAATGAACTATGATAATTGTTTTTCTTGTATTTATATACCATGCATATTTTATTTCTTTTTACTTGATAATGAAGTCCGGTAACGTCGAAACGTCGTGTAAGTTTTAAAATTTCGACAAAACAGTTCTTAAAAACATTTAAGAAAAGTTTTGTCGCAACTTTAATGTTTTAAAAGTCGCTTTTTCTTAACAATAATAATATTAACGATAATATGATAGTGATAATGATAATGATAAAGATTATGTAAAGAAGATACATTTACAACTATCAACCTATTATAAACAGTCTGGGAGCAAAGCATAAGCTATCCATACAGAAACAAGGTGGTGGGTATGCTGCTTTTGAGGGCTTCCAAGCGTTGAATTGCATAAACGTTATCATATAGATAACTTGATTTTTTATGTATCACATCTGCTCAAGTATCTTTGAAAAAAAGATCGGTTATACTGGACCCAAACTTTCTAATTGACTTTCTTCAAGCCCCTACAGTGTTCACTATTTCATCGGTTTCACGAAACGTAAGTAGACAAGAAAATCCGAAACCAATTGTTTCGCTTCTCATTTGAATATTCTTGGGTTGCACGTGACGTCACCGAAAATCAAACCAAGAAACTATCGATTCTTCTGAGTTTCTACTTTCACGAGGTGTACTTATTACAGTACCTAAACACCATTACATAACAAATTTTTGGTTCGAAAGGGTTCTTCGTTTTGTGAGAGAGGACGCTTGAATTTCCAGGCTTTTGCGTGACGCGGCATTTAGCTGGCGGCCGGGAAAGCTCCTATGTGGGAGATTTTGCAATCTAAACATTCCTTGTCTCAGAATAAATATTACTGTAATCTTTATGAGTTCCTCAAGCGAAGAATTCACGCATTAGTAGGAACACTCGAAAACAGATGTTTCTGATGGTATCCGGCGGCCATATTGGTGTTCCTGAAAGGGACACCAACATGGCGTTTCCATACAAAGCTTTATAAATTTAGGTAAACCGTTTTTCTCAGTATCTCGCATTTGAAATATTTGACAGACCTGATTCTTGGCAAGGGTTTTTGTATATTTATCTTTTTTCATTTCCCAGATTCTAGTCCTTCTGTACTGAATGGTTTGCATTTTTATTTTTCATTGCGTGACAGTGCAAGCCGAGAATAAGATAGACGCTCCCGTACACTGACTCTCCGAATTAGAAGTCTGATTTATATTCTTCACACAATAAATGAGTTGTTCAGTGTTGTTGCATTCGTATTTAGAAGTTACGTAGTTAGGCGCGACGACCAATGTCACACTTCATGGTTGCTACATGCAGTTGAACATAACATCCCACAACTGGTGAATGAATCATTTAATGTTTCTTGCTAGAGGGACTCAATGCAGTTAACCGTCAGCCGTCGAACGGCTTCAAATCTTACTATTTAACCTAATGTTCACGGACGTCTGGCTCCTGAAAAATCTCTAAACTGGAAAATCCAGTTCTCGTGTTCTCAAGACCACTCTCTCTAGACATTACAAGACTTTTGAAGTTTCTTATACCTGAAAATTTTCGAAATTTTGTGAAAGGCCAAGAGAACCTCTAAACCACAACAGTTAGTATTTGATTAATACAGAAGTTAATATTTACTTACTTCCAATGAACCGTGTATCGTTAAAAGCTGTAAAGTTTAACCGTAAACCGTCAAATTTGGCAAAAAAAAATAATTAACCGTCAGCCATCAAAGCTACCACCCCATTGGGGTGTTTATGCTAACCAATTTAAACGAAACCCTGCCTCATCATTTTGTATCGATAAAATTTTATTCTCGACCTCACTCGACTTCGTAAAGTATTAGTATTATTATTAGCATTCTTTCCAAAAGGCTTACTTTTGTTATTTTCGAGATTATTTCGAGATTATTTCGACATTTTTATATAATTAGTATTATGATGCTTATTATCCTTCTTTCCATTGTCCTTGGAACTACCATTATATCACGGATAACGAAAACAAGTAGTGACCATTTCATTCATCCTCACACAGGGCAGTCTTTTGTTGTATAGTGGCTGCTGAAAAGGAAACATTCCTTCCGATAACTAAGAGTATCTAGGTAAACTACAACGGTCTTCAAGCGCTAAAAGGCATACGTATGACATTACAGGACGGTTAAGCTAAATGCTGACAGTTCCTTGTGCTTAGAAGTTTTATAAGAGCGACCGTCAAAAAAAATCGACCAAAATATTATTTCGTGGCAAGAGTCGAACTGACATGATTCAAAAATGAGGAACAGGTTTTCAAGCTAATTCCTTGCTCCAAAGCCACACGGAAACGCTCGCTACGCAGGCTACATGTGGTATAACGCCAAATTCTCTTCAACCTAATAGTATTGATCACTCATTTAGACATCCATCTTAAACATACCTGGGAATTGGCTTGGCTTCTTGAAGGAAATCTCTAATTTAAGAAGTGAGGAAAACAGTCAAAATGGGTCAATTTTATCAGTTTTGAAGCACCGCACTCTACTAGCTGGCTAACGATCTGTTCCGTGACTGCCGTGATATAACGTACGGTGCATTTAAAAGGTCAGTCACTAGAGTAACGCAACTTAAGTCTATGCATTTAACTCAACCGTGCTAGAGTTCTGGTACTTTTTTATGGAGAAAAAAAGGACTTTGACAATGGTAATTCACTAAGGATCAAGAAACTGGAAGATATTTCGCTTTGTTACTGACATTACGAAACAAGGAAACTTGGAGCCGTTAAATATTAACCTATTTTGACCCATCAATAAATTTTTCGGACTTCGACATTTCCTCGTACAGAGGGTACGTTCACGAAGCCAAGCAAATTCCCAGGTATGAGTCAGATGAATGTTTCGTGCGATTTAACTAGGATGAAGAAAATTTAGATTTATACCACATTTTAACTATTACTGTCGAAAATGAGTAATAAGTTTCAGTTTTCGTTATCGTTTTAAACCTACTCCTCATTTTTGAGTTATCTAAGTTCGACGGGTCTTGCTATTCCGCCTATTGCCCTGAATGTATCTTCTAGTGAGAGAAAAAGAGTTGTTCCGTTGATGGCCGGAAGTGTCCAAATTTCTCCGTACGGCTTTGTTTCCGTACGTGAGAAAAATTGACGTTACCGAATTTCGCGTTAAAAATTAGGCCATTTTGAGACTCCGACCTCGAAAACCTATATTCTAAGTTTTCTGGCAAATAAAAGGCTTTTGGCGGAAAAAATTTACATCACGTTTCTCATCTACTTAAAAGCTATCTATGGACAAAAATGAAAAAAATAATCGATTTTTCAACTTTTGCCATTCAGTGCTCGATATTTCCTGACCTTCGCTCGCGAAGTGTGTTAATAGAGAGTTTTAGATCCGAGTTTACCGCGAACCTCTAACCGCTGGGAGTCACGTGACAAGTCTTTCGCGTCACGTTTGAGGTTTACGACGTGTTTTTTCATTGATTTGGGGAGGTAGGTCTTGTTTTTCACGTATCAACTACTTTTACCTGAAAGTTTTTAACTTATAATTCTTGTTTTATCCCACGTAATGATGAACCCCGAA
Organism: Porites lobata; assembly: GCA_942486035.1. Classification (NCBI taxonomy): domain Eukaryota; kingdom Metazoa; phylum Cnidaria; class Anthozoa; order Scleractinia; family Poritidae; genus Porites; species Porites lobata. The sequence continues at coordinate 1,025,533 of CALNXK010000162.1, forward strand.
AAAATCTTGTGCAGCAAGTCTTTATCTATTAACAAAGGCATAGCAAAATGAACCCAAGGGGCGAAATGACTAAGTTTTTGATAAATCCTATTTGATCTTGGAAACAAGTGCCATTCATGGCTGCTGATTCAAAATGGCGGCCGAAATTTTTATAAGAAGAACTAATGTAAGAATTTACAGCTCTTTTACTGCTAGATAACCCAGTGTTACCGTAAATTTCTTTTATTTTCACTGATTGATATTTCTTCCATTTCTAAATGGAAAAATAAATTCAGAATCCACTTCTTTAATCCACCGCCAATCTAAATCGAATTATGTTTGAACGTCGAACCGCAAACGGGTAACCGCAAACCGCGGTTAGAGGTTCGCGGTAATCTCGGATCTAAAACTCTCTATTTGTAGACGCTAAACGTCTTAAAGCACGAATCTTGATTATCATAAAATTATAGATATATTTTTTTGCTTGTTGGATTATCTGCAGAACCGCGGTTCAATAATGTCAATCCCCCTTTCGGAGGCAGTTACGTAGAGTTTGCTTAATTTATGTTTCATTCATTGATTTACATGATCGCAGTCTTGTTTATATCAATTATTCCAACTACTATTTCTGAAACAAAGTTTAAGAACATATTAAGAGCATCTTCAGGCTGATTTCTCACTAAACACCCGATAAATAAGAAATTGATCAGCCTGAACCCCGAAATCATATGTTTACGTTTACTGTATTAGTCGTTGTACTTCGTGCATACGCTTTCAATAAATGCATAGCAATGAACCCAAGGTGTCCCCGCGACCTTAATAACTCGGTTTTTTTTTTTTTGTACGGGGGAGGCGTACAATGCATTTGACTCCTTACGTTCTTTTATTAAACGTGAATGTGGCAGTTCCTTAAAGGACAGCTTATTGGAGAGGGGCAATTACCTTATGAATCTGTCCCTAAGGGCCTGGGGTAAATCCTTTACATTACGAGGATACTGTTGGGAATTTTCCCACTATTACTCGGGGGTTTGGGGGTCGGCTAGTGCATTAGTACCTGGAGCTTTGTGTGTGTGTGTGTTGTGCTTCTTTTGTTTTAAATTTAGTTTATTTTCGTTTCGTTCTTAATTTTTATTTTGGTTGTGCCAGAAGCTCTAACTTAGTTGCGTTTTTCTTTTTTTTATTTGCTTTTTCCATTTTTTATCCCTTTTTTTATTTTCGCTTTCTTTTCTTTTCACCCTTTTTTTTTTTGCGTTGTCCTTTTTTATTGGCGTTTACCACTTTTTTTCGGGGGGGGGGGCTTTTTTCCTCTTTTATTTGCGTTTTCTTTTTTGTTTGCGTTGATTGAGCCTTCTGGGCCACCGTAGGTTAATGCTTATTTTAATGGGCTCAAATTATTATCCTCTTTTCCATTGTCCTTGTGACTACCATTATACCACGGAGGACGAAAATGGTATCACCATACAGTGACCATACTTTAGCATCCTCACGCAGGGCAGTCTATTGTTATAATGCTGCTGAAAAGGAAACATTCTTTCTGAAACTACATCAGTGTCTAGGCAAGCTAAAACGGTCTTCAAGCGCTAATCGGTACACAACAAAACATAGGAAGGTTAAAGCCAAATGCTGAGAGTTCAATTGAGCTAAAGTAAGTTTTCAAGTGTGTTGTACATGCTTAACTTCTGATCAATATTAAATAATACAATCATAGAATATATTAAGATCCGCGGACCAATAATGTCAATAATAGATCTACATATTTCGGGGGTAAAAGCGGAATCATTTGAATCTTGTTGATATTCATGATTCCTGCCGTTTTTCCCTCGATGATTCATGATTCCTACAAGAATTTTCTTCCAGATTCATTATTCACGAAGACTTTTGATCACCTATTGACTTAATGATTTTCCCAGCTAGTGGCAACTTAGTCTCCTTTCGTATAGTTTCTTCGGTGTTCAAACTTCTACTGCATCCGGACGCGGTTTCATCATT